>OX422218.1:393945065-394407565 GCA_949130495.1 Sambucus nigra | reverse complement strand
CCCAACATTACACTGCGTTTCGTGCGTGGGATGTCTCGCAAAGCGAAATCCAAAAAAGGAACCCCCCCCCCCCCCCGATACACTACTTCTGGCAACGTTGGTCGTTGAGGTCCATTATGCCCTCAATACCCAAAGCACTAATCACATCAATAATATAATAACCATCGAAACGAGCTATAACTCGAGGACACGGGTTCTCAATCCTATCATCTTCCAGGGCATCACTCATATACCATCCTGGGGACCAGCGGTCGGACTCAATATCACTGACATCGTGGCCACACACACACACAACGTCCGAGAAGCGGTCATAGTTCCTAACCAGTCAAGTGAGAACGACACGTACCCACGACTTCTCACTCCTAAAGTATAATTTATATCACATAAAAACACAATGGATGACTATAACCCGGGGAATATCCACACCCTACTCATCGAGTCAGGATGCTCACCCACATCGCACAACTTGCCAATGATAGCAAGGAGGGGGTATGCTTCACTTATGTACATATACAATTCGCATGTCATACATACATCATCATATCATATAAAGATATACCATCATATAAGGTATATCTATCACATTATTTACATTTTCGTATTACGATCTTAGGCGTAAATGAAATAACATCATTATTTAGTATATTTCCCTCTAGATATACTAATTGTCAATCACTCACATATCTTCCCCACTTAGTATACACTATAATATTTCTCACTTGAAGCTCACACATCGCTTCTATTTATGAATTGTCTCTAAATTCTATTTATGTTAATATTCTCTATCCTAATGCACCTCGATTAGCATTTCTCATTTATGTGAGGCATCTCCCAAGTTAATCATCGTTAAGGATAGTTTCAATATCCATATGAACATTTATTAGCATTTGTTATTCTCAATCCGTAATATGGTTCAATTAATCATATGAACCTTTAAAGTTATCACATTTGGGATTTGATTCTAAAATCCAATGTCACTAAGTGCATTCTCACTCTTTCACATAATTCCATAATTATCTCTAAATGGGAAAACTCAATGGTAGTGGACTTCCCCACTTAGTATATACGATTAACTGTAATCGGTATTTCTCAAATTAAGTCCATATGACCCAAACAATATCTTATGAGGGAAACTCCCTAAAAGTCTCCAAAACACTCTTCACACAACTCCTATAGAGGTTCCCAATCGATAACCTCGAACGAAATAGAATGAAATTCTCTCTAGAAAAGCATCCCCCAAAATTCCCTGTCTTCGAATTAATTCGGGCCAAATATGAATCGATTCAGCCCTGCAAATCGATTCGGGTCATCAGACCTGGGATTCTGTCTCAGGCCGAATCGATTCGGCTGGGATCCGAATCGATTCGGTTACTCAGACCTGGGCAGCTACAATTTATCGAATCGATTCGGTAAGGGGCCGAATCGATTAGGCTCCTCAGAAATCTCGAAAATGGCTACTTTTGTTAAGCCAAAAATCCCCAAAATTCATTTTAATAATCTTCTCTTCATATCTCTTCAACCCAAACATAAATACATCATTAATATTCATCTTAAAACACATTTTAACTAATTTCTAACCTCAAATCCATTATCTACACAACAAATCTCAGATTTTCCCAAAAAGTTAGGTTTTAACAAACTAAACCTAAAACCCATAAATTTAATCCACAAATCACGAAATAAATGGTACACAACAATTATTTAACAAGTTTAATCGCTTGCCTCAAGTTCGTAGGGTCTGATTCCTCCTCGAAGTCACGGATTGGCCGGAATCTCCACTTTCTATCTCTTTCTCTTCTTCTTTCTTCTTCTCTCTTTCTTTCTTTCTATTTCCCTTTCTCTCTAAGGAGAATTGTTTCTCCCGTAGGATTAATAAGCCTTGTCTCCCGAGATACACATCTTTAAATGATAATACACACTTTAAATGACTCGGTAACTTTAATTCGAGCCAACGCACTTAAAATATTTCGGAACCCAAATAGACCCCAAGTACAGTCATTTTGACTTTCTCGACCCTTCCGGAAATAACTACACCCTCAGAATTGCCATTCGAAACACTTTCAAATAACTTCAAATTTTGACCTCAAATGCCAATTTAATAATTCTCCAAATAAAAATGATATTTTTTTCTCCCAAAATAAATTGGTTACTGTTCCAAAAATCTCGGGTTGTTATAAACTTCCCCACTTACAAGAATTTCATCCTCGAAATTAAGCTAAGCCTAATACTCCAAAGCTCAACTAGTTCCTACAACACTCATCCTCGCTAATCCTATACTCAAACCTCTAACTTCCCACGACGAATTATTTTAATTTATTATAAAACCAAGTTTAACAATTAGGGCCCTCATACACCCTTTATATTCGAGCTTTACTCGTATAAACATAAGTAGGCTTCTCTTGCCTCCATAGTACCATAATTCTAAAGATATATATAGATTATACTAGCATATTAATAGTATAAAAATTTTGAATGGTCCAAAGAAATAACTCCTCTCAATTCCTGACAATCGCTACTTTCATGCGGGGGAGGTCTCGCAAGCGAAATCCAAACAGTGAACCCTCCTCATACACTAATATGTAGAGACATCGGGGATTGAGAGTTTGTTAAATCCGGACTAGATTTTAAAAATATTTTCGTATAAATCATTTTGATATGACCCAAAGGCATATAAAAAGTTTGAATTTTTTTTTTTTTGAAAACGGTTTATTTTAAAACAGTTTATGCCTTTCAATACATATATAAAATACCTTATGCCCATAACACAAGGTCTCAACAATCATCATACACATGGTCAACATACAACTCACAAAAATTAGCATAATTATGAGCTAAAATTTCTTGTGCCTCGATAATCCACAAAATTCTGAATTCTTTTCAGTAACAATATCTTATATCACATTGATATATTGCCATTTATTAGGCTTTTCCATAACTGGAATACAATAATTATATAAGTCTAACATGACTATATACAAATGAGTAGCTTTATCATTACTACTCAACACACAATAGCAACTCTTACATTCATAATAAAGTTATAGCTCTCTTTGAGCAGACTGCAAAATAATTTGTTCTCTCAAAAGATAATAACATAAGAGCCTATCTTGCTTAAAATTCCCTTTCGGCTCATTCCATACATAATAGGGTTATAGCCCTACCCTCTCATAACTATCTCCCATACGATATTCCCAAAACTGCATATATTAATATTCATATCCACAAAGGAAAATAACTTACATCATCCATCTCTAGTCCGATTGCCCTTCCTCATCATTGGGCTCCCACACAAAGTCTCCTGGCCTAAAATGGCCTCGATTCTGCTGTAGGGGTTGCACTTCCAAAATTTCATCAAAACATAGTCCTTTACCTCTTTTAGGACAATCTCTCTTTTTATGACCTATTTCTTTACAAAAGAAACATCTACCCGCACGTCCTCTCTGTCCATCTTGAGGAACAAAATACCATTGTGACCCTCTATAGTCCGACTTATACTCACTGGCATTACTGGCACTCTCTTCGCCAAACCTACTTGTTGAACCCGAATCTCCAAAGTTCTTACCCTCTTGCGAACGAAGATGATATTCATGACACTTTAACAGTGTCGCATTCACTACCTCAACTAAAGTCGCTAACGCTGGGCTCTCGAACAAACGCTGCTGAATTATCCAATCTAACCCTCGCATGAACTTCGATATATGCTCCTCTTCCGTATTCACCTCATCAGGTAATAATTTTGCCCATCGAGTAAATTCTTCTTCATATTTTGACACCGTTCTATTTCCTTGAAACACATCCATTAGTTTCTTCCTTATTTCCTTCTGAATTGGGGAAGGAAAATACCTTCGATCAAAGAGTTCCTAAAAATCTGTTATAGGAAAAGTATCTCTCTGTTTTGATGTAGTGATAGACTCCCACCATTAGAGAGTTGCCCCCGTTAACTTAAAGGTGGCTAAAAATTATTTCTGCACCTCACTACACTCAACCATACGGAGGTGCTCCTGCATACTATTCTTCCATTGACTTGCAGCCATTGCATCAACTCCCCCTGGAAACTCTGGAGGATAGCCCTTACTAAAATCTTCCCTCACTCTTTCCCATAAAGAAAGTCCTGAATGGGTTTGGGCTGCTTGAACGACAGGTTGCTGCGTCATCGTAGAAATGGCACCAGTTACTGCTTGTGCCACGATATCGGCAACTTCATCTGTAGTCATGTTCCTTTGAGGCATTTGGGGTTCCACATTCTCAACCCCTTCATTTGACCTTACTGAACGACTTCTCTTCGGTGGCATCTGAAACAAGAATAATTGCATCAAAACGCCTTTCAAATATTTTCTCATCACAGAAGAAATATGGACGTATGAACACAACAGTCCTAATAATAAAGCTCTACATTAAGAACGCTTACGAAAGACCGTAGTAACCCACACATATCCTAAAGACACTAGAACCTGATGCTCTGATACCACCTGTGACAACCCGCTCAGAATAATAACGGGTGGCCAGCCCTATACTAAAATAATCAGGAATCACAAGTGGATCATTCTCTGTATCTACAGACGATCCTAATAATAACCACGGCTAACGACCCATTACTATAAAAAGAGGGTGTCAAAAATTTAAAACTTTCATTTAACACCAATTAAAACCAACCATGCAACCATTCACCAACAATACAACATCTAAATATGATGAGTGATACATACAAATTCCAATAATATAAAAGAGTACAACACAATATACAAAGTAAATTACCTGAATATGTTGTCAGGTCACAGACAATACAATAATCTGAGAAAGAAAATATAAAAGTGATACTCTACAACACTTGGGTCTAAACCCGAATATACAAACTGAATCCTATTCTAGATACACAAAATATAGGAATCGACTATCACAAAATGGCGCAACAGCCCGCTACTGCCACAGCTTCCCGACTACACTGGATGGATAAACATCAATGGCGTCCTTACAGAGGAACACCCAGAATAATACAATATGTACATAGCAGGAGAAAATATAAACGGGTCAGAGCCCGAGGTGAAAACATTTTATAGCAAGTGCATTAAAATGCATAATAATTTTAAATGCATTATTACATGATTAAGGTGGAGCCGCACTCTCCATAAAAATCCAACTCGTCTCTCAACCTAAGCGCACAACTAAACGTATGCACGTGATCTTAAATTAAGTTCCCAAATCTATCTAGGCAAGGTAATCTAACTAAATCCAAATTTAAGTATTCAATTAAAATCGTTTAACTAGTCTCACAATCTACACTTATCTAAATTACATCTAAATCATATATATCAATTTTGAATCATATTGATCTCAATTATTCGTTCGCCTACTTAACATATACAGTTTACATAACATTCACTTACAAACATATACACTATACATAAACATTCTCTTTGCTAGAATTTATCATATTCTAGTCATTTACATAATCATATATAATTATATATATGACTTATTAGCATCTAAGTGCTAAGGACTAAACTTCTCCCAATTCTCAATACTGCACTGCGTTTCGTGCGAGGGACGTCTCGCAAAGCGAAATCTAAATAAGGAACCCCCCGGTTACACTACTCCTTGACAGTATTGATTTTCGAGATTCATTATGCCCTCAATGCATGATGCATGTAATCCAATTTCTTATTATTCCATTCATTAATTTATTATTCCCAATTCTCAACAGTGCACGGCGTTTCGTGTGTGGGACGTCTCGCAAAGCGAAATCCAAACAAGGAACCCCCCGATATATACTATATATGTATATATATGAGCATTAAGGACTAACTTCTCCTCACTCACAACATTACACTGCGTTTCATGCGTGGGATGTCTCGCAAAGCGAAATCCAAACAAGGAACCCCCCCGATACACTACTTCTGGCAACGTTGGTCGTTGAGGTCCATTATGCCCTCGATACCCAAAGCACAAATCACACCAATAATATAATAACCATTCAAACGAGCTATAACTCGAGGATGTAGGTTTTCAATGCTATCATCTTCCAGAGCATCACTCGTATACCATCCTGGGGACCAGCAGTCGGACTCAATATCACCGACATCGTGGCCACACACACACACAACGTCCAGGAAGCGGTCATAGTTTCTAACCGGTCAAGTGAGAACGACACATACCCACGACTTCTCACTCCCAAAATATAATGTATATCACATAAAAACACAATGGACGACTATGACCCGGGGAATATCCACACCCTGCTCATCGAGTCAGGATGCTCACCCACATCGTGCAACTTCCCAATTATAGCAAGGAGGGGGTATGCTTCACTTATGTACATATACAATTCACATGGGGCATACATACATACATCATCATATCATATAAAGATATACCATCATATAAGGTATATCTATCACATTATTTACATTTTTGTATTACACTCTTAGGCGTAAATGAAATAACATCATTATTTAGTATATTTCCCTCTCGATATACTAATCGTCAATCACTCACATATCTTCCCCACTTAGTATACACTATACTATTTCTCACTTGAAGCTCACACATCGCTTCTATTTATGAAGTGTCTCTAAATTCTATTTATGTTAAGGATATTCTCTATCCTAATGCACCTCGATTAGCATTTCTCATTTATGTGAAGCATCTCCCAAGTTAATCATCGTTAAGGACATTTTCAATATCCATATGCACATTTATTAGCATTTGTTATTCTCAATCCATAATATGGTTCAATTAATCATATGAACCTTTAAAGTTATCCCATTTGGTATTTGATTCAAAAATCCAATGTCACTAAGCGCATTCTCACTCTTTCACATAATTCCATAATTATCTCTAAATGGGAAAACTCAACGGTAGTGGATTTCCCAACTTAGTATATACGATATTTTCTAATCAGTATTTCTCAAATTAAGTCCATATGACCCAAACAATATCTTATGAGGGAAACTCCCTAAAAGTCTCCAAAACACTCTTCACACAACTCCTATAGAGGTTCCCAATCGATAACCTCGAACGAAACAGAATGAAACTCTCCCTAGAAAAACATCCCCCAAAATGCCCTGTCTCCGAATCGATTCGGACCAAATCTGAATCGATTCAGCCCTGCGAATCGATTCGGGTCACAGACCTGGGATTCTGTCTCAGGCCGAATCGATTCGGCTGGGATTCGAATCGATTCGGTCACTCAGACCTGGGCACCTGCAATTTTCCGAATCGATTTGGTAAGGGGCCGAATCGATTAGGCTACTCAGAAATCTCGAAAATGGCTACTTTTGTTAAGCCAAAAATCCCCAAAATTCATTTTTATCATCTTCTCTTCATCTCTTCAACCCAAACATATATACATCATTAATATTCATCCAAAAACACATTTTAACTAATTTTTAACCTCAAATCCATTATCTACACAACAAATCTCAGATTTTCCCAAAAAGTTAGGTTTTAACAAACTAAACCTAAAACCCATAAATTTAATCCACAAATCATGAAATAAATGGTACACAACAATTATTTAGCAAGTTTAATCACTTGTCTCAAGTTCGTAGGGTCTAATTCCTCCTCGAAGTCACGAATTGGCCGAAATCTCCACTTTCTCTCTCTTTCCTTTCTTCTTTCTTCTTCTATCTTTCTTTCTTTTTGTTTCCCTTTCTCTCTAAGGAGAATTGTTTCTCCCATAGGATTAATAAGCCTTGTCTCCCGAGATACACATCTTTAAATGATAATACGCACTTTAAATGACTCAGTAACTTTAATTCGAGTCAAACGCACTTAAATTATTTCGGAACCCAAATAGACCCCAAGTACAGTCATTTTGACTTTCTCGACCCTTCCGAAAAGGACTACACCCTCAGAATTGCCATTCGAAACACTTTCAAATAACTTCAAGTTTTCACCTCAAATGCCAATTTAATAATTCTCCAAATAAAAATGATATTTATTTCTCCCAAAATAAATTGGTTACTGTCCCAAAAATCTCGGGTTGTTACAACGACATGCACATACCATACACACATATACACATACATATACACATACATATGCATATACACACACACACACACATATATATATATATATACTATTCCACTATTCGTCTATATATTTCTCGATCCCGGCTAATTCGTGCCTAACACCCGAAGTACTAGCCTATAAGTCACGAGTCTGTACCCAATTCTTAAATATTTTTAATTCTTCACTAATTAAATTAAGTTTTGTTACATAACTTTTCAAAAATAGCAAGACTTACCCAAACAGCCCGTAAATGATAATAATACTCCCTGAATCCTTCTATCTCCCATTCATAGTTTATAGTTTATATTCCAGGTCTTACCCCTCCTAGACACTCAATACCAAAATTCTAAGCTCCCCTACCCAAGGTCGTATAATTATTTATAAAAGTTCCACAAGTCCTACAACACCCTACGGATCTTCTATAATTCACCATTTCCCAAAAGCCCATTGAATTATATTAAAAGACATGATTGTCCCTCACAATAGGTCCGAATCGATTTGGGTTCATAGCCGAATCAATTCGCTCGTCGAATCGATTCGCCTATGAAGGCCGAATCAATTCGATTTTGGGAAAGAGCTCAGTTCTTGAATTAAAGTGACGGGTTTTCAAACTCCCAACATTCAATTCCAAAACTTTCACAACTTTAACAATATTTTTAGTTTTCCAAGGATTCTTATACATAGAATCCAATCTAAACCCATCCTAAGATTCACAAATCTTATAATCATCTTCCTAATTTCATGAATTCGACATATTTAATGACTTCATCCCAATTTATAGATTTCTTCCTCTTTTAATTACTTCTCTAATTAGATTATAAGCCCAAATCGTTTCTCACCCAATTTAGATTATCATAAGTGTTGATACCAAAAATAGTATGCTGATGTGGACGAATAATAAGAAGACACGTGTCAATCTACGTGGCACAATAGCAATGAGAAAAATTATTCCCCCGACCAATATACTCACTCCGAGCAACAGGTATACTCCGAGGAACGCCAGTCTTCCGAGGAACACCAACCCTCCGAGGAACTCTTATCCCCCGAGGAACTCCAATGCTCCGAGGAACTCTTGGACGACGAGCAACTAAGGCGGTTCGATCTGCATCTCGACCACAGCATTAATTGCCAGATAATCAATAGTTCAATTATTCATTGAATGCTTATCATCTTGACGCGCACGTTTGAAGAACATTAAGTGAATTACCCTTTCATATGTGTATCATTTAATGTAACACCCTTTCATGTACACCCTAAGGGCTATAAATACCTTGTATCACCCTCATTCAAAGGGACCGGAATTTCTTGATAACACTTGTAATCGAGAATTCCCAAACACTCAGCAATAACATAACAGTGGACGTAGGCCATTCATATAAGGCTGAACCACTTTAAAATCTTTTGTCTCATTTATTTATCTGTGATTAAATAATTAGAGTAATGTAGTTTTTTACATCAACAGATTGGCGTCGTCTGTGGGAAAGATTGTTATTATCGTTTTTCACCAAAAATCATTCATCATCAATGGCTTATAATCCAGAATCTAGCAATCGAAACGCTGGAAATGCTGGAAATCCTCCAAATCCCTCTGCACCTCCAGATCTGGTCGGGATTATGACGAATCTGGCTCAAGGACAAACCGCCATGCAAGAAACAATGAGGCAACTCATACAAACCCTTCATGGCGGTGCACCTACACGTTCAGGACAGCAAAGTGGTCAGAGGCAAACTTATTTACTTTCTTCACGATCCAGGCGTACTGAGTCATATCGTAATGAGGAGTCTGATGATTTCTCTTATCAACCTAGGCGAACTTCGTCAATAAGGGCTACAGATACTGATCAACGTATCACTCTCTCTCCAAAAAGACCCAGTGCCTTAGAAAGACTGAGTAGGGTGTCTCCTTTCAGTCGATTAGGCCCTAGGAGGAATAGGAGTCCACCTAAGACCATGTCGAGGAGTTTTCGACAACCATCAGATCTAAGAGAAGGATCAGCACAATCACGACGAGTTGCTCGTCAAGATAGATCTCAAGAGGCTACTTCAGAACGATCTATTGCTCGAACCAATAGGCCCGAGGAAGGAAATGAAGCGTGGAAAGGATCCCTTCAGCGGTTGGAGGATAGATTGGGAGAAATGGCTAAGGCGAAAAATCACTTACAACGAACTTTTGTTCAAGGGACACCTTTTATCCAGGCCATTGTGAGTTTTCCTACACCGTCAAAGTTTAAAGCACCAGTAGTGACCCCCAAATATGATGAAAAGACAGATCATGTTCTTCATATAGAGCAATATCAAGCTGCCGCCGATATCTATGCTGTCCCCAACGAGATGAGATGCAGAGCGTTCTCAGGAACTCTTACAGGAGCTGCCCAGATATGGTACAACAATATTCCTTGGGGTAAGATTTCAAATTTCTTTCAGTTGGCCGAGTTGTTCATCGGTAATTTCTGTTTTGGAGCAAAGCCGGTAAAACGAGTAGCACACTTGTTAAGTGTTAGACAAAAATCTGGTGAGAGTAATAGAGATTACATAACTCGTTTCAATAACGAGAAGCTGGAAGTCATAGATTACGAGGAGAAGATAGCAATCACCGCCTTGATGAGTGGGTTGTTGCCTAATAAGTTGTATTACACCTTGGCAAAAGATCCACCTAAAATTATGTCAGAGTTGATGGCAAAAGCGGCCAAAATCATGAATGCCGAGTAAGCTATGGCTGCAAAGAAGAATGTGGATAAAGACACCAAGGTGGACGTCTAAAAGTCTAAAAATAAAGAGCATAAGGGCAATGGTGGTGACAAGCGTTCCAGAAATAATAAGTCGTCATGGGAAGTCCTGAAGAAATTTGATAATTATACTCCCTTGAAAATGGGTATTAATCATGTCTTGGAAGAAATCAAGAATAGCGAGGAGGTAAAGTGGCCGAAGAAACTGAGGTCATATCCTGATGCGAGGAACAGGGATAAATATTGCGAGTTCCACAAAGATCATGGCCATATGACTAAAAATTGCATAGCTCTTCAGAACGAGATTGAAACACTCATCCGAAGAGGAAAGCTAGAAAAGTATGTTGATCGGGGAGGTGAAAGAAGAAATAATGATCGAACTAGAGAGAGATCTAGATCTCCTCGTCGAGCAGAGGAGAAAACGAAGAGAGGTCATGAAGATGATGCCGAGGATGACCCCGATCTTCCCAAGAAACCAAGGCAGCCAAAACTAGAGGTATATTCCATACGTTTTGGGTCATTTGATTGTAATGTTATTACAGGAGGAGATGCAGGAGGAGGAGATCTTACTGCAGAAAGAAAAGCTTACCTCGGAGAGGCACAAGCTTGCTCGTACATTCATCGAATAAATTTGGCCGAGGAGGATCGTCCGAGGAAGGTAAACAAAGAGAAGCTGGTTATTGGCTTTTCAAAAAATGACCTGGAAGGTGTTCTTTACCCTCACGACGACCCTTTGGTGATCAAAATGAGGATGAAAGAAGTAATGATTTCAAGGGTGCTGGTAGACAATGGCAGTTCGGCAGACATCATATACTATTCATGCTTTGACAGTTTAAATTTAAAATTATCTCAATTGGAGCCTTATCACAGACCTCTTCTGGGTTTCGCTGGCGAGAAAGTTTTTCCACTTGGGACGATCAAGTTGGATATATTCATTGGAACTTGGCCTGCTTGTCGAACAGAGAGAATACGCTTCTTTGTGATGGATAAGAATGTGCAGTCAGCCTACAACATCATCATGGGAAGAGTTGGTTTGAAGAAGTTCAAAGCAGTCCCATCTACAGTACATTAATGTTTAAAATTCCCAACAAATTTCGGAGTGGGAGTGGTGAAAGGTGATCAAAAAGTAGCTTGAGAATGATATTATTTATCTGCCGAACAAGAGGAGCTTGAAGAGTCAAGGAAAAAGACTACTACTTACCAGGTGGATGAAAGTACAGAATTTGAAACACTTGATCCGAGAGATGAATCCCAACTTGTAAAAGGACAGGTGGTGAAATCTACAGAAAACGTTATTCTGGACGACGAACACCCTGAATGAGTAACCCAGATAGGTTTGTCGTTGGATGCTTCAATAAAATAGGAGTTGATAATTTTCTTGAGAAACAGAAAGAAAACTTTTGCGTGGAGTCATGAAGACATGCCAGGAATAGGTCCAAACTTCTTATGTCATGAACTCAATGCGAATAAGAAGATCAAGCCTGTAAAGAAGAGAAGAAGGGTATTTAGCCCCGAGAAGAATCAAGCCATTCAAGAGGAGGTCGACAAGCTCCAGAAAGCTCAATTCATTGAAGATGTGAAGTATCCAGATTGGTTGGCAAATGTGGTGATGGTAAAGAAGAAAAATAATAAATGGAGAATGTGTGTTGATTTCACTGATCTCAACAAGGCTTGCCCAAAGGATCACTTCCCATTGCCCAGAATTGACCAACTAGTGGATGCTACCTCGGGGCACGAGCTGCTCAGCTTCATGGATGCTTACTCTGGTTATAACCAGATCAAAATGAAACCCAAAGACAGGGAAAGAACTTCTTTTATTACCCCTAGGGGAACTTATTGTTATAATGTTATGCCTTTTGGTTTGAAAAATGCAGGAGCGACATATCAGCGGCTGATGAACAAGGTTTTTGCCGAACAAATCAGTTGCAACATGGAAGTTTATGTCGATGATATGCTAACAAAGAGCAAGAAAGTTGTTGAGCATCTAGTTGATTTAGGTCAGACCTTTGATCAACTGGATAAATACCAGATGAAGCTCAACCCGACGAAGTGCACCTTTGGAGTACGAGAAGGAATGTTCCTCGGGTACATCGTCAACCAGCGAGGCATTGAGGTAAATCCAGCAAAGATCAAAGCTCTTTTAGGGTTGCGATCTCCAACGACGAAGAAAGAAGTACAGAGTCTTACAGGACGAGTTGCAGTGCTCAATAGATTTGTATCTCGAGCAACTGATAGGTGCCTTCCATTCTTCAAAACACTCCGAAAAACTTTCGAGTGGAATGATGAATGTGAAAAAGCCTTTCAAGACTTGAAGAAATATCTGGGAACACCTCCACTGCTGTCCAGACCGGTGATGGGAGAAAAGTTGTACTTATACCTGGCAGTATCAGAGAATGCAGTCAGCTCGGCATTGATCAGATTGGAGAATGGAGTCCAGAAGCCAATTTATTACACAAGTAAGGCTTTCCGAGGTGCAGAGATCAGGTACCCAAAGTTAGAAAAATTAGCATTGGCATTAATTGAGGCAAGTAGAAGAATGAGGCCATATTTCCAGGCCCATACCATCATCGTGTATACCGACATGCCATTAAGACAAGCCCTTCATAAGCCAGAAAATTCAGGGAGAATGATGTAGTGGGCAATAGAGCTCGGTGAATATGATATTGTGTATGAACCCAGATCATCCTTAAAAGGGCAAGCTGTAGCAGACTTTATAGCAGAGTTTACATATCCTGATACCCCCGAGGAACAAAAGTTGCTCGCTGACCAACCTGTGGATGTTACAGGATCAACAGACATAAGTCCAGACCAACTCCGGTTGGTAAAAGGGCTTGTGGATGTAGAAAGATCATCAAATTCAAACCCAGACCAACTCCGGTTGGTAAAAGGGCGAGAAGAGATGGTCGACGAGGAGCGAAAAATCCAGGGGAGGATGAAACAAAACAGCAAATATTTCACCGAGGAACGCTGTCAGATAAGAATTTTGAAGACGAGTTACCTACATGGAGATTGTATGTAGATGGGTCATCTTGTACAACAGGTTGTGGAGCAGGGATTGTTTTGAACACCCCAGACGAGATTGACGTGGAATATGCCTTACAATTCCAATTCAAAGCTTCCAATAATGAGGCTGAGTATGAAGCCTTGATAACAGGTCTTAATTTAGCAAAGATTATGGAAGCGCAACAAGTGATAGTATTCAGTGATTCTCAATTAATTGTGAATCAGATGATGGGAACGTATGCAGTTAAAGGAGAACTAATGGTCAAGTATCATGCAAAGGCGATGGAGTTATTGGCAGAATTTGATGCCATTCAGTTAATCAGAATACCAAGAATGGAGAATACACAAGCAGACGCACTGGCCCGACTAGCATCAGCTACTCGTACTGAGTTGCGAAGAACGATACCAATTGAGGTGTTAGAAAGTCGAAGCATAGATGAAAGCCTGACGATGAATGTTATTTCCCTTGATTTAGGACCATCTTGGATGGATCCCATCAGGGCATATGTCGAGGAAGGAGAATTACCGGAGGATAAGATCGCTACCAAGAAATTGAAGTTTAAAGCTGCTCGGTATGTACTAACTAATGGTGTTTTGTATAGACGAGGAATTATGGCAGGCTTGCAAAGATGTGTACATCCCTCCGAGGTGAAAGAATTGATTGAAGAAATCCATGAAGGGTCCTGTGGAGCCCATGTAGCAGGTCGAACACTTTTATAAAGGGTGATGACGCAAGGATACTACTGGCCAACGATGAGGGCTGATTGTATAGCCTATGCTAAAAAATGTGATAAATGCCAACGTTTTTCTTCCATCCGACGTACTCCACAAGCATTATTGACACCCATAACTTCCCCTTGGCCATTTTTCATGTGGGGAATTGATCTGGTTGGACCACTGCCAATGACCCGAGGAAGATTCAAGTACCTCGTCGTCGCAGTGGATTATTTTACTAAGTGGGTAGAAGCTGATCCTCTGATTGATATGACAGACGAGAAGGTGTACCAATTCGTTTAGAAGAATATCATCTGCCGATATGGTCTCCCTCATGCCTTCATCACAGACCATGGAACACAGTTTGATAACGAGGAGTTTGCCGCCTGTTGTCATCAGTCAAACATTTTGAAGGTTCATTCAGCACTAGGCCATCCTCAAAGCAATGGCCAGACTGAAGTGACGAACAGAACATTATTAAATGGTTTGAAGAAGAGGTTAAGTGAGGCTAAAGCTAATTGGATTAATGAGCTACAATTAGTATTGTGGGCTTACCGAACAACTCCCCGAGCAACAACTAGAGAATCACCATATATGCTGGCGTTTGGAAGTGAGGCTGTAATACCTGCTGAGTTGGGTCTCCCAACACACAGAGTGCTGAATTGTAATTCCCCAGTCAGTGACTTGATGAGAAGATTAGATTTGGACATGCTCGAGGAGGTTAGAGAAGAAGCAGCCATTAGGAATGCTGCATATCAACAACGAACAGCTCTGTTCTACAATAAGAGGGTGAAGAAATGTGATTTAAAAGAAGGAGATTACGTGCTAAAGAAGGTCATTCAGAAGCACAATAAATTGGAAGCAAATTGGCATGGACCTTACCGAGTTACAGAAGTTGTTCGACCAGGAACTTACCGAATAGCAACTCTAGAAGGAGAGGAATTCAAGAATGCATGGAATGCTGAACACCTACGCAAGTATTATCAGTAATGTAAAATGTAAAGCAGTTCTATCAATATGAATAAAACGATGATGTTTCACCATCTTCTCTCCTTTTATTGAAAGTTTTTCGGGGAATACTAGTGTACAACACTACGCTGCTCGACAGCAAAAAGAAGACGATAGTTCAGACCCACGACCAACTTCGATTGGTAAAAGGGCGAGAACAAACTATACTCCTTTGGTTAGGAGGCATACACTAGCGTAACCAACTCCGGTTGGTAAAATAACTAGTGGACATGATAGTTCGAGCGTGATAAACTTCGGTTGGTAAAAGGGCGAGAACAAACTATACTCCTTTGGTTAGGAGGCATACACTAGCGTGACTAACTCCGGTTGGTAAAATAACTAGTGGACATGATAGTTCAAGCGTGATCAACTTCGGTTGGTAAAATAGCGAGAACAAACTATACTCCTTTGGTTAGGAGGCCTACACTAGTGTGATCAACTCCGGTTGGTAAAATAACTAGTGGACATGATAGTTCGAGCGTGATCAACTTCGGTTGGTAAAATAGCGAGAACAAACTGTACTCCTTTGGATAGGAGGCGTACACTAATGTGATCAACTTCGGTTGGTAAAAGAGTTGGTGGACATGACAGTTCAAACCCATGACCAACCCCGGTTGGTAAAAGGGCAAGAACAACATTTTTAAAAATGCCAATCTCGGTTGGCTTGAAAACAAAATATGCTCTCAAATGCCAACTTATGTTGGTCGGGTGGTAAGATTATTACAGAAAATATAAAAGTTCCTCGAAGAATAAAATATTCCAAACTGAACCAAGTATGGTTGGTCGGGGATAAAAATCCATTAACTGTAGTTGGTCGACGAGGATAAAATTATCGACCTTGGTTGGTCGGACACATTTTATGAAAAAAATTACCAAGTATGGTTAGTCGAGGATAAAAACTCTCACTAATTATAATTGGTCGACGAGCACAATTTAACAACCTTGGTTGGTTGAAAAAATTTTAAACATTTTTATACTCATTACTTTATTATTAAGTGATCGAGCAACATTTTTTTATACTTGTAACCTTTTATTACCAGATTGGTTGATGGACCACAAAGTATTGTTATGCAAGTGTTAGACAAGTTCAAGACAATAGCAATACAGATTTGCAAACAGAAAATGAAAGTTTTTCATTAAAATTCAAAACGAATTACAAATTACATGTATACTAACTATTACATTGAGATCCCTACTCTATTGGTTTCTTTCCCTCAGCTTTTGAAATAGGTTCCTCGCCAGCAGGAGGATCATTTAAGGTCTAAGGAGAATTAATAAAATTCAAGTCCTTCAGCATTCTGACATTCATTACTGAAGGTGTGTCCAAAAGATGCTCGGGACGAGATACCTTGATCTGAGAATGAAGATTGTAATCACCGAGGTATTGTGCAATTAAGCTTTAAGGAATGGCACGAGATGGGATCCATTCCTTGTCCAAATTGAACGGTGTCACAGGCAGGTCAAGCACCCCGGGGTCATAATAGTCCCACAAGTAATGTCCCTGTTCAAGTTTCAACACACATAAGGCATTCAACCATCCTTGTTTATAGCCCTCATTAGTGGCATTCTGGATACGAGCATCTAAATGGAATAATGCCTCATTGTACCCAGCCATCCAAAATTCCCTGGGCTGCTTATGGAATTGGAAGGTCAGTCTCTCCAACTACTCGTGAAGGCTTTTTACAAAAATGTCCTTATTCTCTAAAGCAGACTTCGTCGCAGTAAGTTGATCCTCCAAAGTTAGGATTTTCTTGGACATTTCAGACAAAGCCCGATCTTTTGCATTCAGTTGGTACGCTTGGGTTTCCAATGTTGACAGAGTACGAGCTTCTTCAATACTACGAGGAGTTCTTGATAGACCCCGAGCAGCTGGAGTACTTCGTTCCTCGACAACATCCTGGGCAACTCTTCCTCGCCCACGAGAACCTCTTCCTCATCCCCGAGTAGAAGTAGAAGTACCAGATCTTCGCAGGACATCCAACTCTTGCCTTAATTTGGCATTCTCAACCTCTAAGAAGGAAAATCCCTCATCGGTCACTGGGATTACCGCTGTTGAAGAAGAGGCTGCAGACTTATATTGTGCTAGTTCTTTTTGCAAATTATTATTCTCTTGCTCCAGCAGTTCAGCAATTTGTCTACAAGCTTCAACTTCTCCCTTTAGGGTCCTCTCCCTGACATCATACCCAGCAAGGAGTTTATCGTAGCCCTTCTCGGCAGAAAGCTATTGATATTTCTTTTCATACCCCTCATGTAACAAGGCATTTGACTCCTTGTACTGAGTCTGAAGATCTTCTAGAGTATATTGGAGCTCCTCGATCATATCATAGTAGGCCACGTTATTGGCCACAGCTCGATCAAGTAAACCCTTCAGATATTGATAAGCTTCTACTGTCTGCTCTGAAGCACCATAGCCAAGGATGTCAGCAACTTCTGATGCACTGAGGTCTGTGTGACCAGCTTTATAATATTCATGGCATTACTGCATCAACTTTGTGTCATTAGCAGACAAAAGATCCATCCTGGCTAGAAACTAATAGAGAAAGAAAAAGAAGATCAAGACAGAGTGCAGATAAAGAAGAGACAATCATATGGAAGAAAAGAACTCAAATTTTATTAGATCATAAGGCAAAGTTACAAAGATCTGAGATACAAAGTACAAGTAAAAGAAAAACAGAAAGAGAATACCGAACAACTTCACACCTTTTCCTTATCTCCCAAGACTTTCTCGGGAGGCTGGGACGAGGAGCTTGGTTGCTCGGTGGAAATAAGGAGTTGGTCGGCGGGAGATGGAACTTGTTCTGGAGGAACTAGAAGAGATGAAAGCTCCTCATCAGCAGGCTGGGTAAGGATGATATCATCCACTACCAATGAAGATTCTTCTGAGGCAGCTTCGTCCTCTTCTTCATCCTCGATGGCTGGGGGAGGACCAGGGAGATGCTGTTGAAATAGCTCGGAGTCCTCGCTCACCTTCAATTCTTGCAAAGCTGTAACCCATCCATCTCGGAAGTATTTCAAACTTCCATATTGCACCTGAGTCATCATAGCAGTTACTCCCTTGTTCCACCCTTTGTCCCAACCTGTGCTTAAAGACTTCTTTATTGCCTTCTTTCTTTTCGTTTTCTCCGAGGAGAGCTTCTCGGATAGAAGGTCCTCGGAGGCTTTCAGCTTGGCCTCCAACTCTTCCTTCTGACGATTTGCTTCGTGCAGAAGGGTCAGCTCTTCCTCAGCTGATTTCAGCTTATTTTCAAGCTCCCCGAAGGTGGTGAGCTTCTAGGAGTATTTATTATTCTCCCTCTCCAAGTCCTTCACTTTATTTCCCAACTGCACCTTCTCTGCTTCAGATACAGCCAGTTTCTTCTCCCATTCACCTTTATCCTCGTCGTACTTCTGACGGGATTCCTTCAGAGATTGGGCCAAACCCTGGAATGCATCCTCTACTCCAGACGAGGAGCTTGAAGCCTTGAGTGCTTCATCTTTCTTCACAATGGTGTTAAAGCAACTCACCAGCTGAAAAAAGAAGGTAGTGATGAGTTAGTGTCGAGATACATATATTAATAGAAGGAAATAAGAATTCAAGATAAGAAGAAACTTACTGAAGCGATGTGACGAGTAGCTAGGGATGTCAGCATATCCCTAGGCATGTTTTCCTCGATGCCTTGGACTTCAGGAATAATCCAAGTCTTTACCGAGCTCATTGCAGAGCTCGGGGGAATGATGGTTGGAACACCAGTTCCGCTAGTTTGGAGTTGGGGAATGACTTCAGAAAAACTAACCGAGGAAGACTTCTTCAATCTCCTCGGTGTCTTCTCAACAACCTCAACCAAAGAAGAATTTTTAGTTGGAGAGATAGTGATTACTTCCACAGGCGCATCCTTCTGTACAGGAGCCACTGGGGGCTTCTCGGCGACCTTCTGAGGAGCAGCAGAAGGGGAAGCATCCATTCTCTTTGTCCCCTTTGGGACATCAGCTTTATTTCTCTTTCCATCTCCAGCAGAGGAGGTCTCTTCAAAGAGAGCAGGAACTCTTATCTTGCCCATCTTCTGACTCAAAGGAATATGAGAGTCTGGTGAAGAGTCTTCAGAAGCTGGCAATGGTTCGCTAATTCTAGCCACAGGACGAGCAGTATAAGAGGATGTATAGCTTCTGTACTGCAGCAAGTATGAAGCAGACCTAATGTGCTCGTCTGCAACCTTCAGATGCAAACTCCAGATATGTTTTAAATGCTTGATATTAACTTCTGTTTCTTTTGGAGTTTTTCTCTTGCTGTCAACTGCAAATAAAAACATAGTGAAATATCAGTCATACATTTTGTCAAACATAATGAAATCATAATTTCAAAAAACAAAATAAAATGAAAATAACCTATCCCATTGCCATATGGAGGGCATTTGGGACCCTCATATACTTCGTCTCCAACCAAAGGGGCATGTTGCCAATTTTTTACAACTACTCCATGTTCAAAATAATCCATATTGGCATCAGGGAGGTTGACTACTAGAGCCCTATTCAAAAATCTAGTTTTTAAATAATAAACATTGTCTAAAACAACCCATCTATAACAGTACATGGTCTCAGGAATTCCTATACGAGTTCCATGAGTTTGATTTAACCAATACACCCCATTAACTATTCTCCATGTGTTGGGGGCTATTTTTGCAGGGACAGCCTCGAAATACTGACAGAATTCTAAGCATAAAGGGTTTGGTGGAAAAGAAAATCCACATTCAGAAATAAAGAGGCTAGGGAACCAATGTCCCTCAGCCAAATCGAAATAACTTGAAGGCTTAGAAAGAACCTCCAAAATTACCCAAGATGGAATAGAGAAATCAGAACGGAATTTATCAAGAGGCTCAATAATGTAAACCATGATGAATAAAAGAAGAAGGAAGAAGAGCTTACAGGGAAAAAGGAGATCTGTTGACAAACAAACAAAGAAAGGGATGGACGCACAGGAGAGAGAAAAGCTATAGAAAACTCGAAAGCAGAAATTAAAAAGGTAGAAGACGATGGGATTGCCTCTGATGCTTAAATACTTTGCCTTGGGAAATGGCGAAAGAAATGATTACAAAAAGGAAACTATTACGCTACCGGCGGCTAAAAGGACAAAAAGGGCACAAAGATCGAAGCGCCTATAAAAATGCAAAAAGGCGGATTCTGCGAATTTGGAAGGAAATTTAAATATAAAGAAAAGGCTCCTAAAACCCAGGAAGGTCATTTAATATCGCCATATACCGAGAAAGAATGTTCCATACTCCTCAAAGTTCGAAATATGAAACATTGGGGGCTTCTGTTGATACCAAAATTAGTATGCTGATGTGGACGAATAATAAGAAGACACGTGTCAATCTACGTGGCACAATAGCAACGAGGAAAATTATTCCCCCGACCAACATACTCACTCCGAGCAACAGGTATACTCCGAGGAACGCCAGTCTTCCGAGGAACACCAACCCTCCGAGGAACTCTTGGACGACGAGCAACTAAGGCGGTTCGATCTGCATCTCGACCACAGCATTAATTGCCAGATAATCAATAGTTCAATTATTCATTGAATGCTTATCATCTTGACGCGCACGTTTGAAGAACATTAAGTGAATTACCCTTTCATATGTGTATCATTTAATGTAACACCCTTTCATGTACAGCCTAAGGGCTATAAATACCTTGTATCACCCTCATTCAAAGGGACCGAAATTTCTTGATAGCACTTGTAATCAAGAATTCCCAAACACTCAGTAATAACATAACAGTGGACGTAGGCCATTCATATAAGGATGAACCACTTTAAAATCTTTTGTCTCATTTATTTATCTGTGATTAAATAATTAGAGTAATCTAGTTTTTTACATCAACAATAAGTATTTAATTTCATAGAAATCGAGATTAGTCCCACAAAAATCAAGATTATTCTCATGGATATCAAGATTAGTTTCATCACATAATTCATATGTAAAGCATCTCCCAAAAACCCGTTTTACAAGTTGAATCACCATCCCAAAATTAATTTTTACTCTACCAATTTTGATATGAATCTTAAAAACGCAAAATCAACAAGCAAGTTATACACTTGCCTTGAATGATGGTTAGATATTAGTCCCCTCCTTATTGAATCTAGTTAAGAATAGCCTTTTTCCACCCTTCCTTGTGATCAATTTTTACTCTACCAATTTTGATATGAATTCAAAAAAATGCAAAATCAACAATCAAGTTATACACTTGCCTTAAATGATGGTTGAATATTAGCCCCCTCGTTCTTGAATCTAGTAAAAAATAGCATTTTTCCACCACTCCTTGTGATCTTCCTCCTTTTCTCACCAAAAGACTTCCAGAGGTTTAGAATGTATAAAGTGGTTGATTCCTACTCCTAATCTTCCATTTAAACCTCTTAATCCCGAATTTAAGTTAACCCTTAAATGAAAATGACTTAAATGCCCCCGAATGGGCCCTGACTAGTCTAAAAAGCTCCCGGTGACCAATCTTTACCTTACGGATACTTGATTTTGATTATTTCGGCTCATTCCGGATAAACAGTGCACTCGAAATCACCATCCGAATCACCAAACGTAAATATTCTATCTCAATCCATAAATAGCCTACCTATATGTCCTGCTTGAGATACCGGCAATCCTCATCGTTATTACCCACTACAACGTACTAACAATTTATCGAAATTAATTTATTTAATCACACTTAGTAAATTTTACTTCCACGTAAATATTAACTTTATTCTCACTAGTTAATATTTGTTAAATATGCAATATTATTATGCGCACGCATGTAATTAAAATGCTAAAATTATTTATTCAAAAATACGAGATGTTACAAACACTTCAAATTTAATACCATGTTTAGAAAAATGTATATCTAGTTCAATTCTAAACTTAAACATTAAATTTAAAATGAAATAAATTTACCTTCTCTCGAGGCATAAATTGAATTGCGATAATTTTAAAATTATTTTTTCTAGAAATATAACAAGCAAATTAATTAATTGATTAAACTAACATCACATACAATCTCATCTCCCCCCTTGAACGGGATGTTTGGTCAAACATTCTCATATTAGCATACGTAATAATCAATAAAATATCAATAAGTGATATAAAATTGAAAAAAAAATAAATACAAATACAATACAAAATAAGTATCCTTGTCGAATTGATTTTTGCAAATACGTCCAATTTCTTTCGACAATAGTCTCCCTTGATTACAATAAAATAATCCTAAACTGCTTTCTAAGCCAACACTAACTTTTTTGTATTTTCTGAACTTTTATTTATTTTCTTTCGAGACTGCAAATGAAGACTCTGCAGAGAATGCCAGTAAGTCTAAGATCATGCCCCCAAAAGAGATGGTGCCCCCTATTTTTATCTCTCACGATTTGGATTGTTGGGGAGAGTTTTTTGGGATTTTTTTAAATATTTATTTGACAAAGTCAAAGGTATTATTGAAGGGAGTTGAAAATTTTGGAGAGAGACATTTTTGCACATGGGTTTGGTTTATGGCAGGTTGGTTTTACGGGTCAAAGGGTTCCGGGTTTGGACAGGAGGTGAGATGGGTTTTGTCTTGGTATGGGGCGCTCAGGCTGGTCCTGTGGGTAGAGTGGATTGGTCGTCAGTGTTTAGCAGGTGGGCATCGGCTTAACCGTCGGAGTTAGGTGGATGGAAGGAGCTACTGGTCGGAGGTCCGAATATATGGGTGATTTCGTCGAATTTGGGTATTTGGTTGGTTAAGGTGGCAGGGAGTTATGGATGTGGAGCTTTTTTTGTAGAGAAGAGAGAGAAGATGGAAGAGTTGGTGATGGAGAGAGGATAGAGAGTAAAAAATCTGATTTTTTTGGTTTTAAAAATGAGGTGGGGATTATTTGGTGTGTGACGTCTATGGAGTCAGGGTGTGGAGGTATAAGGTGGGTTTTAGAGCTAAGGGTACGAGGGTGTTGGAAGGTAGTGTAATAAGGTTGGCGAAGTTTTTTTTTGTTTTTTTGTTTACAGAGGAGGAGAGAGAGAGAGAGAGAGAAGATTGTTGGGTTGGTGTTGGGGAGAGGGGAGAGAATCGTGTAATATTTTTTTGGTTTTAAAATGAGATGTGTAGGGTTGATAAGGTGTGAGTGAGGTATATGGAATGTGGGTGTAAATTAGGGAAGTGTTAAAATGTATTTTGGTGAATAGAATAGTGTGTGTGTCTAATTTATACGAATCTAAAATAATGATTAAATTAAATATTTACGACTCAACAAAAGTTATAAAGCTATAAAAAATCTATTCAAATTAAAAAATTAAATTTTAACATATAAACTAATAAAAGACTCATAAAATAAAAATAATAAAAACTAAACTAATAAAACTGGAAAAAAAATTAAATAAAGAAAAAACTAATAAAATATTCACACCTATTATATTTACACAAAAATATAAAAGACACTCGACATAAATAAATAAATACACGGACCCTAATATTTACAACTATACGCACATAAATAAAATATGAAAGTCATAAAAAAATTATGACTGTAAGGTTTGGGCTAAAACTCGTAATGATTTTCATAATCGTTTTAGTAAGGTTTTGAAAGAATGGAAATATTTTAAGAGAGTTTATCAGAATGCCCAAGGTTTCACTATATATTTCAAATCAATAGCAGACACATACTTTAGAGGGTCATATTACTAGCATTTTTGACATCATTTAGCAAAGTTCATGCAATCTTTTTAAATAGAAAGCCGATAGAAGCCATGCCTTTTTAGCAACCACCTCATTTTAGCGAATGATATCGTGGACTTAAGGAATGGTTGTTAAACCTTACTCTTGCTTAAGAACTCTAAGATCATTACATCAGCACCACTTTTGAATAGCTTTATCGCATACATAACATAATTGGTTGCTTTTAACTTGAAGGCCTATCTTGATATTTGGGTCACTTAGATTTTCAATTGATGATTTTGTCCAATCATCGTAAACATTTATGTTATTACTTTTAACCAAAGGCCACCTATAATGAAGTAGTGGTAGGAGTCCAATAATGGAACTTGATTTTAACTTAGCTTCGAAGTTATCATCAGGCTTGAAACCTGATGTTTTTTTAATCCATTTCACGGGCCTCTTCGTTTAGAAATCTCTGAACATAGCTTAATGTGACTTCATCAAATTTGGACAAAAGTTTCAGAGCCACTTGGTTATATAAGGCTAAACCATCATTATATATTTATATTCACTAGTTAGTTATCTTATGACCAACTGAGAATACCTATAGATTTGAATTACAGAAGCATTACATCTCCAAATGATATTTAGGCCCAATATGATAGATCACATTCCACTTTAATTTATACCCATTTTTGGTTTTGGTTTTGATATTTTCAAAGGACTCGATAATCACCCTAATTCCTTACCTTGTTTCAGTCTTTTAACTATCAAATCGTAACTTCTATGGGCTTAAGGATATGTATCATATCTCATATTTACCATCTATATTATCCTCACATCGATGATCTACCAAAAAGTCAACCATTGTCTGGCCTTTTATAGCCATTTGAAGTGCACAGTGTAGGTAAAACTCGGACATGGCTACAAACCATTTACCAATCCAATTTCAAAAGGAAGGTCTTATCAGCATGTATTTAATCAAATAAAACTTTAAAATGACATGAACCTCGCTAGGCAATAAGTAATATCTTAATTTCATTGTTGTAAAATACAAAGTTAAACATAGTTTTTCCATTACAAAATATCAACAGTTATAGTCATTTAGAAATTTACTTAGGTACTACGCAATATGTTCCTTATGCTTATCACAATTTTGTGCCAATAGAATTCCAATTGAAGTATCAAAGGCAGAAACATACAGCTTCAGTGTCCTGTCTTCCTTTGGAGGTGCCAAAATTAGTGGTTTAACTAAGTATGTCTTGAGCATCTGGAAATATAGCTCGTGCTCTTCCCTCCCATCCATCTCTTATAGATCGTTTAGCTTCAAGAAAGGAGAAAAAACTTTTATTTTCCCTGCACCATTAGATATAAATCTACGAAGTAAATTAACTTTCCCATAAACCTTTGTAATTTTTTTTCTTGGAGGTTGTGATTTGAATTATGGACTTCACCTTGTTAATATTCACTTAAATTGCCTTTTGGTGCACTAAATACCCAAGGAAATTCCTTGCAGAAAGTCCAAAGGAACGTTTTAAAGGATTCATTTTAAGTTGATAAAGTATCATTCCTTCAAAGAACTTTTGCAAGTGTGTTATATGATTGATCATTATTTTTTTATTTGACAATTATGTCACCAATATAACACTCCAAAAATGTTCCAACCATGTTATGAAAATTGGTATCCATTCCTCTTTGGTAAGTGTATCATGGACTCGTTAATACAAATGGCATTTTAATCCATTTGAAGGTCCCTCAATTACCAGGGCACCTAAAAACAGTCTTATGTACATCTTTATCTATGAATATTTGGTTGTATCATGACTAGACAACCATTATAGATATTATAACATGACTAGAAGATCTACCAACCAACATGTCTTATATTGGCATTGGATATGCATCATTTGGAGTGGTTTCATTTATGTTTCTGAAGTCAATGCACACTCTTAGCTTGCCATTTTTCTTAATAACTATTAGTATATTAAAGAGACATTCAACATACCTAGCGATACTAACGAACCCATCATTCAATAACCTTTTAATTTCTAATTTTATTTTTGTTGTGACTTCTTGAGTCATCAGGCACGGAAGTTGTTAACATGTTTATATCCTTCTTTGATTGGCAGTCTATGCTCCATTAATTTATTGACTAAGCCATGCAATTTATTGTACTCCCAAGCAAAACATTCCTTATACTGTTGTAAAAGGTCTACAACTAATTATTTATCTTCTTGGCTCAGGTTCACGTTGATGTATGTCACTCTTTTATTTTGTCTGGTTCCTAAGTTTACTTCCAACAAAGGATTCAGTTAGTTTACCATGAGTTCTCGTACGCTACAGAAAAATTTCTAACTCACCATTGTCTTGAGGTTCTTCATCCTCCTTATCTTATTTTAACACATAATCAGTCTAAATTATGGTCCTTTCTTCATTGATTTTTGTATTAAGGTCTAGATCTTTAAATTCATGAAACATAATGGCCAAAGTTTCATTAGACTTTTCTAAATAAATAGGTGTGCTACCATTAATCAACTATTTTTTCATTTGGTCCCATCAGACTAAAGTCTAGTTTATCCTAAGATTTATTTAAGATTCTAATGTCTTAGGTGTTAATATATCTTCCTTGATAGGCCCCACATTTTCTTAGTAGAGTTCAGCTTAAACATAATTGTAGCTGGTATGGAATGGCAAAGGATCTGCTTCTAACTCATTTATATTTTTGTCCGCATACATCAACAACATCTTCTAGTGCATAGAAGAAGGGATACATGTGTTATAATCGATCCAATCTCTTCAATTGAAGCATCAAATCTTAATTCACCATCGATGATAAAGAAAGCAGTTTTATAATTTTTGTGTCTACTTAAATATCTACTACTAGTACACATTTGGTCGAATTTTTATCTCCATTAAAACCAGAGATTATGATTTTAGTCTGGATCAATTTATCATTTTACTTATTTATTCTATAATAAATCATGGAGTATGGCATTATGTTAACATCAGCGCCATTAACTATCAATATTTTATTTACTAATACCCATTCACCCAAACCCAAATAAACAAAAGCTTAATGTGATTGGTTATATCGTTAATAAGCCCATATATGAGATCTAAAGCAGACACAAACATATCAAGTTTGTTTACCATTTCATGCTTATCTCCATCTATCTCTATCCACGAAACTTTTTCCCCTCCCCGTCTTTGAATCTCTCTAGGAGGATCAGTGCCATGTTGATTAACACTTGTTATGGTAAATATCCAAATTGTACGAATTCTTGTTGAGCAACCCCTTAAGTAGGTCTTGTTGCATCCACAACCATGATTTTCTCTTTTTCTTCCTCACTAGAGGAACTATCTTCATATATGATATCTTTATCCACACTCATAGGCTATTATCATTTTTTAATCTTCTTGATCAACGTGTTTGAAGAAGATTTACTCTTTTATTGCTTTTAGTGGAATCTTGTATCCGACTTCGAAGATAAATACATAACACCTTTAGATCCAATTAGACGCAAAATTTCTGAGGCATCTTTATAGACCCTATATTTTCTATGAATTCTCATTTATTGAGAGCGATTGAACATAATTTTTTGCTATTTTTTCTTTTTTTTTGGATGGTTGCACAAAATGCCACATCCTCGAGGCCATTTCTAATATTAATATTATCTCGAAGGGTAAAGTAAAAAAACATATGTGCCATATGGGTATTTTACTCTTACTCATAATATGGTAAGCAATCTTGCTCTCTTGCCCACTTAAAATTTAATACATACATAAATTGGTGAGATTTTGGTTAAAGTTTCCATAAGTTTGCGGATTCATTTGTTTCATTCTCTTTCCGGATTGTTTCCAGTATATCCGTATTTCTTTTTGAACTTAATTGTATTAACCATGATACTTGCCCAATTTTAGTTCACATAAATGAAAAAAAATTACAGCGGTGCAGAAAATTCTAGAGGTTGCTGTAGAAAATTAAAAGAGGCACATACATAAATAATTCAAAATCATAAATGCAAAAATAACCAGCAATAGACATCCATATGATTTTCGATCAATAGAAAAAAGAGTTAAAACATGTTAAAGGCAGTGTTTTGTTAAGCCACAAGCTCAATCTCTAAATTAGACTAATATAGAATTTTGCAACTGCCAAATGAAGTTTTCTATCCTTTGCACATAAAATCTTGTAACTAGACCATAAATGAAAAGAGTCGGTAAAAACATCGACGCATCCCTACACATATGCTAAATAATTATAATTATCACACGCGCGCATACACGCGCACCACCCAAAAATAAATGAAGACAATTAGCCCAGGAAAAATAAATAAATGGAAATAACAAAATTATAGACTTGTATCACAGCTTTTCCTTCTATCAGTAAATTTAGAAGTCATTTGGAGAATTTGTGTACGAAAATCAAGTAATGTAATATTCAATAGTGTTAGTGTCCATCTGTTGAGGCTCAGCCTTTGGCCTCCTAGGCAACTTATTAAACTATTGGGTAACCTTTGGGTCTTGAGCCACAAACCAATCTAACACTCTCTTTACCATAGGATCTATAATGAATACAAAACAAAATAATTTATAAAAAAAAATTACAATTTACAATTATTTTTTCTTGTACGAACCATTAGAAAATAAAATTTCAATAATAATATAAGCTCATTGCAATATTTCGCCATCTTGAAATGATATTTTGAGCTCAATTTCTTTGTTAATTTGTTCCATGTAGTATATATAAAAGACCCCGTAGTCAACAATGAAATTAAAATAAACTAAATATATGAATTAGTATAATGTGAATGAAATTAGTTGAAATGTGTCTTGATGAATTATGCGTGTACTTATGCAAAAGTGCATGTACTTTATACATATGAAGTTTTTGCTTACTTATCGTATTGTTTGGGGCATTCATGATCTCTGGTTAGTTGAAATTTGAGATCATAATTCAACAACCATTTTATTGTTCTTGTATCCTCTTCGTTTAGGACATCTTCAAAAACATGTCCTTCAAAGGTTCTTTGAATCAGACATGTTTCATTTAATATTTCTGCTTCGATCTTCAATTTGTACAACACTTCTTGGAAACCATCAAATTGTTAAGAGGAAAAATAATAAGTGCATATAAAATACCAAATTATATGTAATGTAACTAAGTTTAGGGTGTAACCATTATTTTGGCATCTTGGAAGAATGATGTGTTATGTTTCTTGTCATCTGATCGGAAAGAATACATATGGACAACTTTATTTTTTTATATATATGGCTAACGATGTTAAATATCTCTCTTCGTGTCTTATTGGAATGAAGAAAGTATCACAAGTGCCTAAAATTTTAAAAAGGGGTTTGTATCTATTCTCCTTCTTTTCGATTTCTTTATTTTGCTGAACGACGTCCTGTTAAAATCTATAGATTTGTTAATAAGAATCCAAATGATAGTATTTATCAGATGGTGATGCATAAAGCTTTAGATTTTATTTTATTTTCCAAGCGTATGGTTTTAAAGTGTGTGTAATTGGGAGCCCTTCCTTTCTCATTTTATTTTCCATTATTTCGCTGAAGGAAACAAATATCTGTTTCACACATTTAAGAATGTAAGGATATAATAATGTAAATTTAATGAATGTCCTGTGTTTGGATTACGTACTTGGTTTGATATTTCTTTGGCTTTCAGCAATTCTTCAATATCTTCGTGGCCAACAAAGGGCTTTTCTCCCTGATAGAGCAATAACCTGCATTTTAAGACATGGAATAATGTTAGAATAATAATTATAACATGTGTGTAATCTATGATCAATATGTGTGTATTATATGGATGTTCTTCATTACAAAATGTGTGTACTTTATAAAACTATGTATGTACTTTACTAAAAAAAATGGGTGCACTTTATTTCAAAATGCGTGTACGTTATAAAAAATATACGTGTAGTTATAACAAATGTGTGTACTTCATTGATAATGCGTGTACTTTATTAAACTACGGATGTATTTCATTATAAAATGCACGTACTTTATAAAAATAATAGAGTACATACTTTATGAAACTATAATTCACAAATCAAACAATCAGGATAATATTCGTATATAAAAAAAGTGCATTACATAGTAAAAATAAGTGCATAACAACATAAACCCTTATTCCGATGTTGTGTAATATTCGTCTAAATTTACTTTGGTAGCATCACTCAGGTACACTGTAGCAAAGTAAATTTAAAGGTCGAGTGAATTTACGTTGGGTATTATGGTCATAGCCTATTCGACCACAACATTTGGTTTTGAAGTCTTGCTTTGCTTGGTTTGCCTTTTTTTATTCTGTTGCACATCAGCAGCTTCGATGGAAGCACTTTTATTCTTTTAGGCTCTTGTGATTGCTTTTATTATAGGCCCTTGATATTAAAAAATGGTGTCTTTATTTTCTTTTTGGTCCTCCCTTTTGTATACTCGTTTGTACATCGAGTTTTGGTGCTGAATATTTTCATATTCAGTGTCCAATTTTTCTCTTTCGAAATAGAGGACTTCAAATCCTGATTTTCCTTCATCAGAATTTCATGAGTTGTTTCTTGAAGAAAAAAAATCATCTTTAATTTTTGGATTATTTTATAAACATATTGTCAAAATACATACACTAAAACTCAAAGAACAAGAAACAAATGTCAAACTACATGAGAAACTGTGGGCATCTATATTAATAATGCATGTACTTTATGAAAATATGCATGTACTTAAATAATAAATGTGTGTACTTCATTGATATTACGTGTACTTTATTAAACTATGGATGTTCTTTATTACAAAATGCGCGTACTTTATAAAACTATGAGTGCACTTTATTAACAAAAATGCGTGTACTTTATAAAACCATGCATGTATAATGCATGTACTTTATAAAAATACGCGTGCACTTAAATAACAAATGTGTGTACTTTATTGATAATGTATTTACTTTATTTAAATATGGATGTTCTTCATTACAAAATTCACCAAAGTTCTTGCTAAGATTCATTGAGTTTGGCTTTAGCAATAATTGCCCTCAAGGGCCTTTTGAGTATCTAGACATTATTTTTTTAGTCTTTTATTGAAACCTAAAATGTACATGTGCGTTTGCTCCAATTTTATTGCTTTACTCCTCTCATTTATTTCAAAATCTCTTGCATATTGAAGCTCATTCTTCAAGTTCTCATTATTAGCTCTCAGTTGGGCATTATTTTCCTCCAACTTCTTGATTCTTTCACTGTCATTATTTTTTGATTCATTAACTTCAATTTTCAAATCATTGTTCAAAATAATGAGCTAGGTAGAATCATCTTTTAACTTATTAAACTTCACTTCGGTTTCATGTGTTTCTTCATCACTTTCCTTAAGTTGGGAATTTTTTTCCTCCAACTTCAATTTAAGTTCAGCATTTTCTTCAATCAATTTGGTAACGTGTTGAACCAAATTAACCGAATCATTTGAAGATTTTTTGTCATCGGCTTTCTTTTAAGAGAACTTAGCCATCTCATTTAATGGGACATTCCAATTATCGAAATCAGATTCCTTTGAAGATGTCTCGGTCGACTGAGGTGCTATTTGTAAAATGTTCAAAGAGAAACTGGGCATGTCATCCTTGTTCCCTTATTTACTCTTTCTCTTTGAAAACACCTTATTTAAATCAGGTGAAGATAAATCATTATCAGACATCCAGTCTTTCAAAGATGCCAAGCTCCACCGAAGAAATTCGGGAGTCTTACTATGATAATGAAAATAGATAATATAAGTAAATTATAAAATTTAAACAAACTAATATGCAAGAAATGTTAGTGTTTGATCATTCCAATGTGCATCTACTTTTTAAACATATGAGTGTACTTTCATAAAGTACACGCATAATACATAAAAGTGCACACACATTGAAATGAACAAGATCATTTCAATATGCGTGTACTTTATGTATTATGCGTGTACTTTATGAAAGTGCACTTATGGTTTTAAAAAGTATGACAATGTGTAAATTTGTGTTTGAGGAACTAATTGGGTACTTTATTTCCTCACCAATAGTGAAATGACACATCCACTTTTTGTACTGATCTAGAGTCTATTGTTTTCTCCGGAGAGTTAACAAAAAATCCATGTATAGCAGAAGCCCGACCAAATGTAAGCATAGTGTGAAATTTGAGTCGAAGAACATAAGCATTGTTATGAAATGGAGAGCAATAAGTCGTACAAATTCATTTCGCCCTCATCAGTGTTCACCTTAACCGATTTCTTTAAACCATTCATTATTTATGATCATTTTAAGATGCGTGTACTTTATGTATGTGTATTTTATGAAAGTGCACTTCTGGTTTTAAAAAGTTTGTTATGTGTTTGAGGAACTATTTGGGTACTATATTTCCTCGCCAATAGTGAAATAACACATCCACTTTTTGACCTAAAATCTGTTGTTTTATCCAAACAGTTAATGATAAATTCATGTATAGCAGAAGCCCAGCCGAATGTAATCATTTCATCAACATTATTGATGTATGGAGTAAAAAAATTTCATAGTGTGAAATTTGAGTTAAAGAACAGAAGCATTGTCATGAAATGGAGAGCAATAAGTCGTACAAAGTCATTTCTTCCCTCATCAGTGTTCGCCTCAACCGATTTCTTTAAACCATTCATTATTTACGATTATTTCAATATGCGTGTACTTTATGCGAGTGCACTTCTAGTTTTAAAAAGTATGAAAACGTGTTCATATGTGTTTGAGTAACTCTTTGGGTATTATATTTCCTCGCCAATAGTGAAATGACATATCTACTTTTTGTGATGACCTAGAGTCCGATTTTTTATTCAGATAGTTAATGAAAAATCCATGTATAGCAGAAGCCCACCCAAATGTAATCATTTCATTAACATTATTGATGTATGGGGTAAAAATTTCTCCTAGTGTGAAATTTGAGTTGAAGAATAGAAACATTGTCATGAAATGAAGAGCAACAAGTCATACAAAGTCATTTATGCCCTCATCAGTGTTCACCTCAACCGATTTCTTTAAACCATTCATTATTTATGTTTTTTTTATTTTTTATTTAATTTGAAGCATCTGCTCAGAAATTCAGGTTTTGGAGCAGATTGATCTAATCTCTTTTTTAGATTTATTGACTTTTGCCCCTCCTCCATCTAGATCCCAAATATTTTTCTAATATGTTTAACTCGATTTGGGCAGTGCTCTTCATATTAAAACTCTTTCTCGCCTTTTTTGTAGAGCTTAACAATGGAGATAATGTTTTTATCTGCTTTCTTATGTTGTGATTCTACTACTTCGTCGCTGTAGTAGGCATTGAAAAGCTCCCAAAAAGGTGTTTTCTTCAGCAGCTGAAGATGCTTTTCATTAACTTTGCTGCGAATATCAGAGAAATCGTGGTAAAAACTTGGGACATTGGATTTATATGATCGAATTTATTTGTTGCCCTTCTAGATTTCTTTTATTTCTTAGCATCACGTCTTCTAGCCTTCAGCACTGCCTTTTTCGTCTTTTGTATGCTTTCCCTTTTGTGCTTTCATCTTGAATCTCATTTTTATAAAGTAAACGCAAGAATGTTAAATTATATGCATAATGCAACAAAGTACATGCAAAAAGAATAAAGTACATGCACATTGCAATAAAATACACGCAATAAAACATACAGTACACTCCTATTGCAATAAAATACACGCATCAAAACATAAAGAACACACATAAAACAATAAAGTACACGCACATTGCAATAAAATACAAGCTTCAAAATATAAAGTACACGCATGCATCAAAACATAAAGTTCACACACATTGTATTGAAGAATAAGTATATTTCCTTAAAGTACACGCATTTTTAACAAAATTATATGTACTTTGCATTGAGTACATACAATATTCTCCTAACACTTTATACTAATGTCCACAAAATATAAGAAAAATTTAGTACAAGATTGCAATAAACAAATTTCCTATTGTTTGATTCATAGTAACACGTAATAGCTGTTGTTTTACAAAATATAAACCAAGAATGATTTTTAGTAACATATTAAAAAAAAGTGACACAATAGCTCCATACTAAATGCGTCAAATGTTCAATTCGTTTTGCTAAATCCTTGGCTTTTAATTCAGTTACTTGTAACTTTTGTACATCAAAAGTACACTTAATGTCTTCATAGTAGTTGTGGAAGCCAATTAACTTTTGTAAGGACATTTTTCTCATGTCCAATATGTTTCATTTATGTATGTCGTACGCCGCTACATTTGGCACGTCACCTCAAGATCGCACATGATGGCCTCTATCCGAATTCCGGGAATCAAGCATTCAACATCTCCATTAATGTGTCCTACATATGCCTCAACGACTTCACGTTCCATGATTTTAGGGACTTAATGCAAGTGGTACGCAAGGGAAGTCAAAACAGTGAAAAAAGGCTTGATAGGGAAGTTCAAGGGGCATTTTCGTAATTTCACATCCATAGTTCGGAGGTCTGGTCAACTAGAAAGTTGAAGATCTCGCCGGAACGAAGATACTGGAAAAAACGGCACCTCAATCCGAGCTACAGTGAAGGAGTTATGACCTTTTGAAGTTGGAGAAAATTCCTTGAAGAATGCTGTTTTTTTTTTTTTTTTAACCCCATACCAGAATGGTACAACCAAACCGGTTCGGTGTACCCCAGAATGGGTTCGGTGTACCTGTACGCTGATAAGATTTTTAGAGTTTTAAAAAAGCGGAACTCTTCATATTTTTTCCTATAAATACCAACTTCGGGAGAGTTGTTTTGCAAGACTTTAGAAGACGTTTTTGAGAGTCCAAATACATCTAGTCTTCATATTTTTGAGTCCCAAGACTCATGTTTTGATTCACACAATTGCCAAAACCTTTGTGAATCTTTTTGGTAACCCAAGAATACAACCCTGTGTTTGTTCAAACCTTTGTGGAGAGATCTTTGCAACCGAGGGCTGCGTGTCTTTGCTGAGGGAGTCTCTACAAAGTTTCATGGTTGCGTGTCATTGAGGAGTGATGCGGTTCTTCCTTTGTTGATTGGACTGAGGTTCATGTGGGTTCGTTGCGTGTGGATTCATTGCTACCCTCCTGGAAAGGGATATTTCCAGCCGCCGACTACAGAATCCGATACCTGAGGGTAATTCTTAGTCACTGTATTTTCATTGTAATCCGGTTGTAAGCCGTTTTCTTACAAATTATAGTGAAAATAAAAGGTTTTGCCCCTGAGGGGGATTTTTCCTGAAATTGTTTGTTTTTATCCTGCATGCTATATTTTATTTGATAAATCATCTAGATGCATGTCTTAGGGTTTAACTAAAATTTGGGATTAATTAAAATTGGTTTTTATTTGAGAAGTTGCAATATTTCCGCTGTAGCTACTCTCTCAAATTGGTATCAGAGCGGGTTACGCTAATTTATCGCGTGATCCTGAATTTTTTTCAAGGATTTATTTTTTTTTATACAATTTGACTTCTCACGTCGTCAAATTGGTATCAGAGTGGGTTACGCTAATTTATCGCGTGATCCTGATTTTTCAAGGATTTATGTTTCTGTGATACAATTTGACTTCTCACGTCGTCAAATTGGTATCAGAGCCTGTTGCACTAAGTTATTGTGTTTTGATCCTGATTTTGCACAAAAATGGCTTTTGATGGTTTTGATGATCTTCGATGTCAAATTTTTGAAAAAATTAATTGGAAAATTCACACGAACTCTTGTTTTAAATCTTCTGTTGAAAAAGAATCTGAGAGGTGTCTTTGTTGTGAGGGTGTTGGTCACACGTTACATGAGTGTACCACAAATTTAAAGAAGAAATTGAATAAACCGATTTCTCATGTTTCTACCCTTAGTGATTGTGATTCGGAAGAAGAAGTGTTTTATGCTTCTAGGCGAGAGTTTCCCATCCATGTGATTAGTGATGATAGTAAAGGCGATGGGAGTGTGGATGAAAGTGAGGAGGAAAGTGTAGATGAGCATGACTTGCAAACTGCTTTCAATGAACTTTATGTTGAAACTTTGAAAACAAAGAAAGAAAATTTGAAATTGAAAGCTCAGTTGAAAGAGTGTGCCATAAAAACTAAAGATTTTTTAGTTGAAGAACTTAGGGCTCATGTGAAAATTTTGAAATAGAAGCTTGAGTACATCGAGGGTGAGAGAGATAGTCTTAGAGGGTTGATGGAGATTATGAAAAAGTAGCTTTTAGAGTGTGAGGATTCTAGACGAGTACTTGAATCTAGGATAGGTGAACTTGAGATGAAATTGAAAGATTCAAGTAAGGTGAAATTTGATTTGAAGTCTAGGTCTGAAAAACTTCATAAGATTTTAGGTACAGTCGAGATCAAAACGGACAGGGGTGGGATTGGTCTTGAAAAATATGTTGCACCCATTCCCACACGTGTGAGAGAGCCCCCTAGGATTGTTAAGAAAGAGACACCTAAGGTTGTTAGGAAAGAGCCCCCTAGGAACATCGTGAGAGTGCCTCCTAGGATCATTAGGAGAGACCCACCTAGGCAAATTCGGAGAGAGCAACCGAGAAATTTGAGGAGAGGGCCACCTTTAGGTAACACACACCGCCCGATTTACACTTGCACACATTGCGGTAGGCAAGGTCATATTAGGCGATTCTGTTACAAGCTGTTAAATGAACCTAGGAAGGTTAATAGAAGAATAAATTCGATTCCCAAAACCCCCACACTCCGTTACACATCTATTTGGGTTAGAAAATCGGATTTAAAGGCTTATGGTTTATTTGTCCACGATTACCGTTTGCTTGCACGTGATTCACCCCATGTGAAATCTTTTGGTTGATTGTGGTTGCATGTTTGTCATACACTAGTTGTGGTTTCATGATATATTTTTACTAGTGTGATGACTTGTACTTTTTGTATAAATTCTTGTTTTTGAATTTTTTTTGAAAAAATACAAAAAGATTTTATTTTGATAAAATTTTGAGAAAATCCAAAAAGATTTTTGTATTGCACCGTTTATGGATGAAAACTTAGGATGACCGAGTCACAACATCATTCCATTATTTTCATATGACTATTTGATAGTGTTTTGAGACAATAGGTCAATTCATCCATGTGCTTTATAATGTTTGGAGTCATTAAGATGCATTTAAGTGTTACTTCCTACATGTTTGACTCGTAATTTCCTTTATTGCACACATACACGGATTTGATTGATTATTGTGCTTGTCTTATCACATGTTGGTTGGGTGTTTTCTCTTCAATCCTGTCTTTAAAACGAACCAAGCGCGATAATTTTTATAAGGAAAGTGTGCATATAAAAACCGTGTTATGTGTTTGTGTGCTTTGTTTGAATAACGGGGAGGGGCTGCGAAAGGTAATTATTTATCCTTTGCGCAAAAGCCACCGTTAAAAAGGACCTAAAAAATTGAGGAATTTTATTATCCGAGGTCCAAAGAGGTTAAAAGAGCCCGAAAAAATTGAAAGGCAATAAAAAGATATTCATGCCAAAAAGGGGCCATTTAGGTTTTTGCACCAATTCTCCAATGTTTGAGAATTTAGATTACCTCTAAAAGAATATATATATGAGGGAGTTTGGTTGGAGAATTAAAACGGGTTTGCACGTCCTTGAATTATTGAAAATACGCTACATAGTTTTGGACGTTATTGGTGTGGAAATCATTTGACTTTGATTTGTTGATTTGTATAAGACGATGTCATTTAAATTCAACAAATTTTTACACCTAAGGATACTTTTGATGCTCATTCGTTAGGGGTACACATATGCATCGTGCACATATGATTGATTGAGTTGATTTACCTATCGAATGTGTTCACGCCCATTCATTCTGTTTCCATGACTTGGTTGTTTGAGTCTAAATCCATGGTGTGATTTTTGTATCATTTTTTTTTCAAATGGTATCAAGTTTTTTTTTGTTCGAAAAATTTGAAAAATCAAAAATAGTTTGCGAAGTTTTTTTTTGCATCTCCTTGCATGAGCACGTTTTGAATACCGTGACACCCCGATTTTGCTTATTTGATTCATTCTTCTTATTTGTCTATTTGGGGACATCATAAAAAGGGGGAGAAAGAATTATCTTATTTTGGGGGAGTTTGAATTTTAGGGAGTTTTGAGATTTGACGTATGCTTATCATTTATTGGTATCTATGTTTATCTCATATCAAACTCGATACGTCACTTGGTATTTTTTCTTTATCTCATGTGTGTAGGTACTACAATGATGATCTCTGAATTGCACACCCTGATGAGAAAAGATTTGAGATTCCTGAACATTTGAAGAACAAACGATGAAGACTATTCATTTGTACCTTTTCCAGTTTTGGGTTCATGGGAGGGTAGATTTGTATAGGCAATTTCATATTTGATAATTCGGATTTTTTATGTATGTACCGGCATAGACATAGGGGGAGATTTGTAAGGACATTTTTCTCATGTCCAATATGTTTCATTTATGTATGTCGTACGCCGCTACATTTGGCACGTCACCTCAAGATCGCACATGACGGCCTCTATCCGAATTCCGGGAATCAAGCATTCAACATCTCCATTAATGTGTCCTACATATGCCTCAATGACTTCACGCTCCACGATTTTAGGGACTTAATGCAAGTGGTACGCAAGGGAAGTCAAAACAGTGAAAAAAGGCTTGATAGGGAAGTTCAAGGGGCATTTTCGTAATTTCACATCCATAGTTCGGAGGTCTAGTCAACTAGAAATTTGAAGATCTCGTCGTAATGAAGATACTGGAAAAAACGGCACCTCAATCCGAGCTACGGTGAAGGAGTTATGACCTTTTGAAGTTGGAGAAAATTCCTTGAAGAATGCTGTTTTTTTTTTTTTTTTTTAACCCCATACCAGAATGGTACAACCAAACCGGTTCGGTGTACCTGTACGCTGATAAGATTTTTAGAGTTTTAAAAAAGCGGAACTCTTCATATTTTTTCCTATAAATACCAACTTCGGGAGAGTTGTTTTGCAAGACTTTAGAAGACGTTTTTGAGAGTCCAAATACATCTAGTCTTCATATTTTTGAGTCCCAAGACTCATGTTTTGATTCACACAATTGCCAACCCTTTGTGAATCTTTTTGGTAACCCAAGAACACAACCTTGTGTTTGTTCAAACCTTTGTGGAGAGATCTTTGCAACCGAGGGCTGCGTGTCTTTGCTGAGGGAGTCTCTACAAAGTTTCATGGTTGCGTGTCATTGAGGAGTGCTGCGGTTCTTCCTTTGTTGATTGGACTGAGGTTCATGTGGGTTCACTGCGTGTGGATTCATTGCTACCCTCCTGGAAAGGGATATTTCCAGCCGCCGACTACAGAATCTGATACCTCAGGGTAATTCTTAGTCACTGTATTTTCATTGTAATCCGATTGTAAGCCGTTTTCTTACAAATTATAGTGAAAATAAAAGGTTTTCCCCTGAGGGGGATTTTTCCTGAAATTATTTGTTTTTATCCTGCATGCTATATTTTATTTGATAAATCATCTAGATGCATGTCTTAGGGTTTAACTAAAATTTGGGATTAATTAAAATTGGTTTTTATTTGAGAAGTTGCAATATTTCCGTTGTAGCTACTCTCTCAACTTTTTAGCTCTATCATTGATGCTGTAGAGGGGTGTCCATCTGCTATTCTAAAATAGCATAGGGCGAATGAGCCAACCTCTAAGGACAAACACATGGCCCAAGTTTGCAAACAATGGAGTTAGGATGAGTAGGTCCACCAAAAGGAGCCCCTCGTCCCCCAAAACTTAAGAAATCACATAAAGAGAGTTAGGGCGAGGAGGTCCCCCACAAGGAGCCTCCCGTCCCCAAAATGCTTAAAAGATCACAGAATATGAGTTTGGGTGAGGAGCCCCACCTAGAGGAGCTCCTCGTCCTCAAAATTCCAAATATCATATAAAATGAGCTTGGGTGAGGAGCCCCACCTTGAGGAGATCCTCGTCCCCAAAAGTCCAAAGATCACAAAAAATGAGTTTGGGTGAGGACCCCCACCTTGAGGAGCTCCTCGTCCTCAAAAGTTCAAAGATCACAGAAAATAAGTTTAGGTAAGGATCCCCTCCTGGAGGAGCTCCTTATCCCCCAAAGTCTAGAGATCACAGAAAGGGAGTTTGGGCGAAGAGGCCCACATTGAGGAGATCCTAGTTCCCAAAACCCCAGAAATCGCATAAAATGAGTTTTGGATGAGGAGACCCACCTGGAGGAGCTCCTCGTCCCCAACAGACTAAAAATCACATAAATGAATCTTCAATGAAGAGGCTTACTCAGGATGATTCCTCTACTCCCAAATGACTAACTCAAAAAGAACTAGTGGGCAATGAGGTCCACCTAGATTGACCTCATCCTCAAGTTTTTTTACTCATAAATATATTAAAGTACTGCTATTTTACTTTCTTGTACAGGTAGTTTAGTTGAGCAAGCAGTGATCAAAAAGACAAGTTAGGAGCTCTTGGGAGTTCTGGATTGGTGGATGAGGAACAAGGTTTATTGAGTAAGCTCATCCACTTAGCACTTTAAGATTGAGATAATACTAGTAGAAAGACCTTAGGGGTCACCCAGTCCTTACACAGTCCACACCTAGTGTCAACGTAATGAACAATTTATAAAGATTTAGAGGAGGTGGTCCTTAAGACCTCCCTCCTCAAGTTTACAAAGATCTTAAAGGAGGTGGTCCTTAATAATCCCTCCTAAAGTTTACAAGGATTTTAAAGGAGGTGGTCCTTAAGATCTTCCTCCTCAAATTTATAAAGATTTTAGAGGAGGTGATCCTTGAGACCTCCCTCCTCAAGTTTACAAAGATTTTAGAGGAGGTGGTCCATGAGACTTCCTTACTCAAGTTTATAAAGATTTTAAACGAGGTAGTCCTTGACACCTCCCTTCTCAAATTTATAAATGTTTTAGAGGAGGTAGTCCTTGAGACCTCCCTCCTCAAGTTTACAAAGATTTTAGAGGAGGTGGCACTTGAGGCCCCTCTCAAGTTTGCAAATCTTGTACAATAAGTTACTATTTTAAGAGATATTTACCAAATCAGATATTTTATCTCCATTAGGAGTCACATTTACTTTTTGACTCTGATTTTCACCAACTGTCGTCTGTTAGAGGGGACAGGCGGTTGTAGACTCAGTAGGGACAGAAGGTACATTACAGACCTTATGCCTTTAAGTTGCCCTCTCATTTTTGGTGTCTAAAGGTGCCAGCTCAGCCCTAGTGCCCAAGTATAAATAGCTCCCCTGGGCATGGTCATAAGATATAGAGAAAAACTCCGTTAAAAAGATACTCTATAAAATTCACACTAGACCACCTAGTATTCTCTCCTTACTCTCTGTCTAAGTGATGAGTGCCTATTTCTTCACTCCCACCTTGACAACCATCATTCTCAGGAGATCCTTCTTCTCTAAGTTAATAATGTTATTTGTGAAGTTTCATATTTACAGGAAGAGGTTCTAGCATCAACTCTATTTTTACTAGAAAATGAAGCTTTTAACTCCCAGCTGCTCTTGAGACCTTGAATACCTTAAACGCAGAGTCCACTAGAGTGGGCCATGCCTCACCCTTTCCAGTTATTCATAGACCCCAGTCTCAATACCCTCATACATTTGGCGACTCCGCGGGGAAGGTATTCTCACTTTTATGGACAAATAAGGTTATAATGTTTCTAAGTAGTTGGTCTTTGAAGACACTCAAGTTGTAAATGGAGTTCAGACAGACCAAATCACCCAAAAAGAGGTGGTAATGACAAGATCTAAATCACTCGTTCCTCAAGGAGGACAGACTAGTGCAGCAGAATTTGCTCCATTGACAGCAGCAACCCCCTCTGGAGGGGCAGCTATTGCAGGAACAACAACAGTAGAGGTGGCTCCACCGCGAAAGGCAATACCGGAGAAAATAGTTGCACCAGTGATGATTCCCGAGACAGAGAGAAACGGAGTCAGAGGTGGTGTTGACAAAAAAAAATTGTTGGCCAAGTAACCCTCTAGCAAAGAAAGTGAAAGTGGAGGATCAACCCTTAAAGGCACTTTACTAGATGCTCTACTCACTTGTAAGATATATGTGCTACCCCGTACTTTTATGTATATTTAAATTACAAAAGTGGGTGTAATTTGATAATTAGAGTAATTACTGTGAATAGTAATATCGAGATTTATGAGTGTTAGATTATTACCGATGTGTAGTACATATACTTTGGGGACTAAGTAAATAAGTCGTAATATTTTCATGTCATGTCGCAGTTGGGTTAAGCGATGAGAATTATTTCACATTAGATAAAATACGTGTTAAGAAGTGTTGGGTTCTATTAGTGAATTTTAGTTAAGTGACTCGAATGTGGATTTCGAGTGCACGGTTGGTTTCAAAATGGCGGAGTTAGTCAGAATAGAGTACCCGGGGGTAGCGTTTGGGTTCCAGATATTTTTGAACTAGTATGGACTCGCAATTGAGTAAACGAGGCCTTTTTGGGTTTAATAAGGAGATAAACTCCTTTTCTCTCTTATAAGGCACGAGAAAGAGAAAGGAAAGAAAAGAAGAAGGAAATAAAGGAAGAAGGAGAAGGAGAAGGGAGAAGAGAAAGGGGATTTTCGGCCAAACTCTGCGGGATTCGACTCGAGGTCATCGAATTTTATCCATGAGGCTAGTGATTACTTACTTTATTCAATTGAGTGTGTGTATCTCATATTGTAGTTGGTAAGCTATATGATTTTTGGGTTGGAACCCTTGAAATAAATTTAGGAAATTTGATTTTGAGTTCTGATCGAGTGGAAAAACCGAGCGTCCATGTAGATATGCTAGTCGTTGTTATCGGCTTCCAACCGCAATAAAAAAAACTAAATTTGTAACTACACTCTTAAGGAGTATAGTGCTGAGTCTGGGTATCCATTCCTCAGGGAACTAGGACGAGTGAACGCGACGACAAAGGTAAGGTAGTTTAATCCTAAAGTTGATATTAAAATAAAAGAAAAGAAAAAGATGATTGATTTTTGGATTTTATCTATGAAATAACTAAATTCAATTAAATTAACCTACGCATGCAAAATTAACTAACTAAGAAGGAATTAATATGAATGAAGAAATGGGTTAAGAATACACTCCCCCAACCCCTAGTGTGTATGCCGGTACAAAATTAGTCATAAATTAGATAATTGATCAGACCCAGTCTTTAGTACTCCAAAGCATTACATATATGAGGTTCAAGCCCACATCATACATAATCAAAGAATGAGTAAAGCAGTGTATCAATAGTTCACGCGCGTTGCATCCTTAAGCACCTCGATTACCTAGGGCAAACGAGGTCAAAAGGTCTACAATGGTTGTGAAACTATACAACACGATCTAATCACTTATTTAATTTAGATGACAAATTTTATATCTATGCATACCACATCAGGTTAGGTTCATACATTCCCACCCTTAAAAACTTAGCTTAACATGATTAAAATAAAAGAAAACTTAAAAATGAAAGAGCAGGAATTCATAACTAAATCTAGAAAATTGAGAACATGACTTGAATTGGGATTGGAAAACTAGAAAGCAACAATTAAGTAAACTAACTATGAAAGCAGTAAAAATAATAAATTAAAATTACTTGCAATGGATGAATGATGAATCTTGAATATATCTTTAAATCTTAAATAGTACCCAAACTTCAAAACTAGGGTTCTTGGATACAAGAATCCTTTAAAAACTAACTACTAACCTCCTACAACGTGAAGTAACAAACCTCATTTCTTCCTACTAGGGTTTGCCATTTTATATATCTCAAAAATGACTCTTCCCATGCCTCTCCACGTTTTACAACTAATAAAAAGGAATTATATAAGAAATTTCAAGAGTTGAAACTCTTCAGCTTCCAAAATTAATTTCAACTTTGACTTTCTGTCTCCAATTTTATATGGGCATAACTTCTTCACCGTAGCTCGGATTGTGGTGCCGTTTTTCCCAATGTTCTTGTAATTTAGAGCTCTTAAACTTTTTAGTTTTTACCACCACCGAAATATATGTAAAATCACTAAAATGCCCTTGAACTCCCCATTTCTTGCTTTCTTTCACTGTTTTGCATTCTCTTTCGCACTAATTTGCATGAAATAGCTGTAAAACACATAAGAGATACACAAAATACGAAATACATGCCAAAAAGGGTTAGTAGCATAAATATAAGACAAATCCAAGCTATTTACAATGCACATGATCATAAAAATACTGAAATTAAGGGGATAAATGTGAAGAATTTATGCCTAATCAAACCCCCCTAACTTAGAACTTTGCGCGTCCCGAGCAATGTAAGTGAAATGAGTTGACTTTTGAAATTCCTTTTATTAAAATAAAATTCCACTTTCGCACGCAAGCGATTGCATTGAACATATGCAATAAGCCTATAAACCCCTAGGTTACCTTAGTAGAACGAGTTTTATCTCGTGAGGTTTTGCAGTGAATACACCCACAGAATTCTTTATTGACTCAAATAAATATCAAAATACTTAAAAATTGTACAATTTAAACTTTTCAAAAATAATCACTATAAATTCATATTCAATTGTCTCAAACCATAGTGTGTGTGTGTGTGTGTGCGCGCGCGCAAAGCCAGAAATTAAACCTCAAATTTCCACCGATTGAGCATTACGTTACTTTTTGAAAATTCGTTTTGATTCAAATTCTTACGGTTGCACTCACAAACGAATCACTCAGATTGTGGTTGTTTTCTCTCGGTATGCATGATATAAAGAGTAAATATAATGGACACAAATTCATGCATACAAAATTAAAAAGAAGGAAATATATGGTGAAAAGATCTCATCATCGGAATACAGTTATTAGGAAACGGGAAATATCATATCTTAATCACATCATTTTAATCTCTTTTATTATCTTTTCATGTCTTAGCTCTCCATGCAGTAATTAATTTTGCCATTCGGACTCGGTTAGGACTTTTCGGGTTAAAAGGTGTAAAGGGTAAAAATGAGAATGGGCGAAATGTTCGGAATTGGAAAATGTCCTTATGACGTCCATTAGTGCTTTTTCGGGCATTTGCTCATTTTTCTCTTTCTTTTTCTATTTTCATTTTTTTCTTACTATTTTTTTATTACACACTTTGGACTTACTTGATGAATTTTTATTTTTTTACAATTCCGGGCTATTTGCATTTTTCAGGTTATCAAACGAAAGGGAAATATTTTATTGGGCCCAACGTGGGTTGTAAAGGGATAATTTTTTCACAACTTTATTATGGCTAATATTTTTGGGTTAAACAAAAGAGGGCCTACTTCATTGTCCAAATTGCTAATCACATTACCATATGCATCTCGAGATTAATTAAGTTTAGAGATATATTTAGCACGAATTTCGAGACAACATTTCACACATTTCCCATAACCGATCAAAACAAAGAATTGAGATCATCAACGACTTATTAAAATGCTGAAAAGAACTTTGAGTTAATCATAAATTCAGATTGATTTAAAAACTCATAAAAAATTGAAAGGCTCGAAATCTCACCGGGTTTGATCAATCTCCACACTTATCCGTTAAGTCGTCAATTTTCTTTTAATTTCCATCTTCGGTCAATTTTGGCTTAGTGCATTTTGATTGTTAACAATTTGAGACTTTAAATAGAATAAAGGTGACATTTTTGATAAATTTAAATTCCAATTTTTATTTATTTTGAACAAAAATATTTTTGGCTTCTTCGAACTTTTTCAATTTTTTTGGAAAGTTTTGAAATTTTCTACAAAAAAAATATACTTGGAAAGAACATGTGATCGAATCAATGAATCTAAACACACTTGGAAAGAACATGTGATCGAATCAATGAATCTAAACAATAAACGGGAAGAATATCCCGCACCCCCTAACTTAAATGTTGCATTGTCCTCAATGCGAATCAAGAACACAACAAAAAGTGAGGAAAAGAAATATATTACCCAAATAGAGTGATCCCCGAAAAGTACGAGTCCATTGAATATACAAAATATGTTAGAACCAAGCATAACAAAAAGAATAACAAAAACTCTACCATCGAAACTAGACTATAATAAAAAAGAAAAACTAATTATTTACAACCTAAAATTTGAACGGCTAATAAATCATACACTAGAAGTCGAAAAATTTGAGGGTCCACCCAAAATACAATTTGACTTTGAGGGATTAATGGTGTGCCCTCACTAAAAAGCATTCTGCCCGAAAAATAAGTATTCCGTTGGAAAAACGGAAGGCATGTGCAAAGCGGAAGAAATGAACCATCACCAATTAAAAATTTTAGGGGGATAATGAGGGATTTTAGTGCATAGTGGGACAAGTACCTTTGGTATCCAAGAAAAATAGAATCACGTCCCAAAGATTTTTCAAGCAGTATGGGAAGCAGAGCACACAAACAGAAAGAGTCCATCTTGGAAAACAATTCAAGCATAGAGTCCTTGTCTTCAAAATATTCTCCTCCAAAATTTTTAATCGGATCTAGTGGAGTGACAAGTCTAAGTGTATGGCCCGTAAGATGAAGCATCTCAAAAAAACATTCCCATACAAGAATCAGATCAACATCCTCAAGACACTCATCCAGTTCTTGTGATGGATTTAATGATTCGATAATAGTGGGGACAAAAGGAGACAAATGATCTTCAACCTCAATAGGTGTTGAAATATTTATAAGAGGTTGAGATTCAAAAGTACTTGGATCACCCTCAATGATTTCGTTCTCAAAAGTATTAGGTGAAGCGCAAGTCTCGACCTTCTCTAAGTTGTCCAAATAATCATTAAACTCCTTGCAAGTTGCTCTAATTTTCAACTCTGTAGCAGCAAGGTCATCAGATTGCTTTTTGATAATAATCAAGAGTTCTTCCAAAGTAGGCTTCCTTGGTTCTAGCACCTCGGATTCCTCATTTGTTGAAAACATTCTTCAACTTCAAAAATATCGGAAGAAAAATCCTCATTGGGTTCAAATAATGCATCTAACTCTTGCTCCCAATAACCATTTTTTCTCGATATTCTTTTTCAAGTCTTTCTTCTTCAAGCAATTCATTTTGATAAATTTGGATGGCCTTATCACTGGGCTTGTATTTATGAGACTCATCTTCAGTGAAATGGATCCAATGTTCATAAGGCTTGAGCCCCTCCTCCTCACTATTATCATAACAATTAATGCCACCAAAAAAGTTAAAGTAAGACATTTCAAATTGGGCAATTCAAGAACGTGACACCCATATTTCTGAATTTTTTGTTTTGTATTTTTTTATTTTTTTATTTTATTTTTATTTTTTATTATTATTGTTTTTTAAAGGTCAAATTCGGGATTAATCAACCTAACCTAAAGTCTACCTAATTCCCCGGCAATGGCGCCATTTTGATCGAGTGGAAAAACTAAGTGTCCGTGTAGATACACTAGTCGTTATTAACGGCTTCCAAACGCAATACAAAAAACCTAAACTTGTAACTACACTCTTAAGTAGTATAGTGGTGAGTCTGGGTATCGAATCCTCGGGGAACTAGGACGTGTGAATGTGACGACAAAGGTAAGGTAGTTTAATCCTAAAGTTGATATTAAAATAAAAGAAAAGAAAAAGATGATTTATTTTTGGATTTTATCTATGAATTAACTAAATTCAATTAAACTAACCTACGCATGCAAAATAAACTAACTAAGAAGGAATTAATATGAATGAAGAAATGGGTTAAGAATACACTCCCCCAACCCCTAGTGTGTATGCCAGTACAAAATTAGTCATAAATTAGATAATTGATCAGACCCAGTCTTTAATACTCCAAAGCATTACATATATGAGGTTCAAGCCCGCATCATACATAATCAAAGAATGAGTAAAGCAGTGTCGCAATAGTTCTCGCGCGTTGCATCCTTAAGAAACCCGGTTACCTAGGGCAAACGAGGTCAAAAGGTCTACAATGGTTGTGAAACTATACAACACGATCTAGTCACTTATTTAATACAGAGGATAAATTTTATATCTATGCATACCACATCGGGTTGGGTTCATGCATCCCCACCCTTAAAAACTTAGCTTAACATGATTAAAATAAAAGAAAACTTAAAAATGAAAGTGCAGGAATTCATAACTAAATCTAGAAAATTAAGAACATGACTTGAATTGGGATTGAAAAACTAGAAAGCAACAATTAAGTAAACTAGCTATGAAAGCAGTAAAAACAATAAATTAAAATTACTTGCAATGGATGAAATCTTGAATAGATCCTTAAATCTTGAATAGTAGCCAAACTTCAAAACTAGGGTTCTTGGATACAAGAATCCTTTAAAAACTAACTAGTAGCCTCCTATAACATGAAGTAACAAACCTCCTTTTTTCCTACTAGGGTTTGCCCTTTTATATATCTCAAAAATGACTCTTTCCATGCCTCTCCACGTTTTACAAATAATTAATTTTAACTTTGACTTTCTGTCTCCAACTTTAAATGGGCATAACTTCTTCACCGTAGCTCGGATTGGGGTGTTGTTTTTTCCAATGTTCTTGTAATTTAGAGCTCTTCGACTTTCTAGTTTTCCCCACCACCGGAATATATATGTAAAATTATGAAAATTCCCTTGAACTCCCTATTTCTTGCATTCTTTCACTGTTTTGCATTCTCTTTCGCACTAATTTGCATGAAATACATGTAAACCACATAAAAGATACACAAAATACGAAATACTTGCCAAAAAGGGTTAGTAGTATAAATATAAGATAAATTCAAGCTATTTACAATGCACGGGATCATAAAAATACCGAAATTAAGGGGATAAATGTGAGGAATTTATGCCTAATCAAGTTCACAAATTGATGTGTTGTTAACTCTTTATCAATTCTAGTGTAAAACCCATGTGTAATGGTGTGTGTATATGGTTAGAAATGGGATGAAATGAGAAGTGAGAGTTTAGATGGTTTTAGGGTTTAAATTCAAGAGAAATTATTCTATCCCATAAAATAATTGATGTGTTAGTCATAAATCAGTGATTGGAGGATTATATTGTTGTTGGTTGGGATTAGAAACCACAAAAATGGAGGTTGGGATGATTTTGGGATTTTGGAGAAGAAGAAATCCCCCGAACTGTGAGCTCTGGTTAGAGCGAATCGATTCACATTTGAAGAGAATCAATTCGCTTAGGAAGACCCGTACGACTGTCTCAGGTCAAATCGATTCGCATTTGGGGCAAACCTATTCACACCTAAATGCCCGAGTATTGATCATGTTCAAACCGATTCGAATTTATACCGAATCGATTCGCCGCTGGGGCGAATCGATTCGAATCATCATGAATTAAATATTCTACTTCTTTAAGTTTAGGGGGAGTTAAATTATAAATTGGAGATTATTGTGGGGGGTTATAGATGTGATATTATGACTCCTAGATAATGGAATTTAGGGTGAATAAACCTTGGGTTGAAGGAGAGAACCTTGGATTAGTTGAGTGCACAATCCGGGGTATGGACTTAAGGAATGTTTAGGACGAGTAAAATTCAAGAGAAGTCTTCGAAAAATGTGTGTATATATTTATGCGTAGAGAATAAATATGGGTCGATTACGTTTGAGTGAATCCTAGGATGCGAGTAGGATTGAATTTAGGATATGTCTAGATTGACAATTAGTATCATAGGTGATGCGATACCTATGGAAATAAAATAAGTTGCTTGCATACTTATTTAATTATTACGAATTGGTATATTCGAGTTTTTATAACAATCCTTAAAAGTGATTAAGGTGTGAGTTAAATCTTAAGTAAGAGAATACTTATAGGTTTAGTATCTTAAGTGTGTAAATACTTACATACTATTATGAATGTGAACATTCGGGAATTTGGCTATCGCTATGAGAGTTTGACAATTATATCCAGGGTATATTAAGAAGTGATATATATATATATATATATATATATATATATATATATATATATATATACGGGTGTTGTAACAGTATATATATGATTTGATTATAAATATATCGGTATGTGAATGATATATATGTATGTGTACATATATCTCTAGTGCTATCCAGGGAGGTTGCGTGATGTGGGTGAATCCCCTGGCTTGAGGAGCAGGGAGAGTATAGTCCCCAGGTCATATCGTCCTGCACATATATGCGATAATCATATATATATATTCTATGAAAGTCTTCTTAATTCTTTGAGATCCAAGATGGCAGGCTGGGAATCCAAATATTTATCTTCAGGAGGTAAGTACACTTTGATTAATCATGTGCTCTCTTCTATTCGTCTATTCCTTCTGGCTTCTATTTCTCCTCCAAAATCAATTATTCAAAAGATTCATAGGCTCTTTAATAAATTCTTCTGGGGTGGCAATGCTGAATCTTGTTGGAGATATCAGTGGAAAAATTGGGAGTCTCTTTGTAGAGATCAATCTCAAGTTGGTCTTGGATTCAGAGATTTTAATGCTATTTCAAAAGCCTGTATGATGAAGTTATATTGGAAGTCAGTGTCTAAATCTTCCTTATGGTCTTCTTACATGTCAAATAGATACAAAAATTCAAATGCTTCCTCATATAGGGGCTCTCTCACCTGGAAGAAAATTAATGCACTAGCAGATCTTTGTTCTTCTAATATGGAGATTATTAATGATAAATGGATTTGGAAGCCCACATCTACAGGACAGATCTCCTTCTCATCCGCTTTATACATTGTTAAACTCCATTATCCTTCCTCTAGAGTTAGTACATTTATTTGGGATCCCCATATTCCAAAAAAATGTTCTATATTTATGTGGAAATTACTCAATGATTGTTTAGCTCTGGATGATAATGTTAAATCCATGGGCATTCAATTATGATCTAGATTCAAAGCCTGTAAATCCAATGAGGAATCTATTAATCGTGTTTCTTCAATGCTTCATTATCCAGCCTATTTGGAAGTTTTTTGCAGATCTTATGGGCATTCCGCTGGATAAAGTTTCAATTCATTCTCTGCTTCATAGCTGCTGGTTAAAGTCAGGTCATACTTATTATTCTAAGTTCCTTGCTAAATGTATCCTAATTGTGGTTTGTTGGCAGATTTGGAAAGGAATAAATAAAGCTTTCTTTGAGAATTGTAATGTGGTTCCTTCAGAGTTAATTTCGAAATCCATTTCTCTCATTTTAAATATATGTAAGGATCTTCCTTTTAAGAGTTCTATCTCATTATTTGATAAAGGAATTCAAGAGGTTTTTAATCTTACCACTCTCAGTAGAATACAAAGTTTCAAATCAGTGAAATGGATTCTTCCTCCATCTAATTGTTACAAGTTGAATGTGGATAGAGCTTCTAAAGGAAATCCAGGTTTATCTGGCTCGGGGGGTATTTTAAGAAATGACAAGGGTGAGATGATATGGGCCTTTTCCCAATATGGTGGTGTTAATTCCAACTCTTCTACTAAACTTAGTGGTTTCCACATGGGCATTAAGATTTGTATTGATCATTATATTTCTAGTGTTCTTATTGAAGATGATTCAAAGTTTATGGTGAATCTGATTAATAGAAATTGGAAACCTCTTTGGCATTTGATCCCTTTAACTGATGAAATTAGGTCAAAATTATTGATGTTAAATTATGCTCTCTCTCATTGCTACAGGGAATCTAATATGGTTACAGATGCTTTGGCCAATTATGGTCCTGGTGCTAATTCTTTGAAGATTTTTTACAATGCTCTTGATCTTCCTTCTACTTTTAGAGGTGCCTATAGGCTTGATAAGATGGGATGTAGCTATATTAGATCCTCCTTTCAATTTTCTCGATAGTTTTTTTTCTCCAATTTGTAATGGGGATATTTATAAATTCCCATATTTAATCTTTAATGCCTTTTTGTAGTTATCCTTTGCTTGTAATCCCTTACAGAGGCTCTTTCTCCATTAATAAATTTATGTCTGGGGGTTTAATCCCTCTTCTATAAAAAAAAAGGAGGGAATATGACCGCCTCCGCCGTTTAGTATTTTTACCAAGATCATGAGTGAGTCAGACCTAGTACCTAGGTTAAGTTGAGTATACCCGGATAATGATAACACTTTGAGACTGCATCCTCGAGTTATAGCTCGGTGGGATGAATATTATACTTATGGTTGTGATATAGGTATAAATATACTTGTTGCGTATAGTATCTTGCACGAATATGAAGATGTGAAATCATATAATTTAGACTTGTGTAAAGTGTAAGATGAATAAGATTTTATTCTCCTTCTGGGAGATTTTTATCTGGATTTAAACTGTGATTCGTATATTAAAGTGAGAATTATATATACGGGATTTTGTATACTAAAGTGAGAATGGTATTTTAAACTAATGAGAGTTTTGAAATATGAGCGTTGTATATATATATATATATATATATAATGCTCCTGCGCGAACTAGTCCGCATTTTAAGAATGTGGACCGGACATGTGTCACCTAACGGTGCGCCTATAAATTATCGCCTAAATTATAGGCACACTCTCTCTCTTTTCTGGGCTCACCGCCAGGTGACACATTTTTGGTCCGCATTCTTAAAATGTGGACTTGTCCGCACAAGAGCAGGACTGTGTATATATATATATATATTTGATGATTATATCAATTAAAGCTTACGTGATAGCTTATAGTATAACCTATATGATATTACGCCGGGTAAGTGATAGTTATGAGAATTCAGAGGATGGGTGAAAGAGAGTAGTTAGGCAGGGTAGCTTAATTAGGTTGTTTAAAAATATATACGATAGGTGTGCACTATTATATGATGGGTGAGGTGTATCTAATGGGAGTGCGATATCAGTTTAAATATGAGAGATTTCATATTTTTTAAAAATATAACATTTGATGCACTTGTTAAATATTTTCAAAACTCAGGCTCTGGCCCATTTCTCTACTTTCCCTCTCTCTTGTTATATATGTATATATTTTAGGTGTACAGTCACAGGGACACCTGGATAATGATTCTTTCGAGTCAAGCGTTGCTGCAGCAGCTGTGAATGCATGCAGGATTATTTTAGATGCCTCCATCCTTGTGATCTAGATAGAAGGTATTGTAGTAATATTCGGGCTGATGGCCCCACTGTACTCATTTATTCATTCACTGCATCTTAGTTTGCGACACTTCGATTTGGTTGTATTATATGTTGTACCGAGAGTTCGGTAATCTTTTTTCATTTCAGTTCTGTGTATATAAATTGTTGTGATTGTTTTCCTTATGGTTGGTTTGGTTAAAAGAATTTGCTAATTAAAACTTTGATGTCAGACCTAATAGGTTGTTAGTAATATATTGGTTTTCGACAGTGATGTTGAGAATGAACCATATGAGATTTCTATTTTAATTTGATATAGGATTGATCACCCGGTATTTTATTAGGCGGGGTGTCACGGTATAGATGCTGGAAAAAAAAATATATATATATATATATATAGAGAGAGAGAGAGAGGCAGGCTCCTGTGTACACTAAGTTTGCACATTACCTTTTATATATAGTAAAAAAAATATTTTTGAGTTGATTTTTTTGTGTGTGATATTTAAACATTTCAAGGAACCCATATAAAAAAATCAGCTCAAAAAAACTTTTTTTGCTATTTTTAAAAAATCGGTCAAACTTTCGCAGTTTTTAAGCCCTTTAAAAACTGCGAAAGTTTGACCGATTTTTTAAAAATAGCGAAAAAAGTTTTTTTGAGCAAATTTTTTTTATGTGAGTCCGTTGAAATGTTATAATATCATATAAAAAAATTGGTGTGCGCCAGCACTAAGTTTGCACACTTTTAAAAGGTAATGTGCAAACTTAGTGTGCAAACTTAGTGTGCATAGGAGCCTGCCTCTATATATATATATATATATATATATATATAGAGAGAGAGAGAGAGAGAGAGAGAGAACATCCAAGAACCATGCTTATACGCATATTATTCTGAATCAGCTAAGTAAATTCTCTTTTAGTAATTTTTAATTTATGTTTTATGGGCACTATGCATCGATGCTAGTTATTTGATGTCAAAAAGAAATTTACATTGTACACACATGATAATTGATGTGACAATACATTACTCTGCTCTATAATAGGCCTATATGTATATATTTGAAAATGAGATAAGATGTTTACAAGAAATAACAAGTTTTCCTTTTTGGCATTTATCATATTTTGCTGCTCGACTTATTAGTAGAGCCTTGCAAGAGAAACTCCAACAACTCCTCTCACCACAATACAAAAAATAGAACTAGTTGCTCGTTAATATAAGTTGGTTCCTCAAACTCGAAAGTCAAAATCCCAAAGAAAAAAAAAGAAATCAAAATGTTTCTTCCACCCATACTAGTGGGATTCTGCTTTTGGGTACTAGCACCTGTTCAAGTTGATGACATATTGAGCTAGTCAAGTTAGAGAAAAGTTTTCAAATAGAAGCTCCTTCCACCATACCCATTGCATATTCTCTCTCTCTCTCTCTCTATCTATCTATCTATCTATCTATCTATATATATATATCGTATTTGATGGGGGTAAATATGAACACCCCGTTCGTTTTAAAATATGTGATAGAAAGAACATGTTTAAGTCCTTTACATACACGCGAGCAGTACAAAAGAAAAATGGTCCACGACTGGATCTAACATGAACCCAAAGATATTTTCAAAGGCTCGAATCATCCTATCTGTGCCCTGCTCGAACCAAAAAACTATTTAAACCTCTGCTCGATTTGCAAAAAAATACAAAACATAAAAGCTACTCAGTAAGATAATTCTAAAAATAGAAAAAGATATTTTATTGCTACTCGCACATTTAAATACATCAGTATCTCGTTCTTGGTTGAAAACATCAAATGTCAGCAAAAATGAGATGCTCCTTTATTAGGATTTTCATTGAGCATGTGGTCTTCAAATGCAGTTGACTTGTTGACCACACTGCCTGCTCGAAAATGATCATAGTTAGAGTAAGGGGCACCCGCTCATGTTTAGCTTGCTCGACTCAATCATAGGCCAAACAGTTTGATGGAGATCCTTAGTTCAATTGCTCGAATTAGCATCTTTAAACAACGAGGGAACACTCGAACTTAACGAGTAATGCCTCACCTAGTTGACATTTTGTCAAACAGTTAAATCTCGAAATAAAACCAAAAAAATTACACGAAACGAGAAAGTATACATGTGAAGCTCCTCGTTTAAATTTATACACAATCAATAAGAATTTCAAACAAGCCAAAAAGGACTTGTTCGAGTAGTCAATTTAACTAGACCCACTCGACCCCAAAAAAAATTGATTGAGACTTGCTCGAACCAAAATTTGGTATAATTTTTGGACCTAAGATTATTCTTAAATTGCTCGACCTAAAATGTTCTTCAACATACCCAAGTCAAATTCATGAACCACGATGGATAGACTTTTTCAGATCAAAATGTTATACAACTGGCTCGAATTAAACTGACCAACAGAAATTGCAAAGTTCTGTCTCAACTATATCTCCTCAAACCAGAATTCGAAGAATCAATCACTCGGCAAAACATATCGGGGTCCTCATTGACATTCGTATCTGCAACAAATTATAAACCCAAGTATTGCTTGATCGTAAATGGAAATAAATTTATGGAGATATTCAAATATTAACCTGCCTCAATATAGGAAAGAGAGTAAGACCCCAAGGACATTTTGTTTCCATCTCGTTCAGATTTAAGATATTTGTGAAATAGCGTTTGCAATTGAGGAGGCAAGAGGGAGAAGCTGCTCAAAATTTCCTTATCGATATTCATATATGAAATGTGGTTTTATTACTGATATTTTTGATAGAAAAGAAAAAGGATGGATATTCTCCCAGGACAAGACAACGAGGAAGAGTAGATGCTCGTAGTAAAATATTCAGAGGAATATTTTCAAACTCTTATTCTTAGCCACTCGTGTGGGACAATAATGTATTGTGGGGCATCAACCTGTATGCTTTTCTCGACTATTTATTTAGTTGAGTCTCACCTTCTTTTACATAAAATTGAGCAATATAAGAAGTAGACGGACTCGCTCGAAAAGTCACAAGTTTCGTGTATTATGCATGGTTGGGCAGTGTTATTCTCTCAAATAAAATTATCTCATTCTCTAGCCTTATGGAGTAGTATAATCATCATAACAGTACATATAAAGCTTTAAATATGATTGTAAAAAAAGTATATGCTCTAGTAACTATTTAGTTTAGTTTACTCAAGCGAACTCACACAATATTAACTAAATATATATATATATATATATATTTTTTTTTTAGAAAGACCCCCAATTTATTGATAGAAAGGTAGAAAAGCCCTACCAAGGCGGCATTACAAGAGATAAAGAGCTAGCTATAAAAAGAATAAATTACTTTAGAAGCCTAATTGATGGAATGCCTTGTAAGTCCATCCTATAGCAACCAATGGCGGATTTGGGAAGATCCTTAGCTGAAGAGAAGATTTTGTGTTGTTTATCCTCAATTCCATGGTTGGCCAAGCAGTCAGCAACCTTATTTGCCTCTCTCCAACAATGAGTGAAGGAGATGTCCAAATCTAAGTCCTTAATTTCTTTCAGAATGTCCAATAGAGACCAAGGAGGCTTTGGAATATATGCTCTTACATGTACAAATATGCTTATATTTGTTAAATTATTTTTTATTTTAGTATAAGGCATATTGCTAAAATAAAAAAAGAAATCAATTGACATAAAAGCATAAATTACTTTCTTGTAGAATTAATACTTCTGAAAATTTTCAAGTCATTCATTTTGTGTGATTAACTTCACACGTCATAATTTGATTTCATTTAAATACAATACATAAAATAAAATTTGTGCAATTATATATTCCATATTTTTCTAGTATAAAATTCCTCGAAGAAAAAGAGTGTCCTTTTATAAGAAAGTATCATAAACATAAGAATAGTGTTTCTTGAATTTATAACGCGAGCATTTTTATGACCAGGGGTTGTTCGAATTTACGACCCAAGTTTGTACGTTGGAGTGCACAAAAATAGTATTGCCCGAATTCATAACTAGCATATTTGGGTGTTTTAACAAAGTTTGTTTCAGGAATACCTAAGTAAATCGATTGATAATCTTAAAATCCCTAGACTTGTCTATTGAGAATGTGTGATTAACTTCACCTTTGTTTTAATGTTATATATTTTGAACCTGAGTAATTCATTATGAGAAGAACCAAAAGATCTCTCAATCCTTCACTCAAACATGTTTGCCCCATTTGTTCAAAGTATAAATGACTTTGAAAGTATTTATTACTATACCACGGGGATTATTTTTTAGCCATACTAATCGTTTGAAATGTTCACTGTTGATATGCATTTCCAAAGGTTATGTCGTGCAGCTAAAATATTATAGTTGCTCTAGTGGAAACTTTATTATCTCGCATGATTGGATTCGAGCAGCAGGATTAGCAATCAGATATATGAAGCCTTAATAAAAAGTTCAAGTCTCAGATTAACTTTATGAAAGTATACTCGACTCCAACATGCTTCATGAGCATTCTCACTTAGTGTGAAAGGCAAGATCTAGTAATAAAAAGTATGAAGTATCAACTATACCTTCCTAGCAAAGTTTAATGCTTATGAAATATCAAGTTATTCTATATGGGTCAAGGTGCCTCCCCGTGCATTTTTTACTTGCTAGTATGTCTCCACCTAATAAAATATGGCAATAGGTGAAAGAACACAAAGAGTATTTATAAAAGTATATAAAAGGGTACGCCAGTTTAGTACTTCAGGCTCCAAGGGATATGAGCGCTCACAGTATTGACCAAATGCCAAGTATAAATAAAAGGTACGACAGTTGAATACCTCAAGCTCTAAGGGCATAGGAACGCTCACAGTATTGAGCAAATGCCAAGTATAAATAAAAGGTACCACGGTTTAGTACCTCAGGCTCGAAGGGCATAAGATTCCTCACGATATGAACCGGAAAATACATAAACAGGTTAAGTAGACGAGCAACTGTCAAGGATAAACAAAAGGTACACTGGACTAATGTTTTCTCTTTCTTAAGAATAATAGAACTATTCTAGATTAGAAGAGGATTCATGACATGAAGGTCTTTCCTCATTATACCTGGGGGAATATCCATACCAAGAGAGAAGTATATTGAGAAAAGTCCTTCCAGACATATGAGACATGTGATTTTTATCCTTGTCACCAGAACAGTAGGAGGACATCCTCCAAGTAATAATATATATATATATATATATATATATATATATATATATATATATATATATATATAATGAAAAGATTCATAGCCTAGAGAACGAGTGCTAACCTCTGTTCTCAAAGAAAAGATTTACTCGACCAGTTCTCAGAAATTGTAGAGAAAAGGGGTCTACATCCCCCTGTTCTAAATTTGTTTTTCCAATAAATGATTTGAAACAAAGACCTCGCAGACAAGGGGTAAGGTTTCTAAAAAATAGTCATATTATATTTGAGAATTATATTCAAAATTTGTGGGAAGGAGAAAGGCTAACCCCTTCCTCCCTACTATCCCCTAAGAAATGAATGTGCATAGCAAAATACCCCACAGTTAGAGGGGGCAACTCTAAAATATTAACTTGCTCAGAAAATATGCAATTACCCCGCAATTAGAGAGGGCATGTCTAAAATATTAACTTGCTCATAAAATATGCAAGTACCCCACAGTTAAAGGGGTCAACTCTAAAATATTAACTTGCTCAGAAAATAAGCAAGTACCCCTCAGTTAGAGGTGGCAACTCTAAAATATTAACTTGCTCATAAAATATGAAAGTACCCCGCAGTTAGAGGGGGAAACTCTAAAATATTAACTTGCTCGAAAAATATGCTCGTACCCCGCAGTTAGAGGGGGCAGCTCTAAAAAATTAACTTGTCCAGAAAATATGCAAATACACACAGTTAGAGGCGACAACTCTAAAATGATAACTCGTACAGCTCATATACAAGTATCCCACAGTTAGAGGGGAAACTTTGAAATGATAACTTGCTCAGCTCATATGCAAGTACCCCATAGTTAGAAGGGCTACTCTGATATGATAAATTCCTCTGCTAATATGAAAGTACCCCACAGTTAGAGGGTGTAGCGCTGAAATGATAACTTGCTTAGATCATAGGTAAGTAACCCACAGACTACGGGGCAGTTCAATCTTGAAGTTCTCGGAGAAAATAGAGCAACTCATAATATTGAACAAGTGCCAAGTATAAATAAATGGTACAACAATTTAGTACCTCAGGCTCCAAGGGTATAGGAGCACTCACAGTATCAAACAAATGACAAGTATAAATAAAAGGTATGACAGCTTTGTACCTCAGTCTTTAAGGGCATATAAGCGCTCACAGTATCGAGCAAGTGCCACGTATAAATAACAGGTACGACAGTTTAGTACCTCAAGCTCCAAGGGCATAGGAGCGCTCATAGTATTGAGCAAGTGCCAATTATAAATACAAGGTACGATAGTTTAGTACCTCAGGCTCCAAGGGAATAGGAACGCTCACAGTATTAACCCAAAAATAAAGAATAAAGATTGTACAAACGAGCAAGTGTCAAGTATAAATAAAATGAGGGGGCTAATGTTGATAAGTCCTCCAGCCAGTGAACAAATAGTGAAATATTAATTATGAAATTTCGTGCACAAGTCTCTCCACTACAAGACACTTCTGCACGAGGGGGATAATGTTGAGAAATCCTCAAGAAAGTGAACAAAGAATGAAATAGCCTAAAGCGATGGGATCCACTTGGAGTGGCTTCACCTGCCCAAGATTCAAGACTGATAGAAAATAGCCTAGGGCGAGGGGGATCCACTTCGAGGAGCTCCTCTTCCCAAGTTTGATGTTGCAAAAAATGACTCATGGCAAGGGGGTCCGCTTCGAGTGGCCCCTCTGCCAAGACCAACACAAGTAATATTTTAAGGACGAGGGAGTCCACCACAAGTGGGCCCCTCAGTCAAGATTACAATAAGAAATAGATTATGATGAGGGAGTCCACCACGAGTGGCCCCTCGACCAAGAGCAATATTACAGAACAACTGGTGGTGAGGGGGTCCACCACGAGTGGCTCCTCAGCTACAATTAATATTAAGAACAGTTTATAGCGAAGGAGTTCACTTAGAATGACCCCTTTACCAAAGACAAATACAAAGAAGAAAAACCCAGGGCGGGGGAGTCTAAGATAAGTGATCCCTCTGCCAAAGACAGACATAGAAACAAAGGGGTCTACCCCCAGTGGATCCCCCCCACTGCATAAATTGTGAAATAAGGTAAAATGATTTAGGGTGAGGGGACTCACCTCGAGTTGTCCCTCTTCCCAAAATCAATTCCATAATCGAAAATGACTTAGCACGAGGGATTCCACCACGAGGAATCCCGCAGCCATTCCAAATCAAAAAGTGTAATGATGTAATGTCATGAAACTTTTATATTCCAAGATGAAGTGATTATTTCGTAAAAAAACCTTTGGTCTACCCAACATACATTTTTTTATACGAGGGGATTAATGTAGAGGGGTGTCCATCTACTATTCTAAAATAGCATAGGGCGAGTGAGACCACCTCGAAGGACTCCCATATGGCCTAAGTTAGCAAACAAGGGAGTTAGGAGGAATAGGCCCACCGGAAGGAGCCCCTCGTCCCCCCAAACTCAAGATATCACATAAAGAGAGTTAGGGCGAGGAGGTCCCCCAGAAGGAGACCCTCGTTCCCCAATTGCTTAAAAGATCACATAAAATGAGTTTGGGTAAGGAGCCCCACCTTAAGGATCTCCTCATCCTCAAAAGTCCAAAGTTCAGATAAAATGAGTTTGGTTGAGAATCTCCACCTTGAGGAGCTCCTCGTCCCCCAAACTCCAAAGATCACAGAAAATGAGTTTGGGTGAGGAGGCCCACCTTGAGGAGCTCCTCGTCTCCAAAAGTCCAAAGATCGTACAAAATGAGTTTGGGTGAGGAGGCCCACCTTGAGGAGCTCCTCGTCCCAAAAAGTCCAAAGATCACAGAAAATGAGTTTGGGTGAGGCCCCCACCTTGAGGAACTCCTCGTCCTCAAAAGTCCAAAGATCACAAAAATTGAGTTTGGGTGAGGATCCCCACCTAGAGGAGCTCCTTGTCCCCAAAAGTATAGAGATTACAAAAAATGAGTTTGGGTGAAGAGGCCCAGATTGAGGAGCTCCTCATTCCCAAAGCCCCAGAAATCGCAGAAAATGAGTTTTGGACGAGGAGGCCCACCTGGAGGAGCTCCTCGTCCCCATCAGACTAAAAATCACATAAATGAATCTTGAATGAAAAGGCTTACTCAGGATGATTCATCTGCTCCCAAATGACTTACTCAAAAAGAACTAGTGGGCGAGGAGGTCCACCTAGATTGACCTCCTCCTCAAGACTTGTTACTCATAAATATATTAAAATACTGATATTTTACTTTCTTGTACATGTAGCCTAGTTGAGCAAGCAGGGCTAAAAAAGGCAAGTTGGGATCTCTTGGGAGTTTTGACTTGGTGGCTGAGGAACAAGGTTTGTTGAGCAAACTCAACCACATAACACTTTAAGATTGAGATAATACTAGTAGAAATACCTTAGGGGTCGCCCAGTCCACACCTAGTGTCAACGTAATGAACAGTTTACAAAGATTTTAGAGGAGGTGATCCTTGAGACCTCCTTCCTCGAGTTTATAAAGATTTTAGAGGAGGTGGTCCTTAAGACTCCCTCTTCAAGTTTACAAAAAATTTAGAGGAAGTGGTCCTTGAGACCTTCCTCCTCAAATTTATAAAGATTTTAGAGGAGGTGGTCATTGATACCTCAAATTTATAAAGATTTTAGAGGAGGTGGTTCTTGAGCCCACCCTCCTCAAATTTATAAAGATTTTTGAGGAGGTCACCTCCCTCCTCAAGTTTACAAATATTTTAGAGGAGGTGGTCCTTGAGGCCCCTCTAGAGTTTACAAAGCTCGTACAACAAGTTATTGTTTTAAGAGATATTTGAAAAAGCTGTTACTTAGGCCGTATAATACAAGATTAAACTATTGAAGTAACTCCGAACTGTTTTTTGAGGAAACTCTTTTATTTAAATCAAATCAGTTTAATCACAAGATGTGTTTAATAAAACATGTACGAGATCAGTTCAAGATTTTATAACAGGTTTAGTAAATAGTTTAAAACAATTAAACTCATCACAACAGCAAGAATGAGATGAGGAGATATAGAAAGATTAAGGACAAGGCATTTTTAACGTGGTAAAACCTCACCCAACTAAGGAAACATCCACGGTGACTTCTAAGTCACAAACCAAAAATCCACTAAAATAAAATATTCAAATTACAAACTATATAACACACATGCACACAAATCAGACCTATACAAGTTTAGAAATGTACCCACTGGTTTACTTCTAACTTCGCTGCAGTTCTGATGTTGATGTTGTTTTCCCAATTTGTTAACTTCTCCACTTAATTCCAGTCTTTACATCGACTCTTGATGATTCAAGATCTTATAATCAACACTTCTCTGTTGTAGTGTGTCAAGTGTTTGTAATGGTGCTCTAACACATGCATGCACACACACACGCTTATTTTATACAAACAGTCCTATCAAATTACAAACCAGATCTATATGCTGTGATTTTCAGTTTCTCTCTTCTCAGGAAACAAAAGAACTTTGTTTGACCTTTTAATTAATCCCGAAATCCAAGGTTACCTTGCTCGATAGACGGTTCAAGGTCTTAATCAATTTCAGAGGGTTTTAGAAATATTTTTGAAATTGAAAACCACCGATTGCGATTCCAACTGGGTCAAAAGTCTTGTTTCAAAAGAACTAGAAACATAAAATAATTTTGTTGATTTTAGAGTTGAAACATTTACAGAAGATAATTAACAAACATATTTCTCATGATGAGAAACTAAATATGCAGATCAAAGTGTAATATAACATAAAATGACTAGATCTATAATTTCTACTTAAAAGAAATACAGATCTAACCTAAATGTTTAAGTTGGACACAAGATCTTAAACTCAAGAGGAGAAACCACAAATAGGCTTTCAAACTAACTCTCAAACAACTCTCAAACACTCAAGGTTGGTGTTTGGTGTAAATGGTTTTTCGAAAAATGAGTTAGGGTTTGAAACTGAGTTAAGACGATTTAGGGTTTCTCTCTCTCTCTAGTTTCTCTCTCTCATCTCTCTCTTCTCTCTTTTTTGTTACACGAAATGCACAAAGTCTCTTAAGTCTGAGGGTAAGCCTCATTTTATAGGGAGAAAGGAAGGATCGAGAAGGTCGATTCAAAATCAAGGGTTGAAATTAAGTCAAGGGTGAAAGACATTGATCTAACGGTTTAAGAACAGTGGTGCATTAAACTGTTTCTGATTGGCCTAGAGAGGTTTCACATGGATTGGCCTCAAACGCATGCAGAGCGTTGATAACAACGATCCAAGGGATTATAATGGACAGTGGTTATTTGTCTTCAAAGAAACATAAATCAGGTCGGTATAGCTGTGACAGGTGTAGGGCTACGATTGAACCTCACACGCGTGTTTTGAAAATAAATACACAGACACCCTCAATAGCCAAGCGCTTTCGAATCCTACCCAAACCACATTTCAGGTATGAAAACATAAAACCAAGAATTACAGAATGACCCTAAAAGCTTTTTAAACCATATTTTTATTTTAAAAAATCATTTAAAAATTATTAAAAATTCCCAAAATTCACTAAAATCAATTTTAAATGGGATTAAACACACACAACTCTCACACAATCATTTTATGCAATATACATGGAATGAATGCAATCCTAATGTGTGTGGATGATTGTGAATATACCTTTGAACAATCAATTAAGAAGAATGAAGAGTAGAGTCTGAGGCTTTTTGGATTCTAGGGAATGGACTCAATTTTGTCACTATTTCCAAACTAGATGAGCACTTATACAATGTAGACTCAAGTGAGTCAAGAGTATAAGGAGCTTCAATCTCCCCTTTTGAAAATATGAGACAAAATCTCATTTGAGTCAACTAGGACTCGTGGGGCAACGAAAAAAAAAAAAAAAACCTATTCCAATATAAAAAATTTATCTACCCATTTCCTAAAAAAGAAAATTACATAACTCAACTAAGTACAAATCATTACCCTAATCACATCTGTTGAATATAACTGTACATAATCTTGCAAATAATCACTAAGATCAAGCTTATTAGAAATATGTACGAAAAATGAACTTATAAGACTCAAATTTCTCCCCCATTTTGTCTCAAATAGACAAAGGGGATATTACTCAAGTCATAGGAGTTTATTCGGCACAAACCATTCCTATCGATTTACGCAAGGCAATAAATCTATTGTAATCTAAAGGTTTGGTAAACATATCTGCGAGTTGCAAATCAGTAGGAAGATAATTGATTTCTAACTCCTTAGTCTCAACTAATTCGCGTATAAAATTATGTCTAATTTTTATATGTTTTATTCGCGAGTGTTGAACATGATTTTTAGAGATATTGATCGCGCTTTGATTATCACAATAGAGATGTAATTATTCTTCTTGAATACCATAATCACTTAGCATTTGCTTAAGCCAAAGTAATTGAGCACAACAACTTCCAGCAGCTATATATTCAGATTCAGCTATTGATAAAGAAGTGTAGTTTTGCTTCTTACTACTCTATCCTACCAAATTATTATCGATATAGTAACACGCTCCTGATGTGCTCTTACTATCATCAGTACACCCTACCCAATCGGCATCAGTGTATCTTATTATAGTGCTAGGAGTATCATTGGTGTACCAAAGTCCTAAATTTAGAGTGCCTTTTATGTATTTTATGACTATTTTAACACAAACTAAATGGCTCTCTTTAAGATTGTTTTGATAACGGGCACACACGCAAACTGCGTACATAATATCAGGATGCGAGGCAGTAAGGTATAGCAAGGTTCCTATCATATTACGATACAGAATAGGATCTACGGGTTTTCCACTTTCATCCTTAGATAATTTGATCGTAGTACTCATGGGAGTTTTAGCATCTATGGCACATTCAAGTTCGAATTTTTTGACAATCTCTAAAGCATACTTAGATTGCACAACAAATAGACCTTCTTAATTCTATTTGACTTGAAGACCCAGGAAAAATTGTAACTCCCCCATAAGAGACATTTGAAATTATTTATTCATAATCTTAGAAAAGGATTTATGCATAATATCCAACGTGTGCCAATAACCTTTTTGTGATTAGGCCTAGGTACAAGATACCAAACATCATGAATGACAAATTGAAGAAGTTCTTCCTGCATGGCAGAAATCCAATGAGGGTCATTCAATGCCTTATTTACATTCTTTGGTTCCACAAGGGAAACAAAACATGCATAATGAACATAGTTTCTTAATTGATATCTTGTACGTACAGGCTCACTAGGGTTACCAACAACGTTATCTATGGGATGATCTTTAGAAACCTAGTTAGGTACTTCAGGTGTCTCAATTGGTAAAGAATCATTTATTTCTGGAGAGTCATTTTCTAAAACATTTTCAGATTCTTCCACAATAGTTGGTTCTCCAGTCTTACTCTCAACAGTAGTGTCACTTATAATAACGTTTATGGATTCCATTAAGGTCTTTGTGCGAAGATTATAAACACGGTATTCTCTACTGTCAGGAGAATATCCTAGAAAGATAGCTTTATCTCTACGAGTCTCGAATTGGGAATTGTTCTCTGTCTTTGTAGACATAACACGTATTACCAAAAGTTTTAAGGTATTTAAGATTGGGCTTTTTCCCATACCATAGTTCGTAATGAGTTTATTTAGAATTCTTCCTAAGATAGACCCTATTGATAATCTGACAAGCAGTTCGAATAGATTCTATCCAAAAATATTTAGGTAAGCTCTTCGCATGAATCATAACACATGCCATCTCTTGAAGAGTACGATTCTTTCTCTCAGTAATTCCATTTTGTTGAGGAGTCTTAGGATCACTAAATTCCTGTTTGTAGCCATTATAGTCATAATACTCTATAATATCGGTGTCTATGAATTCTCCACCTCTATCACTACGAATTCTATTTACCTGAGTGTCCTTCTCATTTTCAATCCGAAGTAGAATTTTTAAAAAAGATTGGAAAGTATCAGACTTTTATTTTAAGAAGGCTACCTAAGTAAATCTAGCGAAGTCATCAACCATAACAAGAATATAACTATGTCCACAGAGACTAGGAGTTCGAGAAGGACCCATTAAGTCCATATGGATGAGCTCCAAGGGTTTAGAGGTAAGGATATCTTTGACTTTCTTATGAGGTGCCTTAATAATTTTTCCTTCCTGACGTGATCCGCAGACAATATTAGAAATAGGTTTGATCTTTGGAATACCTCTAACTATTTCTTATGAAGACAATCTACTAAGATTTTCATAATTTATGTGGCCCATTTGATTATGCCATATTTCATTGTCATCCATTCTGGTAATATTACAGACCTCAGTACTGTTCTGTACAGTGTAACAATTGTCAGGAGTCCTGAATCCTATAATTATGCACTCACCTTTTTCATTTAAAATTTTGTGACAATATGATTTGAGTCACAAAATTACGAGATGATAAGTAGATTAACCTTAAGAGCTTTTACTAGAAGGAAATTTTCAAGAACAAGCATCCCTTCTTCTTGGAGTGTTCCTTTACCAATAATTTGAGATGATACACCATTACCAAAAATAATTTTTCCTCCAACAGAGTTGGTTTTGTTTAAAAGTTTGGTATCATCCCCAATCATGTGCTTCGAACACCCAGAGTCTAAATACCAACTAGAGGGAGTGTGTTCAGCTTTTAAAGCCGTAATCACAATATTACACTTCATCTGGGGCAATAGCTTATCTTTTCTAACCCAAATAGCTCTTGTTTTTATTTTGCGCAAATTTGCTCTCATTTGATAAAACTTGCAAGCATTAGATTTTTGTTGAAAAATATTTTGTGCATGAGTTTGAATTTTATGGAAAGTAAAAGCATTTGCTTTAGGAAAGTGTCTAGGAATCCTTCTTGGAAATGATCTTTTAGGTTTGGTCTTTCTCTTTCTATAGTTAGTGTTTTTGTCTGGTCGTCTAGGCATAACATAATTGTTACGACTTCTCCTAGAATAGTTAAAGTTCTGGTATAGAGGAGTATTACAAATAGGTTTTAATAAACGTCTAGAGTAGTAACCTTCAAAAGAGTGACAGTATATATCACAGTAGCAACAATATATATTGCTGGATGAGGGTATCTCCTTAGGAAAATCTCTAAACATAGGCTTCATGGAATTTTGGGGTTGAACCTTATTCCTAGGGAGTACAGTTTAAAAAGCAGAATCACTCTGCAGATGTATTTAGCCTTAGGTAAAATTTCACACTTAGAGTAACTTGATTCCCCAATATCAAACTTTTATTATTTTTTTTTATCAAACTCGTCTTTTAGGGAATGAAAATCTGGACAAGTTTCTATAGGTCTTTTGCCTCCTGACACAAACTTGATTGGCTCAAAAGTTTTAGTTTTTATCTTCAAATTTGGGCAAAACCCTATTCTAGTTCGATCATCAGAATTGGTTTTTGAATCAGCAATAAAGCCATCAAAACAGTTGGAATTATTTTCAAATTTTGTAATTTTTTTGAAAACAGTTGTTGTCTTTTCTTTAGATTGTTCCAATTCTAATAATGTCCCTTTATATTTTTTTCTCCAGAATTTCATTTACTTCAATCAAATTCTTCAATTATTGATAAAAAATTTTGACTTCATTTTCATAAGTTAGACATTGGGTAGTATACTCTTCAGCGTTAAGTTTAACCATCGGGCTTAGGCCTTCTAGTTTCTTAGTGAGATCTTTCACAGTCTTTTCTAGGCTAGAGTTTTTCTTGAGAGATTTTGCATAAAGTATGTGAATATCAGGGAGGTCTTCAGTGTCCGAATCACTAAGTGTAGTGTGTGTAGTGACCCCAAAGGATTCATTTCTTGAACTCAGACACACATTGACATCGTCATTATCGCTTTCCCTTTGACTCACACACCCCATAGTAGAACTAACATTGTTCTCAGAAATTAGAGCATCTAAACCAGTAGCAGCATGATTCATAACAACATAAGTTGAGCTATTATCATCATTCTCATACATAGGTACAAACATATCATCATTATAGATTATCTTGGCAAAGAAAGACATGCAAGGATCAAAAGCATCAGATGATTCAGGTTCCTCATTTTCAGAATCACTTAAATCATCCCATGTTTTGCAAATGTTGGCCCTAGTATGTTTATTGGTCGTGTTCAATTTCACTCTACAGTCTTGTGCTATATGTCTCAATTCTCCACATTTAAAACATTCAATGTTCTTGAAGTATTTGCTAGGTCTCGTATGAATTTCATTGTAATATTTGTCTTGACCTTTCTTATGAGGTTTGTAATTAGACTGAGTTGGATAATTTGGCTTATCTTGTCTGTTTGCCATTTTATTTATAAATTTGACAATTTTCTTAAACTGTTTTGACATCAAGGCAATTTGATTATCCAAACTATCTATATTACATTCCTCGTCATAATCATCATTGGGAATAGTAATCTCAGGTTTCATCAGCTTAGAGGAAAAACTCAAATTGGAACTAGTCTGTTTCCTATGGGACTGGGTCAATTGTTTCATGAATTCTAATTCCATTTCCACAGTTCTCAGTTTACTACTGAGTAATTCAGGAGTGAGATTTTGGTCACTCATTTCCTCAATAGCATATATTTTATTATCAAAATTTTTTGGTAATGATATTAGAATTTTAGAGACAATTTCATGTATATCATAAGTTATCCCATTAGCATGCAATTTGATCACAATGTCAGTCAATTTCATGTAAAAATCATCAAATGATTCAGAGTCTGACATAATTAGAGAGTTATACAGCTGGACAAGCATCTGTGTTTTAGCAGCCTTAACTCTAGTGTCACCTTCATGTGCAGTAATCAGTGTATCCCAAGCTTCCTTGGAAGTGTCATCCTTTTGAATTCATGTTAATTTATAGACATAAAAATGGCATACTTTCCTTTGTTATTGTTTCGAGAAACTTGCTTCTCTTCTTGAGTGAATTCACTTAATACTTTCTTAATCCTCTCATTACTTCCTTCAGTGGCTGGTTTTGTAGGATAAGTATATCCTTTTTCAATAATATCCAAGACATCATCTCCCAAGGTTCCTTGTATGAAAGCAACCATCCTCACTTTTCAGTAAGCAAAGTTGTTTCCATCAAAGACAGGAGGTCTAGTCAAGTTACCAAATCTCTCATTTTTCTTGTCCATTATTTGATTTTAAGAAAATAATTTCAGAAACACAAGATTTGTTAAAAAGAAATTTCCAAAGCTCTGGTACCAATTGAAAAGGCTGTTACTTAGACCGTTTAATACAAGATTAAACTATTGAAGTAACTCCGAACTGTTTTTTGAGGAAACTTTTTTCTATAAATCAAATCAGTTTAATCACAAGATGTGTTTAATAAAAACATGTACGAGATCGTTCAAGATTTTATAACAGGTTTAGTAAAATAGTTTAAAATAATTAAACTCAGCACAATAGTAAGAATGAGATGAGGGGATATAGAAAGATTAAGGACAAGGCGTTTTTAACGTGGTAAAACCTCACCCAACTGAGGAAACATCCACGGTGACTTATAAGTCACAAACCAAAAATCCAATAAAATAAAATATTCAAGTTACAAACTATATAACACACATGCACACAAATCAGACCTATACAAGTTTAAAAATGTATCCACTGGTTTACTTCTAACTTCTCTGCAGTTCTGATGTTGATGTGGTTTTCCAGTTTGTTAACTTCTCCACTTTGTTCCAGTCTTTACATCAACTCTTGATGATTCAAGATCTTATAACCAACACTTCTCTGTTGTAGTGTGTCAAGTGTTTGTAATGGTGCTCTAACACATGCATGCACACACACACGCTTATTTTATACAAACAGTCCTATCAAATTACAAACAAGATCTATATGCTGTGATTTTCAGTTTCTCTCTTCTTAGGAAATAAAAGAACTTTGTTTGACCTTTTAATTAATCCCGAAATCCAAGGTTACCTGAAAAATATGTTACTAAAGCCGTTTATTAAAAACAAACTATTTAAGTAACTCCGATCTATTTTTTTAAGAAACTCTTTCGTAAAAACCAAACTATTTGAACACAAGATGTGTTTAACAAATCAGTATGTACGAGATCTATTCAAAATTTGAATAACAGGTTTATAATGTAGTTTAAAAAACTTAAACTCAGCATAACCAAGAATGAGATGAGGATATGTAGAAAGATTATGTTCACGATGTTTTTACGTGGTAAAACCTCACCAATTGAGGAAACATCCACGACTCCCTCTACGGAGTAAAATGAAAAATCACTAAAACAAATTTATAAGTTACAAACTACATAACTAACATGCAAACAACTCAGACCTATATAAGTTTAGGAATGTACCCTCTGGTGTCCTTATAACTTCTATGCAGTTCTGATTGTAGATGTAGTTCTCCCAGTTTGTTAACTTCTGATTTGTTCCAGCACTTTACGTCGACTCTTGTTCACAAGGTCTTATTACCAACACTTTTCATGTTGTAGGGTGAAAGTGTTTGTGGAGGTGCTCTCTAACACATGCATGCACACACACACACTTATTAAGTACAAACAGTCCTAACAAATTACAGTAACACTATATGCTGTGATCTTTTCTTTTTCTTTCTTCTTACAAAACTTTGAACCTTATTTGACCTTTAAATCAATCCCAGAATCCACGGATACCTTGCTAAGAAGACAGTCAAGGTCTTAATCAATCTCAGAATTTAGAAAAGTTTTTCGAGATTGAAAACCTCCAAGTGTGATTCCAAACTAGGTCAAAGGTTTAGTTTTACAAGAACTAGAAACAAAAAGCATTTATTGTTGATTTCAAAGTAAGCAAACGTTTTATAGAAAATAATCAACAATATATTTCTCAAGATGAGAAATAAAGAATGAAACTAAGGGTAATGTAACATGAATAACTCAGATCTGAAATTTCTATGAAATCAGAAAGTAAATATAAGTAATGGTTTAAGTTGAAAACAAGATCTAACGAACAAGAGGTTACAACAACAATTACAAACTCAACTCAAACTCTCAAACACTCAAGAACACTCAGGGTAGTGTTTTGGATATGAAGGAGTTTTGAAGAAGTGTTTGATTTTGGATTGAAGAGGTTTTGACGAACAAGGTTAGGGTTTCTAACTCTCTCTCTCTGGTTTCTCTCTTCTCTCTCTATTTTTCTCAGAAAAATGAAAATGGCAAAAGTCTTCGAAGTCTGAGATTAGGGTTCCTTTTATAGTGTGAAGAGAAGGTTCGAGAGACTGGATCAAAACCAAGGGCCAGGATTAGGTCAAGTTAAATTGACTTTGATCGAAGGGTTCTAAGAATGTGGTGCTTAAACGATACCTGATTGGTTTAAAATGTTGTACTGGGATTCACCAAGATAACATGCAGATCGTCGATAACCAATGATCCAAGGGCTAAAAACATACGCGTTTATAACTCAGTAAAGAAACACAATCTCAACCAATCAGATGAAGACATGTGTTGGCCAAATAAAGGATATGAAACGCGTGTCTTAAAGTAATTAAAACCACACCCTAAGGTTTACTCCGCTTTCGAATTCTACCCAAGGTAACATTAGGCCAATATACCCAACAAAGTATATTTACAGATTGACCACAAAAACTTACAAATCAAGTTTTAATTAAGAAAAATTTATTTAAAAAGTGTTTATAAAATCCCAAAAATTATTAAAATTCCAACTTAGGGATTTAAACACACTCAACATATGTACACACATTATTATGCAGTATGATATGCATTAAATAAATTCTACTGTGTGTGAATGTTGGCAATTTGTTCTTGATCACTACAAGATAGAGAGATGAAGTAGCAAACCAATTTCTGAGGTTCTTTGGTTTCTAGGGAGGACATAATTTTGTCACAATTTCCAAACTAGATGAGCATTTATATAATATAGACTCAAGTGAGTCAAAAGTATAAGGGCTTCAATCGCACCCTTTGGAAATATGAGACAAAATCTCCTTTGAGTCATCTAGGACTCGTAGGGCAACAAAAAATAAGAAAAACTTATTCCTATCAAAATTCTATCTACCCAATACCTAGAAATCAAAAAGTACATAACTCAACTAAGTACATTTAAATACCCTATTACAACTGTTGAGAGTAATTGTACAATAAAAACCTGCAATAAATCACTAAGATCAAACTGTTTAGCATATGTAAGAAATTAATAGACTCAAATTTCTCCCCCATTTTGTCTCAAATGGACAAAGGGAAAAACTTGGATAAACAGCAAAGTTATTACTCAGCATAAACCATACCAATAGATTTACGTAATGAAATGAATCTATTATAATCTAGAGGTTTGGTAAACATATCTGCGAGTTGTAGATCAATAGGAAGGTAATTGATTTCTAATTCCTTATATTCAACCAATTCGCGTATAAAATGATGTCTTATTTTTATATGCTTTGTTCGCGAGTATTGAACAGGGTTTTTAGAAATATTAATCGCGCTTTGATTATCACAATAAAGATGCAATTGGTTTTCTTGAATACCATAATCACTTAGCATTTGTTTAAGCCACAATAATTGAGCACAACAGCTACCAGCGACTATGTATCCAGATTCAGCTGTCGAGAGTGATGTGCAGTGTTGTTTTTTACTACTCCATCTTACCAAGTTATTACCTATATAATAACATGCTCCTGATGTGCTTTTACTATCATCAGTACACCCAGCCCAGTCAGCATCAGTGTACCCAATTATAGTGTTGGGTGTGTCATTAGTGTACCAAAGTCCTAGATTTAGAGTGCCTTTTACATATTTAATGATACGTTTAACAGCATTCAAGTGTCTCTCTTTAGGGTTATTTTGATATCGAGCACATACACACACAGCATACATAATATCAGGACACGAGGCAGTAAGATATAGTAAGGTTCCTATCATACTACGATACAGAGTAGGATCTACGGATTTTCCATTTTCATCTTTAAAAAGTTTTAGCGTAGTACTCATGGGCGTTTTAGCATCTTTAGCACTCTCGGGGCCAAATTTCTTTACTATCTCTAAAGCGTACTTGGATTGCGATACAAATAATCCTTCTGAATTTTATTTGACTTGGAGGCCTAAGAAGAATTGTAGCTCCCCCATAAGGGACATTTGAAATTCCTTATGCATAGTTTCAGAGAAGGATTTGACTTCTGAGGGAGAAATTGATCCAAATATAATATCGTCAACATAAACTTGAGCAATAGTGATGTGTTTGTTAAAATGTTTGACAAAAAGAGTTTGGTCATTTCCGCCTCTTTTGAAACCTTTATCTAAAAGAAAACTGAAAAGACGCTCATACCAAGCTCTAGGAGCTTGTTTAAGGCCATACAAAGCCTTTTTCAGACGAAATACATGATTTGGATATTTAGGGTCAATGAACCCTTTAGCACTACACCAAAATGGGCAAATTGTCACCTTTCAGCCGGCCAGCCTTGTCAAGGTCATTGACCGTGACAAAAAAACACGCGTTTTATGTCACGGTCATTGACCTTGACACGACCGTGACAACGAATTGTCACGGTCATTGACCGTGACAAGCCCGTGACAAAATTAATTGTCACGGTCTTGTCATGGTCATTGACCGTGACAATTCGTGTCACAGTCAATGACTTTGACACGACCGTGACAACTTTTCCAGCAAAAACACTTTCCCCCTTCTTTTTTCCCTCCCACCGATCCCTCCCTCTCTCTCTCTCTCTCTCGACTCGACGCTGCTCTCTCTCTCTCTCTCAGGTCCAATTTCTCTCTCTCTCTCTCTTCCATTTATATATATATATGTTTGTATATTTATGTGTGTATGTGTATATATATATGTGTGTGTGTGTGTACGTGTGTGCATGTGTGGGGGGTGGGGCGGGATGGGGGAGGGTGGGGGAGGGGGTGGTGGAGGGGGCAGGGGGTGGGGCGGGGTGGGGCAGGGTGGGGGAGGGGGCGGTGGAGGGGGCAGGGGGTGGGGTGGGGTGGGGTGCGGTGTGTGTGTGTGTGTGTGTGGTGTGTTTTGGGGGAGGGGGTGGTGGAGGGGGGCAGGGGGTGGGGTAGAGTGGGGTGTGTGTGTGTGTGTGGTTGTGTGTGGTGGGGGAGGGGGTGGTGGAGGGGGGCAGGGGGAGGGGGTGGGGTGGGGTGGGGTGTGTGTGTGTGTGTGTGTGGTGGTGTGTGGTGGGGGTGGGGCGGGATGGGGCAGGGTGGGGGAAGGGGTAGTGGAGGGGGGGAGGGGGTGGGGTGGGGTGGGCACACCTACGCACACACGCACACCTACGCCACACACACGCGCACACCTACGCACCTACGGACACACACACACCCCACCCCACCCCACCACCTGCCCCCCTCCCCCATCATTGTGTGAATAGGTATGAGATCATAATTTGGAGGAATTCACGTCCAAGAAATAATTTGGATTCCCTTTAGGGTCTTATGTCTTGAATTAATCTGAGGGGGTGGGGGTGGGGGCGGGGGTGGGTGAGGTTTTGAATATTATTTACATTCAAAATAAATAATTGATAATAGTTGGATAATAATTGGATAATAATTGTTTTTATACCTATAGAACAGCTTAGATAGTGTGTGTGTGTGTGTGTGTATGTGGTCAATACATGAATTTATTTTTGTATTTGAATTATCCCATGAATTTATTTTTGTATTTGAATTATCCCATGAATTTATTTGTGTATTTGAATTAACCCATTATATGAAACATACTTGAAATTAAATATAGTGCGCATAGATACTAGCATTCTAGTTCTTATGCGTACGCATTCAATAACCCTTAGACCCGTTCGAGAGTCATTACCCCTGTAATGAGATCTCTCGAATTGTCCCGTTTGGACAGTTTGAGACTGTATAATTTTTGTATAATATTCTTATTGGCTTAAAGTTGTTACTTTTGGAGGAAGTTCTGCAGTCGTATCTTAATGTTCTCTGGGTACATACTAGATTGACAAGTGTGACTGTTATTTTAATTGACCAATTGAAATAATACTCACACCTGCCAATCTACGTCGTGTACTTGGAGAACTAAGGGGATATGCTGTCGAATTTTTTTCAAATCGTAACAATGTGCATGAGCTGTTAAGTATATTACAGAAAAATGCATTCTTGAATGGGATAGGACCACATACCCTTTAATAGGATAATTAAATGACGGGATAATTAAAAAAAACATACTATAAATCTAAGTTTTGTTTACCTTTAATAGGTGTTTAGTTGTGGTAGCTGTGATGGGATATCCGAAATACAAAGAGTGGATGGATGAGACTAATAAAATGGGGGATGTGTTTCGCAGAGGTGCTAACGAATTTGTGAAATATGCAAAGAGATGTCGTAATGATGAAGAGTTTCCGTGTCCGTGTGCTAGGTGTAAGAATGGTAAGGTGTTTGAGTGGAAAACAGTTGAACTACATTTGTTAAGATCGGGTATGCAAGATAGTTATCGATTTTGGAGTTTTCACGGTGAATTGAAAGTTCCTTTTGTCCCTGACCAACCTTCACAACATCCTTCAACAAGTAGAATAGATGAAGAAGGGGACGACATAGATCATAATATGTTAGAGGATTTAGTTGATGATGCGTACGGAGTTTATGAAGCTGAGGAGAATGAGGTTACTGATGATGTAGAAGATTCAAGTGCTCGTGAAGATAACACGATAAAACTTGACGATGACTACCAAAGTTTAAAATTTAAGGCGACCCAACCGTTATACTCTGGCTGTGAGAAAGATCAAACAACTTTACATGCCATGGTTGGTTTGCACAGTTTGAAGACGCAGTACGGTTTGTCTGGCAATAGCGTGACGGGAATTCTGAAATGGGTGAAGGGCTTATTACCCAAGGTGAATACACTTCCAAATAGCTATCCTGTTATGAAGAACAGTTTGAAAGGTTTGGGAATGAAGTATAAATCGATTCATGCTTGTGTGTATGACTGCATACTATACCGAAAGGAGTATGAAAATCTCGATCGTTGTCCGGTATGCGATGAACCTAGATATGTCCAATCTACTAGTAAGGAAGGCACAAGCTCAAAAGTGCCTCAAAAAGTATTGAAATATTTTCCCGTTGGGCCTAGATTAAAGCGATTTTTCACAGTACCATGGATTGCAGAGGCAATGACTTGGCATGCTAGGGCAGAAGTAGGGGATAATATCATGCGTCATCCTATTGATTCTACTGCCTAGCGGAGGATGAATTATGAGTATCCCGATTTTGCTCGAGAACAACGCAACATTCGTTTGGCTATATCAACAGATGGTTTCAATCCATTTGGAAATCTAAGCACCAATCAGAGTGTATGGCCAGTGATCCTAGCCCCACTCAACCTCCCTCCTTCACAGTGTATGAGACCTGAATTTTCGATGATGGCTTTATTGATACCTGGGCCAAAGGCACCAAGTGAAGACATTGATATCTACCTGGCTCCTTTGGTAGAAGAATTAAATGAGTTGTGGGAAGATGGTGTGCAATCATTTGACTCTTTTAGAAAAGAAGAGTTTACGCTGAAAGCTATGTTGATGTGGGCAATTCATGATTTTCCAGCTTATGGGACATTATCCGGATGTGTAGTACATGGTTATTTGGGGTGTCCTATTTGTGGAGAGGAGACTGAATCTCTTCGTCTATCCTACAGCTTAAAAAATGTATACCATTGCCACAGGAGGTTTTTACCCCCAGCTCATAGTTTCAGATTTGAGAAAGCTTCCAATTTTTTATTGGGCGGAGTTGAACATAGGCTACCGCCGAGACAACTTTCGGGTTCAGAAATTGAAAGTAAATCTTCTAAATGTGGCCCAAATATGACAGGTAAGAATCCCAAATTTAAGAATGTCAAGCATAAGAAGACCCCAACTGGGAATGAAACTGAGATAAGAAAGGCATGGTCTCGGAGGTCAATTTTATTTGACTTGCCTTATTGGAAGAAAAACCCGGTGCGCCATGTATTGGATGTGATGCATGCAGAGAAGAACTTCGCTGAACATATTGTGGGTACTTGCCTTGGGGGGAGTCATTCGAAGGATGGAGAAAATGCACGAAAAGACCTTAAAACGTTAAAACTTAAACCACAACTATGGTTGAAAGAATATAGTAGGGGAAGAACAATAATTCCCCCTGGTGCGTTTACTTTGACGAGTGAGGAAAGGAAGGTGCTTCTAGACACAATATATAATTTGAAGGGCCCATCTACTTTTTCGTCCAACTTGCAAAGGATTGTGAATTATGCTACTCATGATTTACATAAGTGTAAGTCCCACGATTGGCATGTGATCATGCAATTGGTTCCTCTATTGTTTAAGCACTGTTTCTCCAAGCACAAGGATTTGCGTAGGGCTATTATGCAAATTAGTATTACCTTCTCCCTCTTGTGTGAGAGGGTAGTGAATCGAGAACACATAGTGGCCGCAAAATTGGCTGTGAACGAAGCGATTTGTGTATTGGATAAGTACTTTCCCCCAACATTCTTTGACATAAGTGTTCACTTGTTGGTACACCTATGCGACGAGGCACTTCTTTGTGGTCCAGTTAGATATCGGTGGATGTATCCGTTTGAAAGATTGATGAAAGTTTTTAAAGATTACGTCAAGAATACGCGATATATTGCAGGATCAATTGCAGAGGAATACATCACCGTGGAGTCATCAATATATACTCGGGAATATATGACTGACTCTACCAGCGTTGATGACACTGATGAATTCCTCGATGATGGTGGTAATGTGATGGGAAAACGAGTGAAATTAACGAGTTTGCAACATGAACAAGTAGCTCGTTATCTATTTGACACACATGAAGATGTCGAAGAATGGAAAAAGTAAGTTTCGAATATTATAATGTTTAACATTATTTTAGATTATTTTATACATGATTAATTTTGTAATATGCAGTAAATATGAAGCCTGTGAGAACAATAAAAGACGAAAAACAGTGGTACAATCAGATAGCGAATTTAGGCTATGGTTGACACAAGAGGTAATTACAATGAAAACAGTCGTTATATAACGTTACATTACACTCATATTTTACCACTAATATAATTAATTTATCTATATTCTCAGCTCCTAAAGATGGGTGATGCGACATCAAGGCTTGCTCGTCTAGCCACTGAACCCTTGTTCGTGGCACAAGAGTACAAAAAATATCGATTGAACGGTTACATTTTCGGCGCTAAAGTGTACGAGGAAAGTACAAATGTACAGAACTCGGGTATTTCATACAAGGCTCTTACTTTCTTTCGAGCAAGCGCAAAAGATAAAAACCTCGTTGAAGCTGAAATGACTTACTATGGTGTAATCCAAAATATATTTGAATTGGATTATATAAGCTTCAAAGAGGTTGTATTTTACTGTGAATGGGTAAGAGTTGAGGATAAAAATGCTTCTAAAGTTGATCATGTCACCAATTTGATCATGGTTGACTTGTCCAAGTTGAAGAGCAACGACCACGTGAGCGATGAGCCGTTTGTTTGTGCATTTCAAAAAGTTAAGCAAGTGTTTTACTCGGAGTATATCAACAACGAGCCGTGGTCAATTGTCCAACACGCGCCAAGGCGTCTAAATAATAGTGTGGATGACTTGGCTGCTCCTACCGAATATCAATCCATTTTTGATGATAACCCGAATTTGAAACAATTTTTCAATTTGTAATAATTATTTCAATTTGTACCGAAACATCCATTTTTAATGCTTTTACTTGATCTGCACTTTATCATTTTCACTCTTGTGTAGTGTGCGTGTGTGGAGAGGAGATTAATACATAAATATTCCAACTACATCTAAGTTTTGTTTATACTAATCCATGAATATACGCTTCTTACCTTTAATAGGTTATTAGTACATAGTTATTTGGGGTGTCCTATTTGTGGAGAGGAGACTGAATCTCTTCGTCTATCCGAACACTAAGAAATGCCATAATCCTATGGAGCGATGCTCTGCAAATTCCTCCCAACCGTTATGTAGCCAAACATCACCGGTTGAAGTTGTCAATTCCACTTTCCATACCCCACCACTTTCCATACCCCATTCAAAGGTGGAGTTGACAACTTCAACTGCTGATTTTTGGCTACACAACGGTTGGAAGGAATTTGCAACGCATACCTCCATAGGATTATGGTATTTCTTAGTGTTTAGATATGAAGAGAATTATAATTGACACAAGCCCGGGGTACATTAGTTGGAAGGAGGTGCCATATGAGCTCAAGTTAGCTGTTTGAGTGACACTACAGGTAATGTATTTATATTTATATGTCAATTTCGATTTCGATTTCAATTGCAATTTATATTTATCTATATTTGAGGGGCGGATACTAATTTTACTTTATTTCAATTCAGGGGACAGGGAGTGGCCCTAAGGGTAGGCCACATATGCTCTATACTTATGTCGCTATTCGGACGAGAAGGGAAGGATAAGGAGGTGTTCCCGAGCGTCGTGGTACAAAATCTCTTTTCCATGCAAATAGTTTGTAGATTTGAGATAAACTGATGGTGATGTTGTTTCTTTTTAAATAGTTTCTTATTTGAATATATATTTGCATTATCTTTAGTTTGTTCGGATATATGATGTGTGGTACAGGTACAACGTTGCTATAACAGGTACAAATATACTGCTGGGCAGTGGCAGTGGCCATACTGCCCAGCATTTTTTTTTTTAATTCTGCCCAGAATTGTCACGGTCATTGACCGTGACAATTTTTTTACTAAGGGTCACGGCTTTGTCACGGTCATTGACCGTGACAAACGTGTCACGGTCATTGACCTTGACACGACCGTGACACAAAACGCGAGTTTTGTGTCAAGGTCAATGACCGTGACACGACCATGACAAAAAAAGTTGTCTCGCCTCGAAATGTCACGGTCATTGACCTTGACAAGGTGAATTTGTCAAGATCAATGACCTTGACAAATGGGCAGATTTGGTGTAGTGTAGGTTGTTCTACATAGGTTTCTTCAGCCAGTATTCCATTAAGGAGCGCATATTTGACATCCATTTGGTACAGTGTAAAATGCATGTGGCAAGCTATAGCAAAAAGCAGACGAACATATTCTAAACGAGTAACAGGAGCAAAGGTCTCGTTAAAATCTATTCCTTCTATTTGAGAGTATCCTTGAGCAACTAATCTAGCTTTATTTCTAATTATTATCCCATTTTCGTTAGTCTTATTTTTGAAAATCCAACGTGTGCCAACAACCTTTTTGTGATCAGGATGTGGAACAAGATACCAAACATCATGAATGACAAATTGTAAAAGTTCTTCCTGCATAGCAGAAATCCAGTGAGAGTCATTCAATGCCTCATTTACATTCTTTGGTTCCACAAGGGAAACAAAACATGCATAATTTCTTAGTTGGGATCTTGTACGCACTGGCTCACTAGGGTTACCAACTACGTTATTTATGGGATGATCTTTAGAAACCCAGTTAGGTACCTCAGGTGTCTCAATTGGTAATAAATTATCCATTTCAGAGGAGTCATTTTCTAAAATATTTGTAGACTCTTCCTCAATAGTAGATTCACCAGTCTTGCTTTCTACAGTAGTGTCACTAACAATTACATTTATGGATCCCATCAAGGTTTTAGTGTGAAGATTATACACTCGATAAGCTCTACTGTTAGGCAAATATCCTAGAAATATGGCTTTATCTCCCCGGCTCTCAAATTTAGATAAATGTTCCCTATCTTTACATACATAACAAGTACTGCCAAAGGTTCTAAGATATTTGAGATTAGGCTTTTTATTGTACCAAAGTTCGTAAGGGGTTTGTTTGGAATTTTTTCTAAGATAGACCCTATTTATAATGTGACAAGCAGTACGAATAGATTCTACCCAAAAATATTTAGGTAAATTCTTGGCATGTAACATAACACGTGCCATCTCTTGAAGGGTACGATTCTTTCTCTCCGCAATACCATTCTGTTGAGGGGTCTTAGGAGAACTGAACTCGTGTTTATAACCATTATAGTCACAGTATTCTATAATACCAGTGTCTTTGAATTCACCACCTCTATCACTACGAATTCTATTCACTTAAGTATTCTTCTCATTTTCAATCCTAAGAAGAATTTTTAGGAAGGCTTGAAATGTTTCAGACTTTTATTTTAATAAGGCTACCCAAGTAAATCTAGTGAAGTCATCAACCATAACAAGGATGTAACTGTGTCCACAGAGACTAACAGTTTGGGAGGGACCCATTAGGTCCATATGGATGAGTTCTAAGGGATTAGAGGTAAGAATATCTTTGACTTTCTTATGAGGTGCCTTAACAATTTTACTTTCCTGACAGGAACCACAAATAAGATTGGGTATGAGTTTGATTTTAGGAACTCCTCTAACTATTTCCCGAGAAGTTAGTCTACTAAGGTTATCGTAATTTATATGACCCATTCTGTTATGCCATATCTCATTGTCATCCATTCTGGCAACATTATAGATTTCAGAATTATTCATGACAGTGTAGCAATTGTCAGGAGTTCTGAATCCAGTAATTATGCATTCACCTTTTTCATTTAAAATTTTGCAATTGTTCTTTGAAAAGGTAACAGTATGATCTGAGTCACAAAATTGCGATATGCTAAGTAGATTTGCCTTAAGACCTTTGACTAGAAGAACATCTTGAAGAATAGGAAGCCCATCTTCTTGGAGAGTTCCTTTGCCTATGATTTGAGATGAAACTCCATCACCAAAAATGACTTTACCTCCAGCAAAGCTGGTTTTGTTTAAAAGTTTAGTTTCATCACCAGTCATATGCTTAGAACATTCAGAGTCTAAATACCAACCGAATGATGTGTGTTCAACTTTTAAAGTAGTAACAACAACATTACACTTCATCTGAGGTAATAGATCATCTTTTCTAACCCAAATTGCCCTAGTTTTCATCTTGTGCTTATTAGCTCTCAATTGATAAAATTTGCGAGCTTTGGATTTTTGCTGAAAAATGTTTTGCGCATGATTTTGAATTTTGTGAAAGACTTGAGCATTTGGTTTAAGAAAGTGCTTAGGATTCCTTCTAGGAAATGTTCTTTTAGGTTTGGTCTTTCTCTTTCTATAATTAGAGTTTCTATTTGGCTGTCTAGGAAGTATATAATTGTTGCGGCTCCTCCTAGAATAGTTAAAGTTTTGATAGATATGAGAATTATAGACAGGTTTAACTAGTCTCCTAGCATAGAAACTATCAAAAGAGTGACCGTATATATCACAATAAGAACAATAAAGATTGCTCAAGATTGGGGTTTCCTTAGGAAAGTCTCTAAACAAAGATTTTGAGAAGTTTTGAGGTTGAACTCTATTCCTAGGTGTGACAGTCTTGTATGCAGACTCACTCTTCCTAATAGAGGGGCAGACGTATTTAGCCTTAGGTGAACTTTCATGTTTAGAGCAACTTGATTCCCCAATGTTAAAATTTTGATGTTTTGAATCAAACTCAGTTTTTAGAGAATGAAAGTCTGGGCATGTTTTAATAGGTCTTTTGCCTCCTGACATAAACTTGATAGGTTCAAGAGATTTTGTTTGTGTTTTCAAATTGGGGCAAAATCCTATTCCAGTTCGATCATCAGAATTGGTTTTTGATTCAGCAACAAATTCATCAAAACATTTTGAATTATTTTCAAATTTTGTAAATTTTTTGAAAACAGTTACTGTCTTTTCTTTAGTTTGTTCCAATTCTAACAATGTCCCTTTGTACTTTTTCTCCAGAATTTCATTTGTTTCAGTTAAATTTTTCAGTTTTTCATCAAACACTTTAATTTCACTTTCATGAGTTAAACATTGGGTAGTATACTCTTCAGCATTCAGTTTGACCATCAGGCTTAGATCTTCCAACTTTTTGGTAAGTTCTTTCACAATTTTTTCTAGTCTAGTGCTTTTCTTGAGAGTTTTAGCATAAAGCGTGTGAATGTCTGGGAGGTCTTCATTGTCCGAGTCACTAAGTGTGGTGTGTGGAGTGACCCCTAAAGATTTATTTTTTAAACTCACACACCCATTGACATCGTCATTATCGCTATCCCTTTGACTCACACACCCCGAGGTAGAACATGAAACATTCTCAGTAATCAAAGCATCTAAACTAGTATAAACATGATTCTCAATAGCAGGAGTAGAGTTACTAGAAACATTTTCATACACAGGCATAGGCACATCATCATTATATATGATCTTGACAAAGAAAGACATGCAAGGGTAAAAAACATCAGATGACTGAGGTTCCTCATTTTCAGAGTCACTTGAATCATCCCATGTTTTGCAAATGTTAGCTCTAGTGTGTTTGTTTTGAGTGTTCAAGTTAACTCTACAGTCTTGTGCATGTGCCCCAGTTTACCACATCTATAGTATTCAGTCTTCTTAAGGTCTCTATTAGGTCTAATATGAGAGTCCTTGTGATTTTTGTCATGGTTTTTCTCATGAGGTCTGTGATTAGAGGGAGTTAGATAATTTGAATTACTTGTTTATTTGCCACTTTGTTTCTAAACTTAATGATTTTCTTAAACTGTTTTGTAATTAAGGCAATCTGATTGTCCAAACTCTCTATATTGCATTCCTCATCAGATTCATAAGTGGGGAATTTAAGCTCAGGCTTAGTTAACTTAGAAGAGAAGCTCAGATTAGAACTGGTCTGTTTCCTATGGGTTTGGGTCAATTGTTTCTTAAATTCTAGTTCCATTTCCACAGTTCTTAGTTTACTACTGAGTAATTCAGGAGTGAGATTTTGATCACACATTTCCTCAATAGCATATCTTTTGTTATCAAATTTCTGTGGTAATGATCTTAGAATTTTAAATATACAATTTCATGTTTGTCATAAGTCACCCCATTAGCATGCAGTTTGGTCACAATATCAGTCAGGTTCATATAGAAGTGATCAAATGACTCAGTCTCAGACATAATTAAGGAGTTATACTGCTGAATGAGCATTTGAGTTTTAGCAGCCTTAACTCTAGTGTCTCCTTCATGAGCAGTAATCGAGGTGTCCCAAGCTTCCTTACAAGTGGTACAGGATGAGATTCTTTTGAACTCATGTTCATTTATGGACATAAATATGACATTTTTTCCTTTCTTATTATTTCGAGAAACTTGTTTATCTTCTTGAGTGAACTCACTTAATGCTTTCTTAACCCTCTCATTACTTCCTTCGGTGGATGGTTTTGTAGGAAAAGTGTAACCATTTTCAACAATGTCCCAGACATCATCTCCCAGAGTTCCTTGAATGAAAGCAATCATCCTTACTTTCGAGTAAGCAAAATTGGTTCCATCAAAGATTGGAGGTCTGGTCAAGTTACCAAATCTTTCATTTTTCTCGTCCATATTTGATTTTTAGAAAATAATTTCAGAAACACAGGATCTCTTTTGAAAGCAGTTTACCAAGCTCTGATACCAATTGAAAAATATGTTACTAAAGCCGTTTATTAAAAATAAACTATTTAAGTAACTCCGATCTATTTTTTTAAGAAACTCTTTTCGTAAAAACCAAACTATTTGAACACAAGATGTGTTTAACAAATCAGTATGTACGAGATCTATTCAAAATTTGAATAACAGGTTTATAATGTAGTTTAAAAAACTTAAACTCAGCATAACCAAGAATGAGATGAGGAGATGTAGAAAGATTATGTTCACGATGTTTTTACGTGGTAAAACCTCACCAATTGAGGAAACATCTACGACTCCCTCTACGGAGTAAAATGAAAAATCACTAAAACAAATTTATGAGTTACAAACTACATAACTAACATGCAAACAACTCAGACCTATATAAGTTTAGGAATGTACCCTCTGGTGTCCTTATAACTTCTCTGCAGTTCTGATTGTAGATGTAGTTCTCCCAGTTTGTTAACTTCTGATTTGTTCCAGCACTTTACGTCGACTCTTGTTCACAAGATCTTATTACCAACACTTTTCGTATTGTATGGTGAAAGTGTTTGTGGAGGTGCTCTCTAACACATGCATGCACACACACACACTTATTAAGTACAAACAGTCCTAACAAATTACAGTAACACTATATGCTGTGATCTTTTCTTTTTCTTTCTTTTTACAAAACTTTGAACCTTATTTGACCTTTAAATCAATCCCAGAATCCACGTATACCTTGCTAAGAAGACAGTCAAGGTCTTAATCAATCTCAGAATTTAGAAAAGTTTTTCGAGATTGAAAACCTCCAAGTGTGATTCCAAACTAGGTCAAAGGTTTAGTTTTACAAGAACTAGAAACAAAAAGCATTTATTGTTGATTTCAAAGTAAGCAAACGTTTTATAGAAAATAATCAACAATATATTTCTCAAGATGAGAAATAAAGAATGAAACTAAGTGTAATGTAACATGAATAACTCAGATCTGAAATTTCTATGAAATCAGAAAGTAGATCTAAGTAATGGTTTAAGTTGAAAACAAGATCTAACGAATACGAGGTTACAACAACAATTACAAACGCAACTCAAACTCTCAAACACTCAAGAACACTCAGGGTAGTGTTTTGGATATGAAGGAGTTTTGAAGAAGTGTTTGATTTTGGATTGAAGAGGTTGTGACGAATAAGGTTAGGGTTTCTAACTCTCTCTCTCTGGTTTCTCTCTTCTCTCTCTATTTCTCTCAGAAAAATGAAAATGGCAAAAGTCTTCGAAGTCTAAGATTAGGGTTCCTTTTATAGTGTGAAGAGAAGGTTCGAGAGACTGGATCAAAACCAAGGGCCAGGATTAAGTCAAGTTAAATTGACTTTGATCGAAGGGTTCTAAGAACGCGGTGCTTAAACGATACCTGATTGGTTTTAAATGTTGTACTGGGATTCACCAAGACAACATGCAGATCGTCGATAACCAATGAACCAAGGGCTAAAAACATATGCGTTTATAACTCAGTAAAGAAACACAATCTCATCCAATCAGATGAAGACATGTGTTGGCCAAATAAAGGATATGAAACGCGCATCTTAAAGTAATTAAAACCACACCCTAAGGTTTACTCCGCTTTCGGATTCTACCCAAGGTAACATTAGGCCAATATACCCAACAAAGTATATTTACAGATTGACCACAAAAACTTACAAATCAAGTTTTAATTAAGAAAACCTTATTTAAAAAGTGTTTATAAAATCCCAAAAAATTATTAAAATTCCAACTTAGGGATTTAAACACACTCAACATATGTACACACATTATTATGCAGTATGATATGCATTAAATAAATTCTACTGTGTGTGAGTGTTGGCAATTTGTTCTTGATCACTACAAGATAGATAGATGAAGTAGCAAACCAATTTCTAAGGTTCTTTGGTTTCTAGGGAGGACATAATTTTGTCATAATTTCAAAACTAGATGAGAATTTATACAATATAGACTCAAGTGAGTCAAAAGTATAAGGGCTTCATTACCTTGCTCTAAAGACTGTTCAAGGTCTTAATCAATTTCAGAGGGTTTTAGAAATATTTTTGAAATTGAAAACCACCGATTGCGATTCCAACTGGGTCAAAAGTCTTGTCTCAAAAGAACTAGAAACAAAAAATAATTTTGTTGATTCTAGAGTTGAAAACATTTACAGAAGATAATCAACAAACATATTTCTCAAGATGAGAAACTAAATATGCAGATCGAAGTGTAATATAACATAAAATGACCAGATCTATAATTTCTACCTAAAAGAAATACAGATCTAACCTAAATGTTTAAGTTGGACACAAGATCTTAAACTCAAGAGGATAAACCATGAACAGGATTTCAAACCAACTCTTAAACAACTCTCAAACACTCAAGGTTAGTGTTTGGTATAAATGGTTTTTTGGAAAATGAGTTAGGGTTTGAAACTGGGTTAAGACAATTTAGGGTTTCTCTCTCTTCTCTCTTTTTTGTTAGACGAAATGCCAAAAGTCTCTTAAGGCTGAGGGTAAGCCTCCTTTTATAGGGAGCAAGGAAGGATTGAGAAGGTCGGTTCAAAATCAAGGGCTGAGATTAAGTCAAGGGCGAAAGACTTTGATCCAACGGTTTAAGAACAACGGTGCATTAAACTGTTTCTGATTGGCCTAGAGAGGTTTCACATGGATTAGCCTCAAACTCATACAGAGCGTTGATAACAACGATCCAAGGGTTGATAATGGACAATGGTTATGTGCCTTCTGATAACGTGACTTTTTGCGTGTGGTCGTTGTTTGAAGCCAAGTTAGTCAAAACCTCAATTACCTACAAAATATAACAATCTAAAGTGTAGAGGTAAGTAAGGGTATCAATCCACTTTCTAGGGAGTAAGCTAGAGACAAATTCAATTGTAATTCACTTTTTATTTTCTTTTTGTGCTTTTTCACTTTTTCTAATTTTTTTTAGCTTTTTCAATATTAAAACAATAAGGGTGAGGTGAGATCTAAACTAAAATAAACTAAATGTAAAATGACTAACTAGAAAATGACTAAAATGAAAAATAAGGTCTAACACTAAAATAAAAGATAAAGTGAGGTAAATAATTGTGAGAACAATCAAGGAGTGGGATTACACCACAAATTTTAGTTATTCTAATTAATTAATTTAATTATTTGAATTCTCCCAAATTAATATCAAAATTACAAATCAACTCTCGTTGCAAGTGTAATTAGAATAGTAATCTTTTAGAAAATTAAAATTAACACCCCACAACTCTAGAAAATTAGATCAACACTCCTTTTAATTAATCACCCGCTAGGATCGATCAATTAGAATTTATGTCAATCTTAGAAATGAATTTAGAGTTGAAATTCAAATTATAATACCCCACTTAAGAAACCCCTATCTCTAGTTCGAAACTAAAATGGGTATTATAATTAGAATTTCGATTTTCTCTCGAAAATCATTTACCCTCTCTCGAGGCGTAAATCTAAGGGTGAGGGATCAAATTTAACATTCAAAGGGAAATTTCAAGTAATCAAACTAATTAAACTAAAATAATATCAAATAAGGGTTTCACCCCACCCCTTGAAAGGGGTTTTAGCCTAACATGGTATGAAATATGACAAATTAATAATCAAAGGCATAAACAAATAAAATAGAAGGGTAAGAGGACAAATCAAACAAGTCTCCTTGATTTGCAAAATTGGACTCTAATCCTCCATTGAAATTGAACAACTTCCATTCAAAATGAGCTCTCCACAATATTCAATTACATACAAATACTCATTTGAATTGCTCAACAATTAATCTCTCACAAATATCTAAAAAGATAAAAATAAAATTATTTACAAAAATATTCTACCTAATTTATTTTCTACTCTAACCTATCTCTCTCTCTAGAATTTTTTCTCTACTTGATATGATGATTTTTCTTCAAATGGCCTTGAGGTCTTCTTTTATATGCAATTGGAGCTAAGGGGTTAATTTGGGAAAATAAGGATGTGCACATGAGGGGTGTGAGGTATGAGGATATATGGGTGAGGGTAATATGGTGAGAATGCCCAAGTGTGCATGGATTGTGTGAGGTGTGGGGACAAGTGGGAAAATGGGGGAATAAATCTGATTTGGTTATTAGGGTATTTTGGGTGTTTGGTTAGAAGAGGTTAGTTGGGGGGTATTTGGGTAAAATGGGGGTTAAAGGTTTAATACACATGGCGAAATTAAGTTGGCTTTATTTGTTTTTGGTTTGGGACATTTAGCAGGTGAAGTATCGTGTTTGGCTCATATGGTTTGAAATGGTGAAATGGGTCTAACATGGAAGTGGGTTTCTTGGGTTTGTTTTGGCAGGAGGTTGTTGCCATGGTCGGAGTGGTTAGTAAGTGGGTGAATCGCCTGAGGTGGGTGCGCTGGTTGCGTCGCCACTGGGAAGGGGCTGCCGCCGGCAGTGGGTAGCGGTGGGTCGCGAGGAATCGCAGCTCCGGCCGGAGCTGGTAATCGAAGGGAGAGAGAGGGGGTTGAGGGCTGTAGGTTGGTGATGGGGAGAAGAGAGCAGGGAGGAGAGAGAGAGAGGTCGGGGTCGCCGGCGGTAGCGGACGGCGGGTTAGGATCGCGCCTGCTGGGCGGTGGCGAGCGCCGGAGCTGGCCGAGGTCTGCTGAGGGAGATGGCCGGAAGTGGTTGGTGGTCGGAGTTTGGAGAGAGAAGATGGGTTTTAGTTTTAAGTTTGTGGCTATGGTGGAGGAGAGAGGAGAGAGAAGGTGAGAGGAAGAAGATGAAGTGTGGGGTATGGTGTGTGTGGGTGTAGGTTAGTAGGATGAGGGTGAGGTGAGAGTTTGGGTGTGTGTAGGATAAGTGTAGGATAAGGGGGTTGTGTGTGTATGGGAGTTATGGTGAGGGGTAGGGTGTAGGATAGGTTAGTGGGTATAGGTGTGTAGTGTGTATATTAGTTTGGACCCTAATAAAACTAAAATAAAAAATAAAATCTAAGTAATAAAATAAAACTTATAAAAACTAAAAACTAAAAATTAAATTCCTATACTAAAAATTAAAGTCAAGACTCAATAAAAATAAAACTAAAAAGAAATAACAATGTAAATCTATTAAACTTAAAAACTAAAGTCCTAAAAAAAATAAAATAAAATGTAATAAAACTAGATTCCTAAAAATAATCCTAAAAAAATAAAATAAAATAAGATAAAAACTAAAACTAAAAACTTAATAATAATAAAATAAAATTATATTATATTAATAAAAATAGAAATAAAAAATATAAAAATAGGAAATAAAACCTAAAAAATTCTAAAATAATCCTAAAATTAAAATGACTTAAACTAAAAATCTAAAAAGTTAAAATAAAATAAAAAGGGACCAAACCAACACACACGGGTCTTGGGTGACGGTTTAGGGACAAGTTTAGGCTAGGATGGGTTAGGTTAGGGTCAGGGAATTTGGTATTTAGCTCCGTAAAATGCACAATTGCCTTGAAATACGTGTTTGAACACCGCAACGTACATTAAACCTGCATATTAAACATTTACGCGCATAAGACCCATATTGTCGAGAAATAGCAACTAAAATACGTCTATTTGGGGTATAAATTGTACAGTTTTGGGTGCTTATCACACCACCCCCAAACAGAGCGTTGCTAGTCCTCGAGCAATAAGATAGAGAGAAAGAGACAGATAAGAAACCAAAAGTGTATCACTTTCGCGGGCACTTGCGATTGCACTTAGCATGTGCAACAAGCCTTTAAACCAATAGGTTGCCCTACAGGACGAATTGTGTCTCGTGAGGGTTTGCAGGGAATATACCCACAAAATTCTTATTTTGCAAAAATTTATTGAAGGGCAGTCAATCTCTTATTAGATGTAGAATAGTCGCACAATCCATCACATGAGAAAATGATTTCAGAAATACAAGCTAGAATGTGTAAAAAGTTAGCTAAGCGAATACACAAGGCACATCCTTCCTAGAACTCAACGTGTGTAGTGTGAATCAGTCAAAACGGGTCGAGTATCACAAGAGTAATTCCTAGATTGCCTTGTCGGAATCAACGCTTCAACTTCAAATCTCACTAGATATATCACTCTCAAACAAACTCTCGAGATATGGGTAAGTGTATCGCTCTTGTGTGTGAGGAGGTGAGTAAATGTAATCAAGTTCAAACGTCTCACACACATATATGAAAGAACGAACATATAGAAATAAAATTGATCTCATGAAAGAATGCTAATCACTATAGTGAGAACGTCGAGTTATTCACCACGTTGACTTTCATTTGCCCGAACACCTAGGGGAATATATGGATGATTATGGGTGAGGGGAAATGAGATGGAAAGGATGTATGAGGTGAAGTCTGTTATGATGGTGATGTAGAATGGGATTGATGTGTGAAATGATGGATATGTGATGGATGAGCGAGAAGAGTGTATACACTTTAGGCACAAATGTCTTTATTACTAACTACAAACTCTCTTTCTTTTCTTTTCTCTCTTTTTTTTTCTTTTTCTTTTCCTTTTCTCCTTTTTCTCTTTTTTTCTATTTTTGCTATTTTTCTATTTCTTTATTCTTTTTTTTTTCTCTCACTTCAATCTAATAATGAAGACATTTAATATTTGGAATCAACACTCTTTTATTTGAAAATGATGATGGATGATATGAATGGAGTGATATATGGATGATGTGGGGAATATATGGGAATATGGAAGAACATGGGTGAAGTGAATGGATGGGAAGGTAATGGGTGATGGGTAAATGAAATGTGATATGGAAAAGTGGTAGGTGTATGGATGAAAATCTAGTATTCGGGACAAATTTCAAGACACGTGTTTCTTACAACTCGAAAAAAAGATGTCATTCTCAGTGATCAAGCCAAATTTTTATGAAAGAAAATGAGATCATACAACAATTTAAGTGCGGACCCAAAAGAAGTTGAATCAACTTGTGACTCGGAGATTGCGTAAAACACTCTAAAAGGGTGAAAGGCACAAATCTCACGGGCTAAAGTCTCTACTAGTGATCCTTAAGGTTCTCTTGAGAATTGTCGTACTCCTCAACTCTTAACCGTAGTGACGTGATAAGTGCGCAAATATTGTTGAGTCTAGAAATTCATGGTGCAAAATGCCTTGTTATGTATTACATAAGCTATTTATAAAAGATATTCTCTAGCTTGATTCCTAGACTTAGAAAGATGGATGGTTGAAAATTCACATCAATGAGTGAGATGAAAGAAACTGCACGAAATTTTAAAAATCAGGTTCAACAATCAAAATTTTTCAAAAGAGGCACGATTTTGATAAAATTCCCCACCCCCAAACAAAAAGGAACATCGTCCTCGATGTTAGGTAAAATGATTTTTAAAATTGAGGGCATAAGGTAGGAAAGAGATTACCAGAAATCAACCGCTAATGAAGTAGACATGTGAAGCCAAGATTAAACCTGAATAAGAAGATGTACAAGTCTATAAGCATGATAAAGCATAGGGTGATGTGAAACACCACCCCCAAACAGGATGAGACTAGTACAAGAAACGCGGGCTGCCTCCCGGCAGTGGGTAGCGGTGGGTCGCGAGGAATCGCAGCTCCGGCCGGAGCTGGTAATCGAAGGGAGATAGAGGGGGTTGAGGGCTGTAGGTTGGTGATGGGGAGAAGAGAGCAGGGAGGAGAGAGAGAGAGGTCGGGGTCGCCGGCGGTAGCGGACGGCGGGTTAGGATCGCGCCTGCTGGGCGGTGGCGAGCGCCGGAGCTGGGCGAGGTCTGCTGAGGGAGATGGCCGGAAGTGGTTGGTGGTCGGAGTTTGGAGAGAGAAGATGGGTTTTAGTTTTAAGTTTGTGGCTATGGTGGAGGAGAGAGGAGAGAGAAGGTGAGAGGAAGAAGATGAAGTGTGGGGTATGGTGTGTGTGGGTGTAGGTTAGTAGGATGAGGGTGAGGTGAGAGTTTGGGTGTGTGTAGGATAAGTGTAGGATAAGGGGGTTGTGTGTGTATGGGAGTTATGGTGAGGGGTAGGGTGTAGGATAGGTTAGTGGGTATAGGTGTGTAGTGTGTATATTAGTTTGGACCCTAATAAAACTAAAATAAAAAATAAAATCTAAGTAATAAAATAAAACTTATAAAAACTAAAAACTAAAAATTAAATTCCTATACTAAAAATTAAAGTCAAGACTCAATAAAAATAAAACTAAAAAGAAATAACAATGTAAATCTATTAAACTTAAAAACTAAAGTCCTAAAAAAAATAAAATAAAATGTAATAAAACTAGATTCCTAAAAACTAATCCTAAAAAAATAAAATAAAATAAGATAAAAACTAAAACTAAAAACTTAATAATAATAAAATAAAATTATATTATATTAATAAAAATAGAAATAAAAAATATAAAAATAGGAAATAAAACCTAAAAAATTCTAAAATAATCCTAAAATTAAAATGACTTAAACTAAAAATCTAAAAAGTTAAAATAAAATAAAAAGGGACCAAACCAACACACACGGGTCTTGGGTGACGGTTTAGGGACAAGTTTAGGCTAGGATGGGTTAGGTTAGGGTCAGGGAATTTGGTATTTAGCTCCGTAAAATGCACAATTGCCTTGAAATACGTGTTTGAACACCGCAACGTACATTAAACCTGCATATTAAACATTTACGCGCATAAGACCCATATTGTCGAGAAATAGCAACTAAAATACGTCTATTTGGGGTATAAATTGTACAGTTTTGGGTGCTTATCACCTTCAAAGAAACACAAATCAGGCAGGTATAGCTATGACAGGTGTAGGACTACGATTAAACCTCACACGCGTGTTTTGAAAATAAATACACAGACACCCTCAATAGCCAAGCGCTTTCGGATCCTACCCAAACCAACTTTTAGGTATGAAAGCATAAAACCAAGAATTATAGAATGACCCCAAAAGCTTTTTAAACCATATTTTTATTTAAAAAAATCATTTAAAAATTATTAAAAATTCCCAAAATTCACTAAAATCAATTTTAAATGGGATTAAACACACACAACTCACACACAATCATTTTATGCAATGTACATGGAATGAATGCAATCCTAATGTGTGTGGATGATTGTGAATATACCTTTGAATAATCATTCAAGAGGAATGAAGAGTAGAGTCTGAGGCTTTTTGGATTATAGGGAATTGACTCAATTCTGTCACTATTTCCAAACTAGATTAGCACTTATACAATGTAGGCTCAAGTAAGTCAAGAGTATAAGGTGCTTCAATATTTACCAAATCAGATATTTTATCTCCATTTGGAGTCACATTTGCTTTTTGACTCTGATTTGCACCAGTTGTCGTCTGTTAGAGGAGACAGACGGCTACAGACTCAGTAGGGACAAAAGGTACATTACAGACCTTATCCCTCTAAGTTTCCCTCTCATTTTTGGCGCCCAAAGTGCCAACTCATCCATAGTGCCCAAGTATAAATAGGACCCCTGAGCAAGGTCATAGGATATAGAGAAAAACTCAGTTAAAAAGTTACTCTGTCAAATTCACACCAGACCACCTAATATTCTCTCCCTGCTCTCTCTTTAAGTGCCGAGTGCCTATTTCTTCACTCCCACCTTGACAACCATTATTCTCGGGAGATCCTTATTCTCCAAGTTGATATTATAATTTGTGAAGTTTCATATTTGCAGGAGGAGATTCTAGCATCAACTCCATTTATACCAGAAAAAGAAGCTTTTCACTCCCACCTGCTCTTGAAACCTTAAAGACCTTGAAGGCAGAGTCCATTGAAGTGGGTCACGCCTCACCCTTTCCAGTTATTCATAGACCCCAGTCTCACTACTCTCCTACATATGCGAAGCAGAAAATGAATTGTGTGATCATAAGTTGTATTGACCGTGAATGTGAATGGTTTCTATTTCTTAAGATCTTCAAAGGTGCACCCAGCAGTTTTGTAGTTGAACATGCTTCATGATTTGATTGCTAAACAATAAGACAATTAAAAAACATCACATAAACATCATAATATCATTGAAAATGTGAGTGTACTTTTTTTTTATTATAAGATGCATGTGCATTGTTAAACTTATCTACATTACACAATATAATTCAATCATATTCCTCAAGAAATGCCGGTGGCGTAAAACACAATTTATATACGAGGTATTAAACATAGAAAGCTCGTATATACACTCAACATGCAAAATGTGTTTTTTTTTAACCAAGGCAATAACTGTAGCAGCTAGTCGCATATTGTATCTGTGCATAATCAACGAGATAATATAATTTCATCACTCCATACATAGTTGATGATTTGATTCCTACAAGTAATGAATTGTAAGATGCTTGTGCATTGTTAAACTTATCTGCATTACACAATATAACTCAATCATATTCCTCAACAAATGCTGCCAGTGCGGACCACAATAATATAGGAGGTATATGCATATGTATTGTTAAACTTATCTACATTACACAATATAACCCAATCATGCTTCTCAATAAATGCTGCTAGCATGTACCATAATAATATACGAGGAATTAGACATAGAAAGCACACATACACACTTAATATGCAAAAAGTGTTTTTAAAAAATCAAGGCAACAAATGTAAAAGTTAGACACATATTGTATCTTCACATAACCAATAATATAATATGATTTCATCACTCCATACATACTCGATGACTTGATTCCTAAAATTAATGAATTCTAAGATGGTTGTGCATTGTTAAACTTATCTGCATTACATAATATAACTCAATCACATTCCTCGACAAATGCCGCTGATGCAGACCACAATAATATATGAGGTATTAAACATAAAAAGAGCACATATATACACTGAACATGTAAAAATTATACATATAAGAACACAAAATAGGAAAAAAGTTATATAAAACCTAATAATAGAAAAATTATTACATGGAATACACAACAAAAGACTCGAAATACAATGACAAACAAATGTAGGAGAAATATAAACCTAAGAACACAAAATATATAGAGTATATGGACGTTAGTGGTATAAAGTTAAGAACAAAATCATTACATTTAATGTACAATAAATTATACAAAATACGTCATGGGATCATTTGTGTACATTTGTGTTTCGATTTGAGTGAGAAATCAAGTGAAAATGAGAAAAAACATTGATCGATTTTAGGGTTTGCAAAACAGAAAATCTTGGAATAGTAACAAAGATTATTAAGATACATTTGCATGAATTAATATCTGATAAAGTTGTTTGTAATAATAATTGAGAATGAGAATCCTTTGTTTGATCTTCGACGACTAGGGTTTTGTTCCGAAGGAGAACGTTTAAAGGGTTTTGTTCGTGATTAATTTTGAAAGTGTGTTTGTTTAGAATTTATAGTATTTATATATTGAATTTAATCGTTTAAAATTTATTCGGCCGATTTTATAACCCAAAATTATTAGTCCCAAAAGTCAAGAGTAAAAAGTTGAAAAAATATTCAAAGTCCAAATTTCGCCTATCAATCAATAAACCAAGCCTCTTCCGTCACTGGGACATTCTTGAGGGTGGATTGAGTTTGGTTCCCAGTTCGATCCCCGATACTGTTAAAATAATGATTGGCCAGTGGAAGCCACGAACATCGAACGTGGATTAGTCGAGGTGCACTTAAAGATGACGTGGACACCACGTGGTTCGTTAAAAAAAAAAATCAATATTCAATACAAACAAACCCCTTTTTCGTAATCTTCTGTTAGCTTCCTCTATAAAAATTTTGGTCCAAGTCTCACGTTCGACATACTCTTTCGGTGTGTTTATCGAGCACCGCTGCTAACGCCGCCATAGGTGAATCTCTCATTACTTTGCATCTGAATATCTATCTTTACTACAAAAATATATGCTCTTTCTATTCTATTCAAGTCTTTACATTGTTTTTTTTTCTCATAGAGGATTGCTATTTGGGTTGTCTTTCAAAAAATAAAACCCATCTACTTCTCCCCTCTTCTTGGAATGAGTATATTTCAATTTGTACTTGTATTGTTGTTGTTATGGTTTGAATGCTGAATGTTGTGCTTTTTATTGTAGAGAATTGTAATAATTTAATATCTATGAGGCCATCAGTTATATGCTTGCAAGTTTTTTTTATTGTTGTTATGTTTGGTGGAGTGAAATTAAAATCTAACTTGAAATGTTGACTGTGAAAATTTGAATATACAAGCAATTTTTGATTTTGGGAAAATGAATGAGGATTTCACTAGTTCACTACAAAAAATGAAAGCGACTTTTGCGACTGAAAAGCGTGTAGTGATCTTACACCATTTAACATCTCGACTTGGATTTGTCTTTCGACGGTTGTTCGACTACATTTATTTGGAATAAAATATTTTTTTTGCTCATATTGACTATTGAAAATTAAAATGCTGGTATATTTGTTAGTTGATTTAATCATGATTTTTATGTTAAGGTGCATGTGCGCACGTCATTATGTTTAGGGTATGTGGAGGCCTTGGTTTGCCTTTAATAATAACTATGGTGATACCACTACTGAAATAAATACTAAATACGAAACTACTAAAAGGGGAAGGGATGATAAAAAAATGGAGCGAGCAGAACTCCGCAAACTCTCTCACTTATTAGAGTGTGAGGGAATATTTTTGTTTTAATTCAATATTTTGTTTTACTCCTCCTCCGCCCGCGTTGAAACGAAACAGTTTTGTGCGAGGAAGCATGAATTATACAGAGCATAGAGGCACAAATAATGGAAAAGGAAGACAATTGAAGAGAGACGAAGAAGATGACGATGAAGATGAGGGAAGCGAGAATGACCTTGAGGCGTGGGAGAGAGCTTATGCTGACGAGAGATCATGGGAGTCCTTGCAAGAGGATGAATCTGGTCTTCTTCGTCCTATTGACAACAAAACCCTCTACCATCGTAGGCGCCTCCGTGTTCTCTCGTCCACTGCAAATGCTGCTCGAATCCAGAAGGGCCTCATTCGTTATCTATACCTTGTTATCGATCTCTCTCGGGTATCTGCTTCACACTTTCTATCAATTGTAAAATTTCATTCCATTGGTCATTAAATTAAACTCCCCGTTTTTGTTAGTCGCCAGCTTATTTAAAACTATATGTAGTTATGACTAAGAATATGTTATGTTTGTGTTGAACAATACTGAGAGATTCCGTTGAAAGAAAGTAGCATACTGCTATCTGATGGTACAAATGGTAGTCTAGGACAGTGAAAGATTAAATGTTTTAGCTATTCTAGTGATTCAGCTTTGCTTTTTGTTTGTTTGTTTACTTCAAAATTTGTTCAATCTATACTTTTGTTTGTGATTCACGATTCATTTGATTTCTGATTTGCAGGCAGCCGGAGAAATGGATTTCCGACCAAGCCGTATGGTCGTAGTTGCAAAACAAGTTGAGGCATTCATTAGAGAGTTCTTTGATCAGAATCCATTAAGTCAAATCGGTCTAGTAACTATAAAAGATGGGGTTGCCCAGTGCTTAACAGATCTTGGTGGCAGCCCCGAGTCTCATATTAAAGCCTTGTTGGGAAAATTGGAGTGCTCAGGTGATTCCTCGCTTCAGAATGCCCTAGATCTTGTACACGACTATCTAAATCAAATCCCATCTTATGGTCATCGCGAAGTCCTTATCTTGTATTCGGCTCTTAGTACTTGTGATCCCGGTGATATAATGGAAACCATCCAGAAATGCAAGAAATCTAAGATGAGGTGTTCAGTTATCGGACTCTCAGCAGAACTCTTTATATGTAAACATCTCTGCCAAGAAACCGGTGGATCATACTCTGTTGCATTAGATGAGGTGAGTTCAGCCTAAATCAAAGGATACTTTGATGCCAAGTTGAAATGTTATGGCTGCATAATTAATTTGAAGGCTATTGAGAAAAGGCTTTGCTGTCTAAAGTGGATTAGTGTCACTAAAATCACTAAATTGATGGTGGAACAGATTGAAAAAAAGTACTAAATTCATGGTGGAATCGATTGAGAAAAGTATCACAAAAAGGCAAGACAATTTTAATGAAGGGCATAAATGTAAGGCTCAGAACATCACAGAGACATTACTGTGGAGATTCTGATTAAAGAAAAATTATACATTCTGTGCCCTCATAGAGTGCTTTGTCATGATAGGACCCTGTCATATCTTTATTTCTTAATTTTTTCCCCTTTATTAACTCCAAGAATGGATTGGGTCAAATGAATTTCCTGTAGACCCTCTTTGTGTCTATTAGTTTCTTTTACAATGCAGTTGAGAGTTTGAAAAAGAAGAGAAACAAAGAGAGACACTGTATCCTTTTTTTTTTGAAGAAAAGAGGGGAGATATATTAGTAGTAAGAAGAGCCCTTCCTAAGTGGCACTAACAAGAGAGAGAAAAAACTGAAAAGAAAGAAAAAGAATGGCTTTATAAACTAGTCAACAAAACAAGCGGGTCTTCATTTAATTTTAAAATTTGGGGAGACCCCCAAATCAAGTCTATAGTTCCCTTTTACCTCTTTAGGAAGGCTAGAGGCAGAGTTAAAAACAACAAAATCTTTAGCATTGCAACCATGATTGGCAAGACAATCAGCAGTGGCAGTAGCTTCTCTATAGCATTGCAACCATGTATCCTTGTTATTGTTAAGAGTTAAATGAGGATAGAAAGGGAGAGAAGAGAAGGCTAGTTATAAGTGAAAGAATCTTTCTTTCCAAAACTCTCCTTCCAAATTGGAAAGAAAGGAGAAGAGGAGAAAGTCGAGTTAAGTGAATTATTTTATTGACAGCTTTACTCTTCTTACAACTGTATGATATTTTTACATAGGTTGTATTCAGAGGTATGATAGTATTTTCTTTTATTTTCCTTTCTTTCCTTCTTATCCCCCAAGTAAAGATATAAGAGTAACTTTTTCTTCTTTGCTAAACTCCTTCAAACAAAAGAAAACCACCATCCTTTCTCTTATTTATCTTCTCTTCGTTACAACTGTCTCTTCTCAGTTATAGTTACCACCTGAATTAAATTGATGATAAATTAAACATGCCAAATGTTAATAAATGCAGTTTATCTCATTCGTAAGTTCACTTTAAACATACATCTTCTCGCACAGGCCCACTTAAAAGAGTTAGTGCTAGAGCACGCTCCGCCACCTCCAGCCATAGCTGAATTTGCAATTGCAAATTTGATCAAGATGGGATTCCCGCAAAGAGCTGCAGAAGGTGTTATTTCTATTTGTTCATGTCATAAAGAGGCTAAGGTTGGCGGGGGCTACACTTGTCCAAGATGCAAAGCTCGTGTTTGCGAGCTCCCTACAGAGTGCCGTATTTGTGGTTTGACCCTTGTTTCTTCTCCTCATTTGGCAAGGTCATATCACCATTTGTTTCCAATAACACCGTTTGATGATGTGCCACTCTCACTTCTGAATAGTTCACATCACAGGATACCCAAAAAATGTTTTGGTTGCCAGCAAAGTCTCCTGAATCCTGGTAAGTACAATGTGTCAAGACTTAGCTTGCAAGATAACTATACATTAATAACTTGGTTTCATGGCTCAAAGTCGTGCTATTGGCCTATGTACTATTAATTATGCAACAAATTATTCATGTATCATTATTTTCTTTCTTTTTCACTTGATGATTGCTCATTTCTTGTAATAGTTCTTGTAATAAGTGGTCTTGAGGTCCTCCACCTCTTTGTACTATATATATATAATGCATATATGCTACATAGGAATTGTGTTGCCACATTGCTGTTTAGAAATGCGACTTACCTTAAAAGAACAAAGCAAATTACTGAGCATATAACGCTTGTGGAAACCATGATAAGAAGCAAAGTTAGCATAGCTGGTTTGCAGGAAACTAAATGGATCGGTGTGAAATGTAGAAAATTAGAGAAAACAAGGTTTGAGTTATATTGTACGGGCAAGCATAGGTATAGGAACGAAGTTGGAATTGTAGTAGATAAAAGGTTTAAGATATCCTAAAAGTTATTAGGAGATGCAATAGACTTATATTTGTAAAACTAGTACTGACGTAACTACATGTCTAATGGAAACTCTAAAGGCACCACATCAATTTAGAGAGAGAAATATAACTAATCTTTTACTCAAAGGTTCGGTTCCCCAAATGAGGAAAATGAGGGATCTATTTATAGGATGAGGAGGTGAGCACTAAAGGATCAACTAACCAATGTGGGACTTATGCCCATCTATACAATAAGCCTAATACTCGAGTGTTCACCTAAAGGCCATCCTCTAAATAGACCAATACAATATGAAATGAAATGAAATAAAATAAAATGCAACATAAGATGAAAATATGATTAACTAATGTATGGAGCCAAAAATAAAAGAGAATATGACCAAAATACCCCTCGGATCACATCACTCTCCCCTTCTCAGAAAAGAGTTCGTCCTCGAACTCAAAGAAAAATAAACTCTTCATCGTCGGTCAAGATAGTGATCAATGCGTGCCCGGTGTCAACATAATCATTCGACAGGTAATCAAGCACCTGAGTCATCCCCATCAGGGCACGGCGGTGCGGAGTAGTACAGACAGAAGCTCGATGACCAATAACACCACAATTGAAGCACTTGAAGGTTGGAGCGAGGTTTGGAGGTGGTGCGACAGCGACAGAGAGAGCGGGAGCGGAAGCTGGAGCTAATGGAGGAGCTGGGATGGTGGTCATTGGAGTTGATGGGACCCAGGAGGAGGCATGGGCTGTAGCTGTTAGATGATGTGTCTCGAGCTTGGTGGCATACTCCACCGCCTTAGAGAAGGTGGGTGTGTCATGCAAGGCCAAGTCTCTTTGTATGTAGGACTAGAGGTCGGTGATGTAGCGACTGATCCGCTGCTCAGACTCTTCAAGCCGGGTCCGAGTACACAGTAACTGAAAGCGCTCTGTATAATCAACCACTGTTGTCTCCTGGCGCAATGTTTGAACTCTAGCAAAGAGGTCCCGCGTATATGTAGCTGGAAGAAAGGCGACAAGCAATAGAGCCTTAAACTCGACCCAAGTTTAACTCCCCGTCTATGCTCTAGATCATGCCACAAAACAGCGACATACTCCTGAAACTTTGTTGCGGCTAATAAAACACACTTGCATCCGGTAATGTTTGTAATTAAACACGCGCTCCATCTAGGCAAGCCAATCAACAACTGCATCCGGTTGCTGTCGACCGTCAAACATGGGTACATCGACCCGAATGTCCCCATGCAAACTCCGAGAGAGGAGCTGAAGATCTAAAGCCAACAGGTCATCCCTTGGTGGGGTAGGAATAACAACGTTATTACCTGTGAGGAGATCCTCAAAATCAACAAACGGAGTTTGTTTTGTGATCTGGGGTGGAGGAATTGGGGCCTGAACATGAGGTGGGGGAGGTGGTGGTGGTGGAGAATCTGCAACTGGAAGTGGGGGAATCACCGGGTGGGGGTGAGGATGGTCATGTGCAAAATGGGGACAAGCAACGAGTAAATGCCCTTGCTCATGGCAATAAAAGCATCGACGGGCATCTAGAGGGGCCGGGGGTGGGGGAATAATATCCGGTGGTGGAGCAGGCAAGGTGGGGGGTAGAATCCAATCACGAAACTGGGGGTGGGAGCCGTGTGAGGCGGAGGAAAAAGAACTGGACACCGCACTCGCGTCAATGTGACGGAATGGGTGAGGGTGGCATAGGAGGAGTGCGGGTGGTGTAATATGGGTGAACAAAGGTGGGGGCAAGGGTGGATGATGCAACGGGGGTGGGGTGGGGGGTGATGGATGTATAGGGGACATGAAAGGACCATGGGTAGGGTGTATGGGGTGAGGGATAGGCATGAGGGTCGTAGTGATAGGGTAGGGGTGGGGTTGAAATGGGTGGGGTGGTGGTGTTTAGGGGTAGTGTATGGGAGGTGGAGGGGTGGGGGTAATATATGGAGGGGAGTGGATGAGTGAACGGGTGTTCGGAAGAATAATGGGGGTGGGGGGACTGAAATTGTGGTGGTGGTGGGTGAGAAGTGGGTGGGGGAGGGAGGAGGGAGGGGTGGGTGGGTGAGAGAGTGGTGGTAATTAGGTGGGGAAGGGGCAAAACCCTAGAATTAGGTGGGTGGGATAATTCAGCAGTTATTCGGGTTAAAAAGGTGAAAAAAAGGAGTTTGGGAGGCTGCCCCACCCCGTTTGGCCGGAGTTCCGGCTGTCCGGTGACTGGAGTTGGCCAAATAGGATGAAAATAGAGGGGGTGGGTCGCCCGAGGGTGGGAAATATGAATCCGAAGTCGGATCGTTGAGCGGACCACCGAAACGGGGTAGGGAAGGGTGCCGAATTCGCCAGTTCCGAGTGAAAAATGGGTGGTAGAGGTTATTTTTGGGGCATTTTGGGGTGGGGTCTTTGAGGGAAGTTGTAGATCGGGATGAAAAGAGGGCGTGGGAGAAATTTGGGGGAGTTTGAAAAATTTTCGGCGACCAAAAAAGTGACTGCGGCAGGAGGGTGGTGTAAGGTTGGTGGGGAAATATTAGTGGGTGGGTGGGTACTTAGGGCGGTGGTGTAGTGAGTGGTGGAGTTAGGGTTAGGGTTTATGTGGGGGGAAGATGAAGATGGGTCCTTGGGGGGTGTTTGGGGTTAGGGTTTTGAAAAAGAGAGAACATGTGTTGGGTGAGGATGGCCATCGGTTGCCCCATGAGGGAGGCCAGTTCTTCTCTTATTTGTTCTTGCATTTGGATAAATCTTTCATCAATGTGGTGACACCTCACACACAAATGGGGCAGCGACACCTCTCTCTGATACCAATTGACGTAACCACAAGTGTAATGCCAACTCTAAAAGCACCACACCAATTTAGAGAGAGAAATATAACTAATCTTTTACTCAAAAGTTCCACAAATGAGGAAAAGGAGGGATCTATTTATAGGATAGGGAGGTGAGCACCTATAAAGCGCAGATTCTTCAAAATGGTAAGTGAATCCGAATCGCACTCGAATCGGGTGCATTTCTCACCCGATTCTCCTCCGATTCGTATCCACCACGTATCGAATTATTTAATTAAATTTAATTACGGATTCTTCATGGATTCTTTAAGAATCATGATTTTACTCATGAAGAATACTAGGGCTAACCTATATTTCTGGTATTTTTTCTATCAACATCCTTTGCGAAGCTACGAGTATATATAGTCTAAATTTGATGGAATTTAGAGAAGGAGAAGTGGGTGAGAGTTGACCAAAGACAGAGAGATTCGGGAGTATTTTGAATTGAAAGTAATTGACATGGATGTTCTTGATGTGGATCTTTAAGCGCAACATTGTCGTGTTATTGTAAATCAACTTTCAACAATTTTCGACCTCGAGTGTGACACTGAATTATAGTTCCATAATGATTTACACAAGTGGTGTTTGAAAGTTAAGCACGTGGCTAGATTTTACGAAAGCAGAAATTCAGTAGTAGGAAGTTGTTTGAGAATAGATTTTTTTCAAGAATTATATTATCACTTGAATCTTTTTCATTATGGTCCATTTTTTATGTCGCAGATTTATGAAAGTAGTTATTAATTTGTATAAAACCTAATGTACAATCGATATAAAATTAAGGAATATTATAATATATTTTATATTTTTATCATGTCTCGCAACGCACCCGAGTCCTAATTTTTTAAGATTTTTCGAATCGCCGTGAGCACTAAAGGAGCAACTAACCAATGTGGGATTTATGCCCATCTATACAATAAGCCTAATACTCAAGTGTTCACCTAAAGCCCATCCTCTAAATAGATAATATGAAATGAAACAAAATAATATGCAACATAAGATGAAAATATGATTAACTAATATATGGAGCCAAAAATAAAAGATGATATGACCAAAATACCCCTCGGATCACATCAAGTACTAGTTGAAAATATAATCGATATTGTTAATGCCTATGCATCTTTTAGATGGACACAATGCAGTACAATTTTGAATTAAATGGATGAACTAATTTAATTAATACTTTTAATTGAGAAAATCTATGGTGGTGCGTGGGTGGAGGGGTGTTATGACGTAAATGAACTCGTCAATGGCGCAATAAAAATACATTTAAGAGAGTAATATTCAAATAGGAGAAATGTAGAATGCATTACTAAATGGGGTAAAGGGGATATTATTGGGGGAATGCTTTACTAATTCTGTTCAGTGATTTAGTTAGTATTGATGGTAACACAAGGGATATAACTAGGTCTAAATTGACTTGGTGAGATATTGTAAAAAAAGACATATCATGTGATTTATCCGAAGATATTGCATTGAACAGAATGTAATGAAAAAATAGAATTCATGTAGCCGCCCCAAGTAATTGAAAAAAGGCTTTGTTGAGTGAGTTGAATATATTTAATAAGGAAATGGCCCTAGGTCAATGTGATGTCATATGCGACCTAAGAGCATCCTCGTTACAATCTTTTTTATAATGCCCTTTCTAGATAACCAACCATTAACCTTATAATACAATAAAGCAAAAATGCGATAAAATTAAAGATAACTAATAAAAATAGAACGACTAAAAATAAGAAAATAATCTAAGAACTTTATGCTAAATCCTGTTTCACGTTGAGCCCAATTTGGACTGCTGCCCCATGGATCCAAATACTAAAAATGGATTTTTTTTTGGTTTATTATATGGACCTGTTTGGTGAAAAGAGGAAGTGGGCTGAAATTCTGGAATTCAGAAAGTCTGGGCCAAATTTTGAGGAAATTTTGGTACTTTTCACTTGAGTTCAATTTTAATGCCCGAGGACGAGCTTGGTTTTAATTTAAGTGGGGGTGAGTGATGGAAACTAGATAAAGTCCCGGGGTTATTTTAGTATTTTATCTTATTAGTTATCTTTTATTGTATCATAGGGTTAATGGTTGGTTATTTAGAAAAGGGCATTATAGGAAAGATTATAAAGGGGATGCTTTTAGATCACATGTGACATCGCATGGGCCAAGGGCCATTTCCCTTTTAGATATATATGACCTAATTCTAGATCCTTCCCATTCCCCCTATAATTATCACCCTTTACCCCATTTAGTAAAGCATTTTACATTTTTTCAATTTGAGTATTACTCTCTGTTGAGTGTATTTTTATTGTGCCATTGACAACTTCATTTACGTCGTTTTAATGGCTATGTTAGGAGAAGATCGTGTAGGATATTAGATGGTGCATGAAGGATTTGGTTTTAGAGATGAGAATGATGGTGGAGAGTCTATCTTAGATTTTGCGATGACCTGTGATTTTTTTACTAGTATATACATGTTTTAAAAGGAGGCTTAATTATTTTAAACATGGAACAAATAAGAGCCAAATAGACTTTTCATTACTAGAAAAGGTATTTGTTTAATGTGTAAAGACTGTACGGTTAACCTAGGAGAGATCCTAACCTTACAACATATGATATTGATAAAAATATGAAAAATCAATTACGAGCGCTAAAAGAGAAGATTAATCCAATTCACTATATGCTGGAACTTAAAATAGAGAAAATAGAACTATTTAAAGACAAAATATTAAAAGAAGCGACATCGAATGCCGAAGATGAGATTAACATAATGTGGAATAAAATGGTTATATGCATTAGGAGAATATCGAAATAAATTCTTGGAAAATCAAAAGCTAGGGGGCCACAATCTAAAGACACTTGGTGGTGGTAGGAGGAAGAAGTACAAATATAGTAAGAACCCAAAAAGGAGTGCTTTAAAACATAGCAAACAACTAAAAACGAAGAAACTTTTTGAGAAATCTTAATGTTGTAAGAATGAAGTTAAGAAATGGTAAAAGGTATTAAGTTAAGACGTATGGTGCTATGAAGGGAGGTTTAAGCAAGCGGGTAAATCGACGATGACTACTGCACACCCACAAAGTGATAAGTCGATTGTCGCTCGTGTTCTCCATCTAATTTTTAAGGAAAATTACTAATCCTTAACTTTTGGAGGAGTTCTTCATTAGTGATTGTGAATGACTAATTTTTTCAATCTTTTCGATCTTTATGGGAATCAAGATGAAGAAAAATATAAATTAAAAAACTTGAAGAAATAGATGAAGATAAAGACCTCTTATGGTTTGAAAAACCTCTTATGACCCTTCCTTTTGATTATAAACGATACCCTACCATTATTTTTCATAAAATGAAAGCTGCTTGCCCTCTGTGTCCAAGTGCAACTAATGTTTTTAAGCACCCTTTTGATGAAAGTTATCCTTCTAGGGACCTCTCGTATCTCCCACAAAAGTAGGACCACATGAAGGGGAAAAGTGTATTTACAAGCTTGCTCTGAATAGGAAAATTAATGATTTTAATAACGATAAGTGTATTAAGGGCACTGTTCTAAAAACCCCGCCTAGGCTCCGCCTAGGCACGGGCTTGGGAGAAACGGCCCGCCTTAAGCTTTTTACGCCTTATTCTTGGTAAAACCCTTAAAGCGCATTTTTTTCTAAAAACAACAATGCTTTAGTAAAACGATATGGCTTTTTGAAGAATTTTTTTACAAACCGGATCATTATCTCACCCAAAATAATTAAATAGTATTTTAATTTGCAAATATTCAGACATATTTTTATGATATGTACAATTTTAGTATTTTAATAGCCTTGTTATGGTTAAAAAATATTAAAATCTATTAAGAAGGCCTAAACGCCTTTTCACTCATTTTTACACCTAAGGGCCGCCTAGGCTTTTAAGGCTTAAGGCTTGGCCTCCACGCCTCGATCACGCCCTGCGTTTTTTAGAACCTTGATTAAGAGTGATGATTGGAGTGCATTAGTCAAGAATAAAGAGATCAAGAAAAGATGAACAAATTATTTTAATAGGTTATTTAAAGAAGATAATGAGAGTAATTAAATATGGAGGAACTTGGGGAGATTCGAGAAAATACATTTGTCCCAGAATGTGGACAACATAGATTATGATTGCTTTAAAAAAATTGAACACTTGTAGGGCTTTAGGACCAAATGGTATTTTTATTAAGGTATGGAAGTTTTTAGGAGAGGAAGCAGTGTTTTGCTAACAAAATTGTTCAATAAAATTTTAATGTCTAAAAGGATGCTCAATGAATGGAGTAAGAATGTTTAATACCTAATTATAAGAATAAAGGAGATACACAGTTTTTTTTCAAATTATCGTGGTATTAAGTGAATTAGTCATTGGATGAAATTGTGGGAGTTGCAACATAAATTGAGATTGACAACAACATTTTTTGGAATCGGTTTGGGTTTATGCTGGGAGGGTCAATAATGGAAGTCATCGATTTATTGGGGGGATCAATGGAAAGGTGTAGAGAGAAAAATAAGCATCTTCATATGGTTTTTATAAATTTGGAAAATATGTACGATAGATCACCTAAAGATATGAAATGGTGGGTTTTAAATAAAAACTAAGTGATTAGTTGATATATTGATGTAAAAGTGAAGAAATTTGGATGAATATAACAGCAAATGAAAAGGAAGCTCTCACTCTAAACGTTCTTTATAAATCCTCAAAAAATCTAATTACAATATGAGGCCAAGGGCACTATTTATAAAAGATATTAACATGCTAATCAAGCTAAGCTTAAAATGTCTAAACTACCCTTCAGTAATTCTACTAGATTTATGTATAATAGAATTGTCAAAAATACCCTTTCATAGGCTAATGGCTTTATATCATTAAGAAATTAAATAAAGACATGTATCCTTAATTAAAAAGAAACTATCTACAAGTAAGAATAACAAACGTAAGGAAAACCTTAAGGTTAGGGTGTCAACTCCATTCCCTTATATCGAGAAAAGCTCGACCATGAGCATGGACCCATATTGATATCATCCGCTAATACACGGCTAATTAATGTTTGGATAAAAACCCTTTCCGGCATCATCCCATTTCGAGGACTCACAAAAATATCTCGGTCGGTGCCACAATCTGTTCGACGTACAACAATGCATTTATGGTAAAAAAGATGATAGGATTCCTGATTATTCAGAACTTAATTGAATCATACGTACTGGTCATTGTAATCTCATATATTTTGCCATTTTATTTATTGGCAAAGAGGCGAAGAAATAGATTCATCATTCCACTCCCAATCGTTTCAAGAACGCAAGAACGAACTAATGCCCTCTTCAGGTATTTCAATTGAAATACCAATAAATGGTATTTTTCGTAGAAATAGTATTCTTGCTTATTTCGATAAGACGATCATATAGCCGCCATTTGAAACATGCCAACACCATTCTTCTCCCTAACTGAGGAGGGAAGCTGTCCACGGAAATGCCCATCATTTTGACTTGTAGACAATTGGGGCAACTAATAAAAAATTCCAATAAAGGCCTACAGACATGTACTCGGCCCGAAACTCTACCACAATGGTCACAAACATATAAACTCCTCAGAGGAGGCCAACGAAGCCAAACAAGGGCTACGTCATTCATAATGAGCCTTTTTATACGAGACACTGAAACTCAATCTTTGAACGTGTTTCGAATGCGTCTCAGAATGGGTACACATACCCGTGGTTATGCACGTCCACCCAACGCAACACATCCATCTTAGGATAAGCACCACAAGAGCTAACCTCATGAAAATGAACATCATTCCAAAAAAGTGGGAAGAAATCACCAATACAAACCTCTCGAACAACTCCGTCTTATACTCGCGCTTAACCTCTTCACGTTCCACCTTCAGATATCCAAGAAACTGAGTGCACTAGGCTACCCTTAGTCGGCACTCCTCGTACCTATTTGCCGAAATCCACCCATAACGGATACCCATAGCCTCGTTACAATGGGAGTCTTATCATTCTCCCATATCTTGATCTCCTCTTCGATATCGGCGAGATTTTGTAGGAATTTAGCCTCAGATCGTGGTGAATAATCATCAAAATGACGGGTCAATGTGCAAGGGATGATTTGGAGCTTGTAGAAAGTAAAGGGGGTTGGTCATAATTTTTCTATAACTCCTGGGGTAGCTGGAGGTGCAATTTAAAAAAAAAATCAATTTTTTTTTCTTTCAAAATTTCAGAAAATATGGGTGGGTGGGTGAAATTTCACTTTTGGAGAAGCTGAGGGGCTGTGTATAATTTTCCAAACTAATAGAGGGTATATTTGCACTTTTTGGAACATCATCAGTGGGATAAGACTTGTGATTAGAAGAGGAAGGGGTAAAGTGGGTAGTATCTTCATAGTTGGCTTCAACTTGAGAATTCCAGCTAGGGTTTGTGGATTGTAAGAGGGGACTGTTGCTTTGACACTCTGTGGGCCCACCGAAGCTTTGTCAGAGCTTTTTCCGTGCCGGTGGAACAACAGGTTATGGGGGGTTTGCGACACATCTGCAATTTAGGGTTTCGGGGTTTCAAATCTAGGGTTTTGAGGATATGGTGGTGGAGGAAAAGGTGATGCCACTTGATCGCTGGCGGCGGGAGTGTAGTTTGGAGGAATGGATCGCTGGTTCCCCCGAAGCTTACCATGGCTCTACTACGACTACTACAACAATCACATCAGGAACGAACAAGGCTGTGACACCAAAATTAATGTAAAGCGAAAGCAATTTAGATGGCTACAACAAATGAAGAGGAAACTCTCAAAACATTTTTTTATATTTCTTGAAATAATCTAATTACAATATGAGTCCAAGGGCACCATTTATTGAAGCTGTAATCTTGCTAATCAATCTCATAAAATCTCCAAACTACCCTTTATTAATACTATTAGAATGCTAGAAATGACAAAAATACCCTTTCATAGACTAAGGGCCTTACATCATTAAGAAATAGAAAAAGACATGTATCCTTAACTAAAAAGAGACTATCAATAAGTAAGAATAAAAAATCTAAAGAAAACCCTAAGTTACGGTGCCAACTCCATTATATATTGATGTGATTAAGGATATGTATTATGGGGTCATGACTAAAGTAAGAACACCACTAGGAGGAAATGGTGAATTTTCAATTACTGTAGGTTTGCACCAAGGTTCAACACTAAGTCAGTATATTTTTGCTCTTGTTATATATGAATTAATTGGACGAATACAAGATGAGATGCCATAGTGATATTGTTTTAATGGATGAAAGTAAGGCAGGGATTACGGCGGTATGTTTGGAAGTTTATGAGAGACGAGAAAAAGAAAAGAGAGAGTGTTAATAAGAGGTAAGAGAAAGGATTGTATTTTTCTTTCTTTAGTTGTGAGTTTGGGAGAGAAGAGAAAGTTAACTTCCGTCCTTCTTTGTTAGTTGGAAAGAAAAGAAAAGGAAAAAGGAAAAAAACTATTATTATACCCTTATAACTAGTCTTATTTATATTAACATGATATGGTAACTTGAAATTTAATTAAAATGAAATTAATTCATTAATTACAACTTTGTCTTCTCTCCCTTTCTTTCTTATATGGAGAGAGAGGTTAGAGGAGAAAGGTTTCATTAAAATTTAAAAAACCCCCTTTTTTCTCCCCATTTCTCTCTTAATAAAACTCTCAAACGAGAGAAAGGCTCACTTGTCGAGAAACCCTCAAAACAAGAGGGTACAAGGTAAGTAGGAGTAAAACAAAGTTTATGGAGTGTAATTTTAGTATTAGTGGAGGACAAATGAGGATTTGGTGAAATTTGAGGGTTAATAAATACCTAAAATTGACCAATTTCATTATTTAGGCTCGATTATTCCAAGAGGGAGACCGTAGTAACAATTTTACTCACAGGATTAAAGCTAGTTGGGTCAAGTGAAAAGGGCTATATGTGTATTATGCTATGTAGCATGGACACGGACACGGGTGTCGTGTCTGACACGACACGGACACGCCGACACGACAAATCTAAAAAATCAGGACACGCCGACACGGCGGGGACACGTCATCAAATAAATATTTTTTATAATTATTTTTATATATAAAAAATATGAAATATCACATTAATACTAATCTCATACTAAGAACAACATTAACATATAAGCATTAAGAGTACTAAATCCATTCTAAACATTAAACATCACAATAATACAAAATCCCATACTAATAACAATCAAAATACAAAGAAACATATATAAACCATACATAACATAAGTCTTAAATCCATACTAAATATCAAACTTCAATCCATAGCAGTAACAACCAAAATGCATATAAAACCCATCCTAAACATTAAACGAAAAAGAATTTATATAAACAGTTCTAAGAGCATCCACAGTGGTGGATGCTCTGAAATGTAAATTTCCCGTACCAAAAGTGGATATTGCCTTTTTTCAAGAGGAGAGGTTAACTGTGGTGGAAAGGGTAAATACTTCCTACGAACTAATGTTGTTCGTAGGAAGTATCAAAATATTTCCTACGAACAACATTAGTTCGTAGGAAGTATTTTGATATTTTCTACGAACAACTGAAGTTCGTCAGAACCTAAATACGAGTTCCTACGGACTTTATTTATTCGTAGGAATTCTTACGAACAAATGAAGTTCGTAAGAACCATTTGCAAATTCAGTAGTCGTTCAACAAAGTTACAAATTCACTGCATTTTCTCTTACAAAATTTGTAGATTTCACTCCACCATTGGAGAGCCCTCAGTTTGGAAGTTTACAAATTTTGTTGTCCGTTTCCTTCACCACTACGGATGCTCTAAGTCTGTAAACATAATTTATATAAACAAACAAAGATTAAATTAAATTCATATAAACAGAGAAAATGTTTGGAGATTTAACGGAGACAAACATAATGTATTAAACAAAGATTAAAAACAAAGATTAAACAAATGAGAAAAAGAAAAAGAAAAGGAGAAAAAAAAATCTTAACAGAAGCAAAAAAATAAAAATAACAGAGGAAAAATGCTCAGAGATTAAATAGAATAAATAAACAAACTGAAGAAAAAAATAAAAAAAGAACTGCCCAGTTTTTATTTTTTTTAGTAACAAAAGCAGAAGCAAAATAAAAAGGTTCACATAATATGTTTGGTAGTAGCAAAAGCAAAAATAAAAAATAAAAAACTTACCCACAGTCTGATTGAAGAAGACTTGTGATCTGGTCAGTTTTTGAGTGAAGAAGATGCCGGAGAGGAGAGGGGAGGCTGTCGGCAGAGGAAGGGAGTGTGGTGTGGAGAAAGAAAACCCTAGTTTTGTTTTTGAGTTTGAAAGAGTGGTGGGTTTTGAGATAGTCGTGGGTTTTGAAAATTTTAAAACAGAGTTAAGTTTTTAAAATTAGAAACTTACCCCATTATATTTTATAACTTATTATGTTTTCTGCCCCTTTTAAAAATTATTCTATTTTTTAGTCAACTGTGTCCCTTACGTGTCCGACTATTTTTAAATGACTTTTAAGTCTGACATGCCACGTGGCATGTCGGACACGTGTCCAAGTCGTGTCCAAAGCGTGTCCGTGTCCGTGTCCGTGTCCTTTGAGTGTCAGACACTCGTACGGGGCCTTCGGGGAAGTGTCCGTGCTTCATAGGTATTATGTGATCGGCATATACCTTTGAAGTTGAAGGGGACGTTATGTAGGACGACCATTAGTCATTTCATGTTATTATATTGGATTGAGTGTTGGGCAACCAGTAAACAAAATGTGCAGAAAATGAGCGTGATGGAGATGCGGATGTTAAGATGTGTGGTGAAACTCGGAAGGATAAATTAGAAATGAAAATATTCATGGAGAAGTAGTTCCTCTGCAAATAACTTGGGAGAAAATTGGCTGAGATAGTTTGGACACTTCAAACTTAGACCAATAAGTTCCCCCGTATGAAAGAGTGATTTAATTAGTATTGGTAGTGACGCTAGGGGTAGAGGTAGGGCCAAATTGGCTTGGTGTAATATTGTAAAAAAGGACATGATATTTATGTGGTTTAGCCTTGGGTATTGCACTGAATATAACATCCCAAATAATTGGAAAAAGACTGTGATGTGAATGGAGTTGTAGCATACGGAGAACTTATTTTCATTAAGAAAAAAAAGTGATCTAGCCAAGGCATCTTGGTGAAGGTCTTCACTAGTAGACATTCTTGAGTTCGAATGCGTTGATGTGACAAATTCTACTTTTGACCTAACCTTTTAGCTAATTAGACTTCTTTAGTTAAATTCCATGGAGAAAATAATGTTAGCTTAATATTGAAAGTGATTAATCTTCAACTCTTATATTGATATTAGAAACAAAGAATAAAATTAGTATGTGTTAAGAACCCAAAACTACAAAGGTAGATTTGCAACCTAAATTTGATGGTATTCTTTTTTATCAGTAACAGTTTAGTTTCAATAAAATGGCATAATGAACAAAAAGCACACCAAACTCAATATGTTTTTATTTAGTTACTAGACTTATTTTTTACCATGAAAGCAACTAAACTCTACATTTTGGTTCAGTTTAAAAAAAGGTTCAGTGGCTTTTATGGCAAAAATGTTTGGTGACTAAATTGGTTTAACATGGGATTTTTTTGCGCTTTTTAGTTATTAAGCATCAATACAAATACATGAGATAAGCGGATAAGCAGTCCATCAGTACGACGAAACAAAGAAAAAATCTGATCAGAAACAGAAGAAATAGCAAAATCGACAAGAAGCCCCCCCAAAAGACGACGAATAAATGTCTCTCATTGCAAATAATTGGGACGAGGTAATTCATTGATAGTGAGGCGTGATCTTGTGTGGATTGCGCAGTCTTTTGACTACTTTGATCCCGAAGGAGTCAGTTTGACATTTGGTAGCTTGTTAGGTTGGAGGGATGCTTCTGTGCAGGTCTTTCATCATCTCAGCAGTGTAGGGTAGTTGTTTTTAACAGTAGTCAACCAACATGGCAAGAACACTATCTACTCACTGTCAACTACCCTCTGCAAACTGCCAACATTGTAGGGAAGTTATTTGCAATGAGTGGGTAGCTGTATCGTCATTCCTAAAAGGTCCCTATAACAAGAACGCTATCTACTCACTGTCCAAGAATTCGCCAACCAACATGGCCGACCTCATGAGGAAAGTGGAAAAGCATATCCAGGCTGAGGATATTGTCAGCAGCCGTTTTCACCCATGAGGAAGAAGAGTCGCGAGGGAGAAGGTAGGGGGAAGGACATACGAAGAAAAAACGAGGATCAAACGGGAACATTGGAAAAGACCGACAGTGATTTGATCAGTTTGCACCTCCCAATATGATGATAGGAAGGCTTTTATCCACTATGACCGATTCAAAAATGATAATCTTGCCAACTAGATTAAGTAGTCGGCCATCTTGAAAGAAATCCATCCAATATTGCAACTTCCACAGGGATCACGGGTATGATATAAACGATTGCCTCCTCAAGAACGATATATAATCTTTAATCGAAAGATGACACTTGAGGGAGTTCGTAGAAAGAGCGGATATGAGAGTGGATGACTGAGCTACCAGAGAAAAGAACAATTGCCGCCGAAGTCGGTCTCGAGAGCGTGATCATTGGCAAGATGACCGAATGATGAAGTAGGCGAGAAGGTCCATCTGACCGGACGAATAGTGATGATAGCAGGAGGGTTTACAGCCAGAGAGGAGTCCACATTCGCTATGAAAACCTATAAGGGTTAGAAGCGGGAGTTGATGGAAGTTCAGGCGCCCAAACCCCTTGAAGATTGGGAGAATATAGTTTTCATCACAAATGACTCACACGACCCGATCACATGCATGACGACCCATACGTTCTCATTCATTTTAAGCTTAAAAATGTAAAAAACAAAAACGCGTCATCGTCGTCATCATCATCATCATCATCATCATCCTCTATGACAATTCTATCTCCCCCTCGTCAAATTCCTCATCTTCATCATCGTCCCCATCATCAAGAATTTCAATATCTTCATTTGTGACTTGTTTGCCTTTCCCCTTGGCATTTAAATTCCTTAGCCCTATGTAACACAATAATTTTGATATATATATATTAATAATAAGATTAACATATATTTATAACAAATAAATAATAATTATAATTTATAATAATTCCACATATTTTTCCCTCCCTTCCTCTTTTTGTTAGGCCCTTCATCTTGGAAGCATTCGTGAACATCCAACCATGAATAGTCGGTGGGAAGACATGGTTCCTCTGTATCCCTCAGTGATCCACTCATCATCGGCCTCAATATCGGATAGATAAATTGGATCGAAGTCGTCACATTCTCTCCTTTGCTCTCGTCTCATTTCAAGTTGAAGATTATACTTCACAAAAACAAGAGCATTCAACCTTTGTTGCTCCAAACGATTTCTTTTCTTGGAATGCATATGATCAAATGTGCTCCAATTCTTTCACAACCCGTCGCACTACATGTGCGACTAAGAACTCGTATAGTAATCTTTTGAAACTCCGATACATCTTCACCAAAACTTTCCCACCAATTAGCTATATAAACAAAAGAATATAAAATTTTTTGCAACCTATAAATTCATTAACATAAAAAAATCAGCAACATATAAACTCACCGGGTTGTTTTTTAACTCTCGTTAGAGTTTCTGAGCTTCTACCGAACAATCCCGCACTCGTTTTAAATTTATCCATTTGCTCTTATACGGTGATTAACACAGCCGGTCTTCTTATCTGCTGGTAGCGCACCATCCTTTAAATAATCCCTTATCGGGTCCATCCAACTGGGGGATGTCTCAATTTGGAGAATATGCCATGCGTTTGGCAACTCGCCGATCTGGTTGATACTCAGTTGGACAAGGAAATCGATCTGAATTGTCCTTTTCAAGTCGGAGTTGATCGCTGAGCTTTAGGCTGCTAGGGCATCAGCATGGCTGTTCTGTCCTCTGAGAAACTGCTGGACGCTGACTTGTTCGAAGTTGGCCATCAATTCTTTCACAATGGAGAGATGGTCTGCCATCCTCTCATCCCTAGCATTGAAATCGCCACTTATCTGGTTGGAGACCAACTGTGATTCCCCGAACACTTGGAGTCGTCTTGCTTCGAGCGCTCGCGCTTTTTGTAGGCCCGCGATCAGTGCTTCATATTCTGCTTCGTCGTTGGAGGCTTCGAATCCAAACCTGATTCCTTGCTCAAGTATTGCATCTTCGGGGGTAATCAGTAGGATGCCTACTCCTGCCCCTTTGGAATTGGAGGCTTCGTCAACGAATAGTCTCCAGACGCCTGATGCTGGGGGACCTTCATTCTGATGAATAGTGTGGGGTTGGTCACTAGGATGTGCTCCTACAAACTCTGCGATGAAGTCGGCGAGGATCTGCCCTTTGATGGCATTCCGTGTCTGGAACTGAATGTCAAATCGCCCAATCTCGACCGGCCACTTTGATAGTCGACCTGACAGATCTGCTTTTCTCAGGACTGCTTTGAGAGGGTGGGATGTAAGTACGATGATGGAGTAAGCTTCGAAGTAATGTTTCAATTTCCTTGAGGCTACCACTAGCGCAAATGCGAGCTTTTCTAGTGGTAGGTATCGCTGTTCGGCGTCCAAGAGAGTCTTGCTCGTGTAATAGGCTGGGTGCTGGATCCCCGATTTTTCGCATACAACTGCAGAACTTACAGCATGACTGTATACTGCAAGGTACAGGTGTAGAGACTCATTCTCTTGAGGGATTACGAGCAAGGGTGTGTACTGAGGTTAGCTTTGAGCCCCTCTAACGCTCTCGAGCAATCCTCGTTCCACTACACATCTTTGCTTTTCTTCAACAATTGGAAGAATGGCTGGCACCTTTCAGATGACTTTGAAATGAACCGATTTAGGGCGGCGAGCATCCCTGTGAGCTTCTGCACGTCTCTTAGCGTACGGTGGGCTGCACCCTGTTAATGGCATCGATTTGGTCCGGGTTAGCTTCGATACCTCTCTTGCTAACCAAGTACCCAAGGAATTTTCCTGACTGGACATCGAATGAACACTTGCTCGCGTTGGGCTTCATTCGACACTTCCTGAGGATTTCAAAGGTCCTTGATAGGTCAGAGAGGCGGTCATCCTTGAGCTTGCTTTTGACGAGCATGTCATCGATGTAGACTTCCATAGTGCTTCTCATTTGGTCTCTGAACATTTTTGTGACCAACCGTTGGTAAGTTGCCCTTGCATTTTTGAGCCCAAAGGGCATGACCTTGTAGCATATAGCCCAACTGTGGTTATAAATGCTGATTTGTCTTGATCCTGCTCGTACAGAGGGATCTGGTGATATCCAGAGTATGCATCTAGGAAGCTCATCCTATCGTGTGCTGCAGTGGCGTCCACCAGCTGATCAATCTTTGGGGGGGGGGGGGGGGGGAGCTAGCTTTAGGGCATGCCTTGTTGAGGTCGGTGAAATCGATGCAGACTCTCCACTTTTCGTTGCTCTTAGGGACGACCACTGGGTTGGATGGCCATTTGGGGAACTGGACTTCTCGTATGGATCCTGCGTTCAACAGTTTATCAACTTCCTTCTCCACTGCCTTGGCTTTTTCCGGAGCAGTTCGGCGAGCTTTCTGTGCAATTGGCTTGAATGCCGGGTCGACGTGCAGTCGATGACAAGTGATGTTGGGATCAATCCCGGGCAGCTCGTAGGGCTCCCATGCAAAGACATCTAGGTTACTTCGGAGTAGGCTGACCAATTCCCTCTTTTCGCGGTAGGTAAGTGAGGTTCCAATCAAGAACTTTCTTTCGCTTGAACTGCTACTGACTGTGACTTCCTCCAGGTCCTCGACGACTCTTTCAGAGGGGAGGAGCCTAGTCTCCTCCACTCCTGGTCTCCCATATCTTAGTTGCTATTTGGAGGGCACTAGCCTCTCCTGCCCTTTATCCTTATAACTTTCTCAACCTTTTTCTCTGGCTTGGGATGGATGGCTGCTATGAAGCACTTTCTCGTCATCGCCTGATCTCCATGGATTTCCACCACTCCTCGTTCACTCACACATTTGAGCTTCTGATGGTAGGTAGAGGGGACGACCTTCATCGCGTGCAGCCATTCTCTGCCGAGGATCGCCTGGTATGGTGAGTCAATATCGACCACGAGAAATTCGATCATTTTCGAGATGTTTCTTGCCCTTACTGGCAAGACAGTCTTTCTCAAGGGGATGGTTATTTTTCTAGCGAAGCCAACTAGAGGAACGGTGACTTCCTTTAAGTCGACGACACTTAACTTTAACTTTCTGAGCAGGTTGAGGTACATTACTTCAGATGAGCTACCTTGGTCGACGAGCAACCTGTCGACGTCATAGTTAGCTATCCTGAGTGTAATGATCAATGCATCATGATGTGGGGTTCTTACTCCCACTAGGTCTTCATCCGTGAACACAATGTGCTTGCTGTAGTCGACATCCTCTGCTCGCCGACGCTTCCCTACTTGTATTTTGGCTGGATCGATTTGAAAAGCTTGCATCACTGCTGTAAGCTTTTTGACTTCCATCTGAGCCGTGTTCCCTTGAATCTATTTGAGGTCGGACTCCCCATGAATTACTGCGAACTCATGGCCGAAGTCTTCCTCGAGCACGTTGTCAGGTCTTTGATCTCCATTGGCAGCTACCTTCTCTGCCTTCTTTTCGACAAATTCGCTCAAGTGTCGAGTTTGAGCTAACTCTTCAAGGTGAGATTTGAGGGCTTTGCAGTGCTCGGTTTTGTGCCCGCCCTCTTTGTGGAAAGCACATCTTAGTGCGTTGTACCTCTTTGAAGGGTCTCCACCCATCTTCCTGGGCCATTTGATGAATGGTTCGTCCTTGATCTTTTCCAGAATCTTGTAGATCGGTTCTTTAAAAACTATGCTCACTGCTTGAAATGCCTTCGAGTTATCATTCTTGTTTCCATTCTTAGGGCCGCTCTTGCCCCCATTCTTACTTCCTTTCTTTTGATTCTCAGTTTTGTCGCTGCCCTTTTCGGCGAACTTGGCGTGACCATTTTCCCCTATACCGAGATGAGTCACATCTTCAACTTTAGCGTATTTTTCAATACGAGCCATCAAGTCGTCAATGGTCGGGGCCTCCTTAGTGAGGGACTGGTGTAAGAGGCAAGAACTGGGTAAGCCAATCTTAAAGAATGCGACGGTGACCTGCTCCGAGCAGTCCTCGACCTCGTTGAACAGTTCCCAATACCTCTTCGTGTAGTCCCTGAGGCTTTTACTTCATAGTCAACATAGCATTCATCCTCTTCCGGTGGGAGTTGCTGGTAATGAAGCGAGCTGTGAAGAGCTCTGTCAGGGACTCGAAGTTCCTGATGGATCTGTGAGGGAGTTTCTCGAACCACTTTTGAGCCACATCGTGCAAGCTCGACGGAAAGATCCGGCACATCAATGCGTCCCTGTGGTTCCAAAGGGTCATGGCCTGCCTGTACTGCCTGACATGGTCGATAGGATCAGTCTTTCCATTGTAGATCTTGAACTTGGGCATTGCGAACATCTTGGGGGCTTCCTCTTCTTTTATCTCCCTTGAGAAAGGGGATTTCATCTGGGTCCTGAGAGCTCGCCTAACTAGCTCTCTGGTCGACCAGGCGCCCCGATGTGTTGGATGTTGGTCCATTTCCCTCCGGACCAAATTTCGTATGTCGTCGTTTCCTCGACCTGGGCTCCTGTGACGGCGAGCTGATCGTTGTTGCGCGGACAAGTCGTAATCTGATCTGTGTCCCTCAATTCTTTGAGATCCACGTCTTGGGCTCCTTACTTGGCTGCGAGATCTGCTCGCCTAAGGGTTAAGAGTGCGATAATGACGTTGCCTTGTGCTGCGGTGAAGTTCTCACTCCATCTTCACCAGTCTTCTTTTGAGGCGAGCATTCTCGGCTTCTTGCTTGCGAGGAGCTTCCTCTTGCTCTTGGAGCCTGGCCTCGTAGGCGTCGATCAGCCTGGAGACTTGCGTGGACCTAGTTGGTCCCTGGCTTTCTTCCGAGGCCTGCCGCTCTGGGCGAGGCCTTGGGTTTGAGCGTCGAACTTCAGATCTAACCCATCGAGGAATGGGTTGCTCTTGAATATCCCCTGCTTGAGGGGCATTACTGCTGTAACCAGACATTCTAGGTTCTTGTTGGTGAAGGCGTTCTTAAAGGAAGAACAATTGCTTCCCACATACGGCGCCAATTTTGGTGACAATAAATCTCAACACAAATTCTAAGTAAATGTGATCACCAGAATTAATAAAGAACACAAATTAGAATAGTTGCAATCACGCACGACACAAGATTTACGTGGTTCGGCAAATTGCCTACGTCCACGGTGGTGCTATCAGATTATATTTCTCTTTTCTCCAGGGGAGTGTTTACAAAATTACATACCCTTTGCCCCGGGCTAGGGGGTTCAATATATACATGTGATTCTCGGAGAGTGGGGGTGTTGGGCACCTCCACGTTGGCCCATAATCCCTAGAATATCTCCTGAGAGATTTTAGGGGTTGAATGGGTCACTGCTCATTAACCGTTTATAAGGCTTGGGAGTTTGGGCCGGACTTTCCCTATTTTTGATAGGGTTTAGCCTGACTACTTCTCTGGGCCGAGATAAATAAACGTGGTACCCACACCACCCTTATTATCGATGTGAGATCCTCAAAAGCACCCTTAGTTCCATACCTAAGGATCCTCCAACACATAAATACGTCCTACGTTAATTATAAGATGAATTTCTATCAGTAATCTCTTCCTAGTCTCTTACTTAGGCTAGCAAATTGACGACATGACATAAAAATCAGCCCCACCCCGGAATATCCCATCCGTAAAAATCTACACCAACTAGTCCCATACCTAGAAAGTGTAAATAGCAACTAAGGCCTACTTACTAGTCCTATGCCTAGCAAACATCCTAAAGTATAGGTGAGAGCATACTATCAAAAATCCCGTCGTACCCGTGATGACAAATATAATTATCAATAAATCACACAATCCAACAACATAGGTGAACCATATTGCAATTTACTCATGATGACACAATTTAATTTAATTTAATTAATAACACCGTCGTTGTTCTTAACACAATTATTTCCACCTAATAATTTTAGATTAATCAACATGCAAGTTCATGAAACGCATAATAATAACCCAATTTTATTAACTACATAATTATTTGAGTGTGTGCACGCCCCTTTTTTCATTTAAATAACATATATAAAATTCTACATGCGATCCTACACCCATAATAACCCAAACCCAATACTCTATCCTATGCACCCAAGGGTTTCAAGTCTTATTTTGATATTAAAACTTTTCATCAAAACAGTGCCAAATTAGTTCTCACTTTTTCTAATTAAAGTTTCTAATTTGTTTTAAGAAAACATGTGATTAATTGTTTAGGTGACACTTAAAACGCATAATACTATTAAACGCATAATACTAAAGGAAGAGAATAGAGTATCCATGCCTGAGATTAGTCATTTAGAAAATCTGAGTAGACGATTGAAATCCTCTCGAAAAATTATGAAAGATTGCTTCTTGAACCAACTTGAGAAAACGCCAATTTGAGCGTTTAAATCTTGAGTTAAAACTTGATAACTTTGGGGCTAGGGTTTGTAGGAGGAAGAAGAAGAATAAAATAGAGAACTACTGCTCTTGAGATGTTTAAGAATGAGTTTTAAAAGTCCAAGCCCCGAAATATATATATATATATATATATATATATATATATATATATATATATAAGTAGAGGAATTTTAGAGAATTTAAGTGGCTTTAGAATTCTATTAAAACTAAAACAGTTCGCTCGTTAGTCACGGTCCAGAGCCGTGACAATTTTTTGAGTTTTTCAGTTTTATGTTATCAGGATTCTACTAAACGGCTAAAGACTTATATATACTCATATTAGGAGTCTTTTAAGCTAACCTTCCGAATTCCGAATTAATTTAATTAATTACTGGATAAAATTACGGGTTGTTACACGCCACTAGGCAGAAATGAGGCAAGCAATTGAGCTCCTTCCCTTCGGTTATGAATGAATCTCTTCAGTTCCAGATTATGAACACAGAGATTGGGGGGGCAGCTAATGAGAAAAATTCCAGTCAGGCTAGTCGAATGCTAATTAACGCTCGGACCCTCACCGAATGCTCCTCCTCTCTTATCCCAAAGATATCCCGTACCCCTCTCTTAGGCAAGTGGGTGGACATACGACCTGCACGGTAATGATGGAAATTACGGCTATTTTAATATTTTCTTGTATTTTTAGTACTTTTTGTTACTTTGTACTTATTGAATATTTTGCATTTTAGTGATGTATATGTTAGTTATAGAACATTCTAGGAGCATCTAATAAGTGGGAGCACATCTAGTTGGTTAGTTAGTTACACCCACTTGTGCAAGTGCGCCCACTTGTAGATATTTGTAGAATGACTCTAGAACCTTCCCTACACAACCATAAATACCCAATTAGTACTGTTTGTTACTTTGTACTTATTGGATATTTTGCATTTTAGATTTGTAAATGTACTTGTTAGTTACACCCAATTAGAACTGTTTGTTACTTCGTACTTATCGGATATTTTGCATTTTAGTGATGTATATGTACTTGTTAGTTATAGAACATTCTAGGAGCATCTAATAAGTGGGAGCACATCTAGTAAGTTAGTTAGTTACACCCACTTGTGCAAATGCGCCCACTTGTAGATATTTGTAGAATGACTCTAGAACCTTCCCTACACAACCATAAATACCCATGTATATCATCATTTGTAATAGACCTTCATTCTTGAATACAAGACAATTTTAGATTCTCTCTTTAAAATTTGTTGTTAGTTTTGTTTTGAGCCTTTGACGTGTAGTTTACGTCAAATTGGTATCAGAGCGAGGTGTCGTTCCCCGATTGGTGTATTGGTGCGTAGATTATCAACAAAATCATAAGCTACACTTTCGATGGCCCGAAGAAATCAAAGCAACATCAAGAAGAGATTCAAGAATTGCGACAAAGATTTGACGAATTAGCACAACAAACCTTAATTTTCCAATAAGTAGAGATTCAACCAAAAATTTGAAGATCTCTTCCGCCTCTTCACCAAAATGCCACCACCTTTCGCCACACTCGAACCATCGGAGCCATTCTCCCGAAGACATGGAAGAGAACCCCTTGGCAATCCGAATATCACTGGAAAAACAAGAACTTACGAGCCACTCGTCAGCGCCTCCTATCCCGAGCCCTTCGATAATCCGACTCTCTCCAAGAAAACACCATCCGAGACCCTCGACAGATTTCCTCAACCCCAAACACCATCTCCTACCTTCTCTAACCCAAAGCGCTATCCTACCCCAAATCAAAACCCTAGGTCCCAAATCAAACTACACCCAATTCAACCTAACCCTTTGAATTTTTTGTCAATTGTTTTGGGGTTTCTTGCAAGTAGGTACGCGAGTCCCGTACGAGGTCGCCTCCCGCTTAGCTAGATGGTTTGGGAGAGGCAGATGTCGGCCCCCATACATGGAGAGCTTGTTCCGATGTCTCGAACCTGATTTTAACCGTAGCTTGGGCGATTTAGTCCTTCACGTAATTATCTTGCATGCTATTGATTTAGTCCTTCACATCATAAGCGTTGTTTAAACCACAGCCCCCCTTGCCCTCAATGTGGTCCAATCCACTTGTCTGCCTAGTGTTTTGACTGAGTGGCATCTTCAATTTTACAACAGTTGAGAAGACCTCAGATTTTAGATAAAGAGATAGTACAAATACAATGACATATTCTTTTGTGATTTCCTTTTGGCATTGTGCTTTAATAACTAGTGAATACCATTGTAGCTGACATAATGGGAGTTCCCTAGTAAAGGGTTGTGCTTGTGACACTGTTGGGAATTTTTTAGGGGCAAGTGTAAACTACCCCTCAATGTGGTTCAATCCACTTGTTTGCCTAGTGTTTCGACTGTGCGGCATCTTCAATTTTACAACAGTCGAGAAGACTGGCAGATTTTGAGATGAAGAGATTGTACAAATGCAATTACATATTCTTTTGTGATTTTCTTTTGGCATTGTGCTTTAATAACCTAGTGATACCATCGTTGCTGACATAATGGGAGTGTGCTAGTAAAGGGTTGTGCTTGTGACACTGTTGGGAATTTTTTTGGGGGCAAATTCCGCCCCCCCCCCCCCCCCCCCCTTCAGAGGGATGTTGCTTCAAAAATAGTTCAGCGGGTATTTTTGCATTTGCACTTCACCCTGACATGTTCATACAAGATACTGGATATGTAAACAAAGATTGCATATTACAATTCTAAGTGTTATTATCGGTATTTATATGGGCTTGAGAATCGTATGTCTGCATGAAATACTTTGGTTGTAACAACTGTTTTTGTTGGCTTTGATGCAGGAAACATGCCTGCCCCGTGTGTTGCTTGCCCGAAATGCAAGCAGCATTTTTGCCTTGATTGTGACATTTATATTCACGAGAGCTTGCATAACTGTCCAGGTTGTGAGAGCTTCAAGCAGTCGAAATCAGTCATTGGTACTGACAAGTGAAGAATATCATACTTCTGGTGGATAGTTATATCTTGATTTGTTTCTGCCACGCAAACAACTGTTCAGCCGTTCAAAGCTGCATATTTCAGTGCAGATATTTCCACAATTTTTTTCAGGCTACCAAAGATGGCGATCCTCCCTCCCTCCTGATTATTGTTTCACTGAGGGGAGGTTATACACAAGTTCCCACCAGTCAAAGTAATACAAAGCACTAACGTTCGATGATGGAGCTAATTTTTTATTGTTTGGTCCTCTGTTTTTGGGATTGAGACAGCGGATGGGCACAATTAGTTCATGGGATGAAAATCAAATTATCCAACACCGCTCCCCCCACCCCCACATCTCTTTCAAAAGATCAGTGGGACCCCGGGGTGAGGAAAATGTTCGATGTATAATTAATGTCGAGTCTGTCTAATTGTTTTCTTATTTGTTGTACTAAGGAAATAAAAAACAAGAGAGAACGTAACTTTTTCATGTGCACTCTACCTGCTTTTATTTGAATTTGGGTTTTGTTTGATTATTAGTGAATGAATGAAGTTGGGGTCATTTAGTGCTTGACTCCCATTATTTTTCAATACCGATTTTACTCCCCAAATTTTCATATTTGACCCCCCAAAAACAAAAACACTTTTGGCGCCAGTTTGTAAAACATCTTGCGACGCAAAAAGTCATTTTGAGGGACTAAACTGTCATGATATGATCATTTGACAACTCTCTATTGTTAACTAATCGTTTTAATTGAATATGGTGTAATTGTGATAAGTTAGTAATTTAGCAGGCAGTTGGAGTCGGTTGTTGTAATTAATGGGTACAGTTGCAATAGTTGTTAGTGATCAATGTATATAAACACAACTTGTTAGCTTTGTAATCGTGGAAGTAATTAAATAACAAGTTCTCTTTGTTTCTTTGAACATTTCACTGATCCATTTTCATCTCCCATAAATTCTCTCATTGTAGGTCTTTTTGTCTTCACCATTCAAGGCATGACAAAGTGGTGTTAGTGCTTCCGTTTGGAACAATTTTTCTCAGATTATTCTCGTCCTCCGTTTCTCCCATGCGAACTTCTCATATTTTGTTGAATCTTCTTATGTGTTTATCGTTTGGTGTTTGATTACATGCTTGTAAATACGACTGTATGAAAACTCATCTAGTTTGGCAGAAATAAGGTGGGCTTAATTTAAGAAAAAAACTGAAGCAAGATTGACTGAATTTCAATAAAGACATAATGTAATAGAAGAACAATTGTGTGAAGGGTTCACTAACCAGTTTTGCTGGACAATTTTCCCAATCAAGAGGAGTAAATTCGTTGTGTGTGTGAGAATCTTTAGCATTGATGATGAATGAACGTTTTCAGCCAGTTTAAAAGATTGGAACAGAAGATGGGGAAGCAATGTGAAAAAACTGTAGATCCTAAGGGGAAGGGCCTATTGGGATTACCATCTTCAATTCACAGTTTAGCAATCATACTTCTCCCATCATTGTGGAATCTGAAAAGAAGAATGGGTCCCAAAGTGGTAAACTAAAAGGCACCTCAAGCGAAGTCCCAAGTTCAATGGGGAGAGATGTACGTGGATGGTCAAGAGGTGCAAGAGATTTTTTCAACTTTGAAGGAAAGACTGAATTCTAGTATCAAAATACTTGTGAGGACTGTGATGTGAAGGTGTTTCTTGGGATGAGTTTGTTTCTACAGTTTAACTAGATTTGGAAGTAGATTGGCTGACCCTTTCTTTGAATTTAATAAACTGATGCGAGAAGGAGTTGTAGTAGAGTATCAAGAGAGATTTGAAGATATTAAACCCTTGGTAATAGCATAAAATAAAGGGTTCACTGAATAATATTTCATATTTAATTTCTAAGTGAGCTCAAAGAAGAGATCAAAAGTGGGTGAAGATGCTTACACCAAAAGCCTTAGACGAGACCATCATGCAAGCAAAGTTCCAAGAGTCTAATATGGACAGTAAGGTGATGAAACTCTCATCCACGAACACCAGTAATCAAAATATCCATTAACAAACCAGATCCTTTAAATCTAAACAATTTTTTTTTGAAAACACCGCAAAGAATAATGTCCTTTCTAAATAAGCATAATCTACAGTCAAAACATACAACTCCGAAAGTAGTTTAAACCACCCTAACTTGTCAATCAAAAAAATCTCCCTAGCTGAAATGCAACTCGGATGAGAGAAAAGGTCTTTGTTAACTTTATATGTACAGGGACAAATGCAAGGGCACGAGTCTCCACACGATTGGGGTGGAGGAAGAAGATTTTGAGGTTGATAACAGAGGTTATGTGGTTGTTCAAAAAGATGAGAATGAATAAAGATACTAAGTGGGCAAGTAGATTATAGTATCCTTGCAATCTGTGTCTCATACTATGAGCCACCAAACCCTTATTATACAAGGAAAGACTAAGAAATGTAAAAATACGTTCAGGAACACCATAATATTAATTAAGAACACATTCACTTAATTAGATTTTAGCATATAATTATTTTTAATAAAATGATCTTGAATCTTCATATTTTCACAAAATATGCTAAACAATAGAAAAGAAGACTTACATTGATCCAAATTCATTAATCTAATTTGTTGTAGAAAATTCTTTGAATCATTTTGACAATTGCATCACCATAGCCTTTATTAATTTGACAAAAAATAATAATATTGGAATCTCAGAATTTTTTCCCTCGACCAATATAGTATGTTATCATGTAGATTATTGATGAAATACAATCTATTATATATATATATATATATATATATATATATAGGATGAGAGAGGAACGATTTCCTAGTTAAACTATAATTCTATCATCCATCACACTAGAGCTTAATTAGGAAAGTAAACCAATATCAAAATCCTTAATATTTAAATAACTTATCTAAAAGAATCTTATCAAATCCAAATTCTTATGTGGACCACATTAAGTAGGACACTTATATTCAATTAAATAATTAATTCCAAATTATCTTAATTTTGATATTAAAATTTATTAAATATTTCCAATAGTCTCCCATTTAGTCCATATAATAATTTCGCTTTTGATTTAATTCAAGGAACATAAGGCGCCCAATAAACTTCAGAATAGTCATAACAAGTTATTTACTTTAATTAAATAATCCAACAATGTGAGTCATGGTGTTTTCATAATAATTTAAGAGCATAGTTCCTTCCATGTAGTACACCACTAATGTCATATTCAATTAGGTCTAAAGTGTGGATCGTCAATAACGGTCCTATAATGTCTTTATAAAAGACCAATTCTATCACATTCATTCATTCACATGCATGTATACAATAAATACATAAATATAGAATTTCGAAACAATTTATTGATATCATAATCTAGTGTAAAAAATAAGCACTAGGAATCTACAACATCAAAATTTTATTGGCTATACTTAAGATCTATATCTTAAGAATGCTTTATTAACACCTTTTGTGATAATCATTTACATGGATTTACTATGTTAACATTTGTACTATTGTGTTCAAGTGATACTCGTTTAAGAATCTTTTCTTTAATTGAAAGGTATTTACATTCAATTTCTTAGTTGCTCTTTAAATGCCTAACATTTTTTCATAAGAAGATTACAACGACATTATCATAATATTTCAACGGCTTGATAATAGTATCAACAACTCTAAGTCCTGAAATGAAGTCACGCTTCCATAATAAATAAGTTGTAGAATCAAAACATGCTACAAACTCAGTTTTCACATAAGTAATGAACTAAATTATTCATGTTTATATTTTCATAAACTTAATCGGTGACATCATAATGAAAGAAACTATGTTATCTGCGTTTGATGATCATTATTGCCTTCCCAAAATATATCACCACTCAATTGTTATCCAATTATTGTAATTGGACCTGTAGGTTATCGAATCACAACGATTGAATAAACAATTATACGTATGCAACATCATAAAGTATCAACATATTAACATTCAATATCATATATGGACCCGTAGGCAGCCAAAATATGCATGATATGAACGCATATGTCTAGTATTTATCGCTTATGGAATGAAGCACTTTAATAAATATCAAACCTTACACTATATAAATATTAGAGATAAGCGTACATGTGCATTAACATCTGTAAAACATGAATAAATTATAAGATTGTCTATTGATTAATTTGAAATTCACGAAATATTTTAATTTAGCGTAATGTGAGAATCAAATGGACAGGGACTTGCATGAGACATTACGATTGAGACATAAATCATTTACTTTTACTTCATCATGCATAATGTCAAAACTTATGTATGGGAACCAAATTACAAAAAATTAATCCAAAATCCTTCATAGTTATATTAGTGCACAATATTTTTATATTGAAGAGAATGTTAAGTTGTAGATGTTTTCAAGATACTCAAGTTGATGGCATGCTAATTAATTTCAGAAATCATGGCATCTGTATTTGTTGTCCAATAATTTCTTAATTGAAAGTATTGTCACCCATTAATATTCAATTAATAATAGCTACCATACTTGTGACATCTGCATTTAATGTTCAACAACATTAATTTAAGTGAATTCACATAATACACTAATAATTTAACATTCTCATACATGAGTCTAATGTTCACAAATTTATATTGCATTTAATCTAATCTAAACATAAATATTAAAGTTAAAATTTTACTATACATCTAATATCTACACATATGAATTATAACATGTGTTTGACATCTAAGCCAACATAAACATGAATAGTAGTATCCGAATAAAATCATCAATCTAATATCCACACATATAAATTTTATCTTGCGTTTGGTTTTTAATTCAACTTAACATGAATACTAACATTAAGAATGAAACACACATCTAATATTCATACATATTGGTATTTAATTCAACTCAACATGAATACTAACATTAAGAATGAAACGTACATCTAATATTCATACATATGAACTATAACATGTCTTTGACATCTAATTCAACTAAATATGAATATTGATATTAAAAAAATCTGTGTTTGGCATCTAATTCAACTTCAACACTAGTATTAGAATGATTGTGAATAATGAAAACAAAACCCGTGGTGGGAAAATACATAATCTTTGTCAAAAATAAAAAAATTGAGTTAGCACAACAGGGTTGTAGAGAATTATTCTAAGATCTCAAAACAATTTGTGGAATTTAATACTCAATTTTTTGGAGTGAAATATTGACGTCAACATTATTACTAAAAATGATAAAAACATAATTTTAAGGGCCTACACGACGTCAAAACGCAAACGAAAGGTGGTGCCCATTGCAAAAAACAGGGTTGAATTATTTCGATGTTTCCAGTCGACCAAATGAGTTGCGTAAAATTCCGAGCAAGTTTTGACCTTTCAGTCCAACAAGTGGATATTAGCGACAGAAGAGAAAACATCACGAAAAGTCCCATGCATACATTATGAGAAGATTTAATGACAAAAGAAAAATGTTGCAAGAAATCACAGGCATATAAAAGCAATCTAATGTATATTTCATTAGAGGCAAATATCAATAAAGGAAAATCATAAGATCTTAAACTTTAGCTTTGATATCACATGTAAAAGCATACTTAAGAACACCATAATATTAATCGAAACAGATTAATTTGATTAACTTTATCATATATTTGGTTTTACTACAAGGATCTTGGATCTTTAAATTTTCACAAAATAGGCCTAAACGATTGAAAAGATGAATTACCTTGACATGATCAATTTTGTTGTAGAAATATCTTTAAATCAACTTAATGATTACTCTACGATAACCTTCATTAATTTGAAAAAAAATAATAGTGTTGGAATATTGAAATTTTCTCCTTCTTGTCCAATAAAATTTTGTTATTATATTAGTAATTAATATATAGGGTGAAATAAGACCCGACTTCCAAGTTAGACTATAATTCTACCATCCGATATAGTAAAGTTTGATTAGGAAAATAACCTACCATCAAAATCCTTGATATTTAAATGACTTGTCTAAAAGAATCCTATCAAATCCAAATTCTTTTGTAGAACGTATTAAGGAGGACACTTATTAATGATATTGAGATCATATAATGGATTCATCATTGATGTAGGTATTGCACAAATGTAATGAAACAGTAATTGGCAAGAAATTAACAGAAAAGATAAGTGAAACATAAAAGAACACAAGGATTTAAGTGGTTCGGTCATTGACCTACGTCCATTGTAAAAAGTATATGAGTATGTTTTCACTAGAATAGGGAATAAATTTCCATTAATGACACAATACAAGCTCTTTTTCTCTCTCTCTCTAGAGTTAGTCCTGGAAAATAATAATAGGATTTTCATCTGAAGCTTAGGCCTTAGAGATCGTGTCAAATAATTACCTATTTTAAGATTGAAGTTTAATTTGGGCAGGCATCTTCTCTCATTATGCCATTTCTCCAAATATCAAACCCAGAGAAAAAATAAATAATCTTTCTCTCTCTATCATTATTCCCCTTTAGCCTTCTCCGATCATATTCTCTAGCATATCCCATAACTCTAAAGTCATTACCTTTCTCTTCCAGGTACCTTTGAACACTTATTCCAGCCTTTTATTGTTATTTCTGTCATTTCTCCATTTCGTATTTTTTCGGTGACTTTTCTGGCTGTACTCCACCTTTTGTGGTGGTTTTGTGGTGTTTATTTTAGGAGATCTGGTTTTGGTGGTAAGGACACAAATTTCAAATTGAGTCCTTTGTAGTTTTGGTTCAATTTCGAACAAAAACGTTTGAGTCATAGGATAAAGTTAATTGATCATCCTTCAAGCCTATGACGTGTTTGTTGAAGACGTAGCGGCCAAGTTTAAAGATTCATCAAAAGGCCTGTAACACCCCATATTTTAGAGGATATATAAATTAATTAAATTAGTGAGTTGGATTTATTTAATTTGGAGAAATTCATTTAATTTGGTGATTTAAATTTAATTTATTTAAATTGGAGAAATTATTGAATTTGGAGATTTAGAATTTATTATTTAAATTTGGGGATTTAGAAATTCAAATTAATTCGGGTTATTGACACATGTGTCGCATTTTGAGGTTGAAATTGGAAAATTTTATAAAGTATCTCGGATGACAATTCTGAGTGCACGGTTGAGTCCGGAAGGGTCAAGATAGTCGAAAAAGAGTACCCGGGGGTAGTAAATGGGTCTCGGGGCATTTTTAGACATGACCGAGCCCATACGGGGGAATTTAAGTCATTTTTAATTGGCCAATAGGCTTAATTACGGGATTGAGGAATTTTAACCTAGGTTTAAGTGTGTTGGGAAGCCATGAGTCATTCCAAAACACAAAGGGTTGAGAGAGGAGAGAAAGGAGAAAGAAGAAGAAGGAAAGAATGATGACAAGAGCAATCCGGGCAAGAATTTCGACATGGGATCGTCGGATTTAATCCCCCAAGGCAAGTGTTTTCTTGCTTTAATTTGAGTTGTAGTTAATGATGTAAATAGTTGTAATTATGTCAATTAATTCTGGAAATTTGGAAGTAGGAATTTGAATTGAAATTTGTGGGTTTATGGTAAAGAAGATGAAGAATAACCATTGATAGGGGATTTTTAACTTTGTGAGAAATTTGGTTAATAGTGAGATTATAACTTAATTTGAGAAGTGAATAACATGATTAGATCTTGGTTTTTGAATCTCCATTAGTGGTATTGTTGGAAGAAATTGTTAATGACGAAGTTTGGGTGGATTTAGGATGAATCTTGGGAGGTTTTTGGGGTAAAAGATCTGAGTATAATCGAAGGTTTTGGAGCTTTAATGGCGATTCTGTCTGCACTACCCTGTAGAAAATCGCGTTTTCTACATTTTGTTGTCTCACGCGCTTCCTCCAAAACTGCTCCAAAATGCCTCAAAACATCAATTTATTAATTTGGGCAGAATGTGGGAAAACTTTTTAAGAAAGTTTTTTTTTAAATATCTTCTTTGAGGTGAATCTTTATAATGCCCTAACTTTTGGCATACGGACTCGGATTAGTGTGCCATTCACGGCCACACATAGATAGCGAAGAGTATTACGCTGTCCTGGGAATATTTTTAATTAGACACAAAAATTGAAAGGTCTAAAATACCCTTGAAGACGGAACGAGTTATTTGATTTTTAGCACAACTTTAAATGAGCATAACTTTGTCATACGAATTCGGATTTACGTGCCGTTTGTGGCCACGCATAGAAAATGGAGAGTAGTACGCAATACTAGGAATTTCATTACTGAGGCATATATTGTGAAATGTCTAAAATACCCTTGGAGTTTTAATTAGTGATGAAACTTTCCCGAATTGAAACTAAAAATTGTTGGGAACTTTGTGAGACTAATATGAACTTAATCAAGTATATATGAGGTGAGATATATAATTATATAAATTATATTAAATAGTGGGATGTAGCTATTTTGGTATTGGATCGTATTTAATACGAGAGGACTAGTAATAATTGGAATATATGTATATATATATGAATGTGTGAATTATATATATAAATATGGGAATACATAATCCAATAGAAAAATGATAATAGGTTACGGGAATACCTAAAACAATGATTGGTTGTGTGATTACGTAAAACAATGAAAGGTTGTGTGAATACCTAATATTTTAATAGGGTGCGTGAATACCTATTTGATTGTTTTATTATGTGTATGACATACCTAGCTGCTTGCTATCGCGGGGGGTTGTGTAGAGACGGTCTTATCCTGAGTGACCTTCGGGGGATATTTGACTTGTATCTCAGAACATAAGACTGTTAAAGACTTATTTGTGAGTTGATAAGTCTGCTGACTATGGGAGCGTAGGTATGTGCGTGACCCATAGGTATGTGAACTATGTTTGCCGCCAATATGTGTGATTTGTTTATATGGTTCGTGGGACATTTTCGAACCGATAGTCCTTGTTTGAGTACGAGACGTACCGGGACATGATAGCAGAGTATGCAATGCACTATAGGTGTATTCTTAGGGTGCTGTGTTAGTGTATATATATATATATATACATATATATATATATATATATATATATATATACATATATATATATATATATATATGTATACTTGTGATATAATTACAATGTGATAATTGTAGGCTATTAAGATTGTGCTGATACATATATATATAATAGTGAGGGATATATGTGTATGCTTATGGTATATCTACGATGAGATAATTACAGACTATTAAGATAGTGAAATCTGATATAAACGTAAATAGTAAATACTTGACTTTAGTGTGATAACACTTATTTAAAAATGATAATTGTTGAGATCAAATATGATATACTACTACGAGGGGTAACTAGAAGGATAAGCCTTTTTCCTAGTTAGAAGTGTGTCAGATGGCTAGGCGGAATAAATGAATGCGATAGGTGTGCACTATAGAAGAGAGGTGAGATTGTCCTCAAGAGAGGGGGACCGTAAAAGCAATTATGAACATTATATACTACACATTTCATTTATTGCAATAAAATGCTTGCTAAACATTTTTATAAATCGGGCTCTGACCCATTTCTTGTACTTCTTTTCTCTTGTCTATGTATATGTATATTAACAGGTGTCCAGCAACAGGGATGCCATAGTTGACTTATCTATTCCAGGGTTACGCAGCTGCAACATTGTGGATGGTTGCAGGATTTGATTTAGACGTATCATTTCTTTATTCCTAGAGTAGGATTCTTATCTCAGTTGTAGATTCATTCAGTTCATGTTTCCCCTTTTACTTTTAGACTCAGTATTTGGTTTATGTATTCATTTATTGAATTATTATTATTAGGATTTTGAGCCGATTGTTTATTCGGCAGGTCATTTAGTCATTTAGTACTGTTTTAGACTCATGGTTTGGATGTATGGTTTATTTGTTATTCAACATTCATATTTAATTGTTTAATAAAAAGATAAAATTTAACATCAGTCTTTTCTAATACTAGGTGGTTAGTAAAGTTTTAAAAAGTTTTCGACAATGATGCTAAGAATGAACCCCTGAGATTCCTGTTTTAAATTTGATATAGGACTGATCACCCGGTATTTATTTAGGCGGGGTGTCATAAGGCTGAGTTTAAAGTGACTTGTTTCTTCGTCATCAACATGGTTCCATTGCTCCTAAGTTATGAATGAATTTTAATATATATATATATATATATATATATATAGGAGATTGGAACATTTTATATTGGGTGAACGTTTATTTAAAACTGTTGTTTAATTTTAAAAAGATTTTATTAAAGCTTTAAAATCAAGTTTATAAAGTTTCTAGGCTAAAAATCGAATTTTTAAACTTTCTGAAAGTTCGTTCGAACGAGTTTTGTCATTCGAACAACCATATCGTTCGAACGAGTTTGCCAACGAGTTCCCAGATAGGCCACTGGAATGTCGTTCGAACGAGAATGATGGTTCGAACGAGATATCCAACGAGATTTCTAACGATTTCACACTGGAACTTTGTTAGAAGGCTCGTTCGAACGAGACTTCGTTCGAACAAAAATCTCGTTCGAACGAGATTTGGCGGGAATAGGTAGTTGGAAGTTTTGAGCAGTTTTTCCCATGTTTCCCACTTCTTTGCCCTACTAACTTTTGACAGAACTTAACTAGTGCGGGAACCAACCTTTTTGGTTTAACCTTTTCATATCCTACAACCTCCAAGCGAGTGTTTGAGAGAGAAATTCAAAGTATAAAAAGTTCAATGTTTAAAGTGTTTTAGTTTTCAAGAAAAATCCTTAAACACTTATGTTACACCCAATTGTTGTTTGTTTATCCAAGCTTTTATATATATATATATATATATATATACATTACTTGGAGTTTGGCACCGATTTTTCATCTTTACCGTTTGAAGAGACGTTTGGGTTTGCTTCTACATCCCACAAAGAAGAAGAAGTTTGCGTTGATTTACCCACTTGGAGAAAGACTCCTAGTTTGGGTGACGGTGACCATATAAAGTCCGATCGGTGGATTTCGAGACCGCGATGGAGCTCCGTGGTTATTCGCTAGGTGGAGGTGTCTACAAGAAGAAGCGTCGGGGCTTGAGAGGGATCGAGTCGAGTGTTGTAAGTCTTTCTGTTTTGTATTTGTAAAACCATACTTAGTGGATTTGAGGCTAGGGCCGTCCGAGATTTTTTTTCGTTGTGGGTTTTTCCTCGTACATCTCGACTTAGTGGTTTCATTGTTTATTTTATCTTGTGCAATCTCACCTAGAACGCATGCTTAGGTAATTCAAGATAAAATTTGGTTATAATCACTACATGTTTAATTTGGTGCTAAATTAAATATCGGGTAATGTTTAGTAATTTAATTCAAGTCATTTAATTTAATTTGATAAAATTTGTTTGGCCTAATTTGGTGAAATTGAAAAATATGACTTAGGAAAATTTCTAGGACTTGGGTTAAATTGGTTTAAGTGAAATTTAAATTTTGTGTGTGTTTTAATCTTATTTCACTTTGTTTAATTTTAATTTGAAAGAAAAATTAAAATTTGTGTATTTGTTTTTTAATTGAACCATCATCTTCGCTTCTGCATCGATATAAAAGGAAATTACCTTTTTGAAGTATAAGAAATCTTATTGAAAAAATCGGGGGCCTCATAATTTCCAACAACTGGTATTAGAGCCGGACCACTAATTTATCCCATCAAAGATCCGTTTTTGGTTTTTTATAATTTTTGTGCTCCTTGCATTTTTAGGTGGTTCATTTTTTTACTCACTCTCAATTTTTTTGTATCTCTCGATGGGACGTCTTAATGATAATTTGTCCATTTTGAATGATAATGAAATTTTTGCTATTCGAGAGGAATTTAATGGGCTTAATAAGTGTAATGAAAAATTAAGAGAATTAAATTTGAGATTTGCAAAACGAATTAAATTTCTTGAAGATGAAAATTCTTGTTTTAGAGCCAAAGTTGAATTTTTGTAAAACCTCGCTATCTCAAAAAGATATTTTTCGTGAAAAGCTCATGGACATAAATCACAATTATAATATTTTAGAAATGTCCAAGAAAGAGAGTGATAGTCGTGAAAAGACTCTTAGGGACAAGTTTGCTCACATCGAGGGGGAGCGTGATAACGTTCTAGGTGTAATTGAAAATTTAAAGAAGGAGTCCCGTAAATTTCAGGAGTCTAATTTATTACTTGAGTCCAATATTTTAAAAATTAAAAATGACTTACAAGACTCGAGTAGTAGTTGTGATGGTTCTAGATCATCTAGTTCAAATACTTTCGTTGCTAAAGCTAAAACCATTATTTATTTTAGAGGGTCTACTTTATCCAAAGACTTTAGAAAAGGTCACACCTTAGGTAACATTTCTCGTATTTTCACATGCTTGCATTGTGGTAGGAAAGGCCACCTTAGGTCATTTTATTTTGATCTTAAAAGAAGTCCTAGGAAGTATATATCTAACATTCCATTTATTTCCAAATCCCTTCATTTTAAATATACATCCATATGGGTTCGAAAATCATTTTTAGACGAGCTAGATATTAGATTTGTTGATTCTCATTTTCTTTCACCTGAAACCTCTCTTGCTAAATTTAAAGGTTGAATGTGTTAGTTTTGTTTGCATACTTTAGCTTTTGTGCTTCATGCGATATCACCCATGCTAATTGTATGCTTGTTTAGTCATTTTCTAGTCTATGCTCCATGCTTAATCACATTCTAGAATAATGATTTTTGTTTATCTTTTGTATTATATTTCCTTCATTTTTGTTTGCATTAAATGAAAAATACAAAAAGATTTTTGTTTATCATTTGTGTTTTACCCTTTTCGTAATTCACGCTTAATGAAAAATACAAATGATTTTTGTGTGTCTTTTGAGTATATATTTTTATTTTTGGTTAAAAATTTGAAAAACTCAAAAAGATCTTTTATTTTGTGTGTATTTTAGTTTGACACACTTTATGTGGCATATACTTGTGTTTGAATCCCATCTTTTACGCTCCCATGTGGCTAAAACTTTTGGTTTAGATTGTCAATCCTTATTATGTTCTTTACCATGTTTACATGGAGTAGTTGGATTTTTTGTTGCTTAAATGGATTCTATTTTTATATGCCTCTATTCACACATGCACGAGCTCATTTGAAATTTTAACTTCATATGTATATTTGAGCTTTGTGAGGTGTTCTCCTACAAATCTTGTCATCTACATATTTGTGACATAGGAGGACTGGTGCATGTCAAAATCCGTTGCACGTGAGATTTGTGTGATATAAAAAATGATAGATATAAATGTGCACGGGTAAGGGCTCTAAAAGGATTTATTATCCTTTGCGAATAGTAAGCCACCGTTTGTTTGGACCTAAACGAAATACGTGGTCCAAAGGCTTAAAAGAAGATATGGCATTAAAAAGAAAAATAATTGCCAAGGACTATGTTTAGTTGATTTATTCATTCATCAAAAAAAATATATGCTTATTGAGGGAGTTTGGATGATATATCAACGGTTTGCACAATGTCCGTTTATCCTAGCTGTACTTTGAATGTCATGACTCTATTGGTTTGTAGAATTATCAAAAGTCTAGGCTTGTATGCATTGTGTATGTTTGTTCATTGAGTTCAATCTATATTGTCACATGAGGTTATATTCAAATGTGATGAAGTTTGCAATCAATTGAGAACTCCGTGAACATGTTTTAAGTGATTGGGCCTAAATTTAATTGTTTCTAGTTCACACCCCAACACTTCCGTTTCCATATGACATATTTTTGCCATACGAGTGTGAAACGCTTATCTTATTTTGTGTCATTTGGGTGTTATATATGTGTACTTGAGTCTAGTTGGTATATTTTATGTATACACATATTTGATATGTTTTTGTTTAGTCTTTGATTTGCTTTCTAGTTCATCTATGCTTTAATTCATAATTAGTATCTATCTAGTTGCATTCTTTGTTGATATCACATGCTTAATTATTATGTATCATATTGATATCTGTTTCTTGCATCTTAGTTGGTATCCGGTATTATGTGTTGGATTAGTTATGATTTTGTTTACCCATGTGCTTTAATGTTCTCATCACTTTTGCACATTTGCATGTTTAGGTTGTTATCCCATTGTATTTATCCCTTGTTTAGTTTAAGGTTAATAAGCTTTGATTGGGGGAGATAGGTTAATGTTTTGATTCTTAAGCCTTTGTCTATTCCTGAACAAAAAAGGGGAGAATGATAGGGAGAGAACTGGTATCTAAACCTATTATAATTGTATCTTAGTTTGGGGGAGATTTATCTTAGGGGGAGACGTCTTTCTAAGTTGATCATAGTTGATTTATCTTCGGGGGAGACGTCTTTCTAAATTGATCATAGTTGATAAAGGGAGATAATTAATTTAGGGGGAGTACTTACTTTAATTGCATTAAATATTTTTTAGATTCCCTATGCGTGTAATGTGTTTGCTTAAGTGTGCAGGATTTATAGTCTAAGTGACAACTTTCACCGGCAAAGATTTTGATCCTTTGGGTTGTTTGAGTCAAGCATTGTATTTTTATTTTGTGTGGAACTTTTTATTAGTCTAGTAGAGCTTGACGTCCCTTTAGGATTTTTGGTTTGGTTTTTGTCCCGGAATAGCCAAAGGGGGAGATTTGTAAGGACACAAATTTCCAGTTGAGTCCATTATAATTTTGGCTCAATTCCGGACAAAAAGTTTGAGTCATAGGATAGAGTTAATTGATTATCCTTCAAGCCTATGATGTGTTTGTTGAAGACGTAGCGGCCAAGTTTAAAGATTCATCAAAATGCCGAGTTTAAAGTGTCTTGTTTCTACGTCATCAACATGGTTCCATTGCACCTAAGATATGAATGCATTTTAATATATATATATATATATAGGAGCTTAGAACATTTTATATTGGGTGAATGTTTATTTAAAACTGTTGTTTAATTTCAGAAAGATTTTATTAAAACTTTAAAATCAAGTTTATAAAGTTTCTAGGCTAAAAATTAAAATTTCAAACTTTCTGGAAGTTCGTTCGAAGTGTCGTTTGAACGAGTTTTGTCGTTCGAACAACCATGTCGTTAGAACGAGTTTGCCAACGAATTCCCAGATAGGTCACTGGAATGTCGTTCGAAGTATCGTTCGAACGAGAATGATGGTTTGAACGAGATATCCAACGAGAATTCTAAAGAGTTCACACTGAAACTTCGTTAGAAGGCTCATTCGAACGAAAATTCGTTCGAACAAAAATCTCGTTCGAACGAGATTTGGCGGGACCAAGTATTTGGCAGTTTTGAGCAGTTTTTCCCATGTTTCCCACTTCTTTGCCCCACTAAATTTTGACAGAACTTAACTAGTGCGGGAACCAACCTTTTTGGTTTAACTTTTTCATATCCTGCAACCTCCAAGAGAGTGATTGAGAGAGAAATTCAAAGTATAAAAAGTTCAATGTTTAAAGTGTTTTAGTTTTCAAGAAAAATCCTTAAACACTGCTGTTACACCCAATTGTTGTTTGTTTATCCAAGATTTCATATATATATATATATATATATACATTGCTTGGAGTTTGGCACCGATTTTTCATCTTTACCGTTTGAAGAGATGTTTGGGTTTGCTTCTACATCCCATAAAGAAGAAGAAGTTTGCGTTGATTTACCCACTTGGAGAAAGGCTCCTAGTTTAGGTGACGGTGACCATATAAAGTCCGATCGGTGGATTTCGAGACCGCGATGGAGCTCCGTGGTTATTCGCTAGGTGGAGGTGTCTACAAGAAGAAGCGTCGGGGCTTGAGAGGGATCGAGTCGAGTGTTGTAAGCCTTTCTGTCTTGTATTTGTAAAACCATACTTAGTGGATTTGAGGCTAGGGCCGTCCGAGATTTTTTTTCGTTGTGGGTTTTTCCTCGTACATCGCGGCGTTGTGGTTTCATTATTTATTTTATCTTATGCAATCTCACCTAGAACGCATGCTTAGGTAATTCAAGATAAAATTTGGTTTTAATCACTACATGTTTAATTTGGTGCTAAATTAAATATTGGGTAATGTTTAGTAATTTAATTCAAGTCATTTAATTTAATTTGATAAAATTGGTTTGACCTAATTTGGTAAAATTAAAAAATATAACTTAGGCAAATTTCTAGGACTTGGGTTAAATTGGTTTAAGTGAAATTTAAATTGTGTGTGTGTTTTAATCTTATTTCACTTTGTTTAATTTTAATTTGAAAGAAAAATTAAAATTTGTGTATTTGTTTTTTAATTGAACCATCATCTTCGCTTCCGCATTGATATAAAAGGAAATTATCTTTTTGAAGTATAAGAAGAATTATTATTGAAAAAATCGGGGGCCTCATAATTTCCAACACGTGTTTTTGGTTTGTGCCAAGGAATTAGGGGTTTTCAATAAGGTTTAGTGGAGTTTGACGTTTTTCGGTGACTTTTTCGATTTTGGTTGCCAATTTTTGGGTTCAATGTTCTTAAGTGTTCTTTCCTGAAAAAAGATTCCTTTTCCCGTTTTATCCGTCTAATCGCAAAAAACATTTAACTTGCAGTTTGTTAATGTACTAAAGTTTATACAAGACTCAAGTAAAACTCTGTTGCCTTCATGATTGTGTCTGTTGAGAGAGGGAAGAGGTCGAGGCCAATCTTAATCGAGAGAGGTCTTTGACACCTTTGAATCCAACACCACTCGCAGTAGTGGCTCCTCCATTGTGGTTGACGTGCTTTACCTACCATGACACTACACTTAACGATAATTCTCCAGGTGTTTGTGACACCCCGCCTAATTAAATACTGGGCGATCACTCCTTTATTAAATTAAATCAAGGTAAACAGTTGGTTCATTCTCAGCATCACTGTCGATAAAAATAATTTTCCAATTTAACACCCTAATTAATTAAGCTAAGTGTCAAAACCATTTTCATACGTACTTTCCAAATTTTATTTAAAGAAAAACATTTATTTTATTAACAACATTCAATAAGTAAGAATCACACCACATTAAATATCTGCAACATAGTCCAACTAATTTAAAACATTCGTCAATCGAATGTCAACATGCGAAATATAAAGTAACACAATTCAAACTGAATAAATCCCATAGCGACAATACGAGAAATAACTGGAAATACAAATGTCCCAATAACAATGAAATAATGGAAAGGGCGACACATGCCCAATAAATGAGAATGCTAGAAGTGGAGTCAATAAAGGAAGCCGTCTACGCAAGTGACCTGCAACTCCCACCTAAGCTGCAGCTCGTTCCTTTCAAGAGATCCTAAGCAAGACGCCCCTGTGGCTGGGCACCTGAAATATATACAAGAGAGAGAGAGAGAGAGAGAGAGAAAAATGGGTCAGAGCCCGAAAGTGTGTTTGATTTAAAATACGTTTAGCAAGTATTTAAATTGATACAGGCCAATGCAACAACATATTAGAGCGACACTCTCTTGAGAAATTCTCACCTCTCTTCTAATGTGCACGCCTATCGTACTAACCTTCCCAACGGGTTATCTTATCATTTATCGCACAAATCTTCCCAATGATTTAACTTATCTTAGATTACTCGTAAGATTCAATATTTAACGATTCCATTTCGAAAAGTGTATTTCAATTAGAAATCAAAGTTTTCCAGTGTCATATTATACTTTCTCAAAACAAGTATTTACCATTTGAGTCATTAACCATGTCTTACGTATCAAATCACAGTAGGCAGTTTCAAATTCCAAATCACATATATATATTAACTACTCGAATAATATATATAAAATAACAGCACCCCAAATAAAATTATGGTGCGTGCATACTCTACTATCCAAAACCCCATATCACTCATATTAAGGGGAATACAATCGGAATCACTCTCGAATTGTATTAACAAAATACCCAACAAAATTGAGGCGAAGAATAGATTCCAAGTCTCTAAGAGGATGGCACATGCCTGCATCTCTTATGACCGTCTGAACTATCACGTCGATAGCCTGTACCAAGGACATCTATCTTCTAGGGTACAAGTCAATATCCCCCATAAAGGTCCCATCGAGATAAGACTGTCCCAGCGCGGTAACCTCAGGGATAGCAAGTAGCGTGGGCATGATTTTCACATGTATATAATATATGCACACACAATCATATAAATATACCACTTTTATCATATTAATGTAGGCTCTCTCGTCACCCATAATTACAACATTTATCCTTAATTACACATTATTAGTATTACGTATAAGGTTTCATCTCTAACCTTAACTCGAAGGGTTTTCTCACTTATTTCGTGACACTGGTGGACTCTATTCTTCCAAGTAGAAATTTCAGTAGGTGTCACATTTACGTTTCATCGTAACTCTCTTACGTGCCTCACACTTTAATATATCAATTTACTAACCCTAAAGTAAACATCCCATAAATACCATTCTCGTCGAATATTAATGATCCCAACGTTTATTTATACGCCCTACTGGTCCTCTATGTCTCCCAAATCATTATACTAAGAATACCCAAGAATTATATCACGACAATTCGATTTTTAAATCATTTACAAAGGGACATAAGAGTCTGCCAGGAGGGGTCGATCGATCGAGGTTTGGGGCTCGATCGATCGAAGCTCTAGGCTCGATCGATCGATCAAGCAGGTATTTCGATTTTCTGCAGAATTGCAGTTACGGGTTCTACCAATTTTCTTCATCCAAATACATGTTTTCCAACCCCAAACGTCCAAGAATTCTACTACTAACATTATAACAGTATACCAGATGTTTCTAACGTAAGGCATGTACATATTCATCATTTAAACATGGAATTTCCACCCAAAATTACATCTAATTATCAAGAACCCTAGAATTTTCTTAAACAGTTTTCTAACAAATCTTTCTCCAGAATTTCTTTCTTATAATCATCAAAATTTCGTGGTTAATTTCCTCTACATGGCAAGGGTTTCCAGAATCATCATAATAACCAATACTACATGGATTTTCCTATCACAAATTGGGTTTTCTTCTACATAATTCATCCCTAATCATTCCTAAACTAATATGAAGATTGCACCAATGAAAATAGCAAGTTAAACACTTGCCTGGGATTTTTGGTATTCTGATTTACGGCTGATTTTGGTGTGGTTGCGTTTCTCTTCTCGCGATCTACGCGTTGGTGGTGGCGGCGGTGCAAACCGGTGACTTTTTGGCCTTGAATTGCCTTGAGAGCTTTCCCTCTCTTCTCCAATGGCCGTACTAGGGTTCTGAATATTCTAACCCTAAATGGCTAACCTAAATGGCTGATATAGGTTGCTGAATTTCGTGGGTTTAATTACCCAAATATGTAAAATGACTAAAATGCCCTCCTGGTGTACTAATTAGGCCTAAAAACGCCCCGAGACCCAAACTACACCACCGGGTACACTTTTCTGACTATCTCGACCCTTCCGGATGCGTTGGCACACTCAAAATGACCATACGAACAACTTATAAAATATTCACTTTTTATTTAACCAAATTTAGTCCCGACGCGACACAGGCGCGTCCCGATTCAAATTTCCAAAATTGTCATTTTATTCACTCGTGACATTCAATATAATTAATAACATATATTACTTTGCTCATTAGTAATATTCAACAAATTTTCCATAATTACTAACTCTCGTCACGTTAATAATTATAACATTATTAATTTTTGGATTTTTATTAAATAATTCATTCACATTAAATTTAATAAATCCCCAAATTAATATAGCATAAAAATACGGGGTATTACATACTTCCCCCCTAATAACGGAATTTCGTCCCGAAATTCAAAAAATAAGGCATACCTGTTAAAAACAACTCTGGATATCTCTCGCGTATATCTGCCTCGCGCTCCCAAGTGGATTCCTCCACGTTATGATGTTCCCACTGGACCCGCACAAGTGGAACTATCTTCTACCTCAATCTCCTCTCACTATAATCTAGGATAGCCACCGGTCTCTCCTCGTAAGAGATATGAGGCTGTAAGTCGATCTCATCTATCGCAATGTGAGTATGGGCCATATCATCCCGAAGATATCATCTCAACGACGAGATGTGGAATACATCGTGGATGTGATGTAAATACTCTGGCAGTCCCAACCTGTATGCAACCGGCCCAATCCTCTCGATGATGGGAAATGGACCCACGTACCTCGGAGCCAACTTCCCCTTCTTCCCGAACCTCATCACTCCCTTCATAGGAGATACACGCAATAACACTTGGTCCTCCACACAAAACTCCCGGAAGAACCGTTTCGCATCGGCGTAGATTTTCTGCCTATCCTGGGCTACCCGAATACGACTCCTGATCATCTCAATCCTTGCGGAGGTCTCCTGAATCAGTTCTGGTCCTAGTAACTTGTTATCCCTCACTTCGAGCCAACAAGCTGGGGAACGACAAGGTCTGCCATACAAAGCCTCAAATGGAGCTATGCCTATCGTGAACTTATACGAGTTATTATAAGCAAACTCTACCAGTGGGAGATGTGGCTCCCAACCTCCTCCAAAATCGAGAACACACATACGTAGCATAGCCTCTAACATCTGATTAGTACGCTCTGTCTGTCCATCTGTCCGTGGGTGGTAAGCTGAACTCAACCTCAACTCAATACCCATAGCCTCCTAAAAGCTTTCCAAAAAACATGACATGAAAATCTTGTCCCTATCTGACACAATATTCAGGGGCACCGCGTGTAATCTGACGATCTCGGCAATAAATAGCTGAGTATACTGATCCATGGTATAATCTGTCCGTACCGACAGAAAATGAGCGACCTTGGTCAAACGGTCTACAATCACCCAGATAGAATCGTGTCCCCGCTGTGATGTAGGCAACCCTATAATAAAGTCCATGGAAATACTCTCCCTCTTCCACTCGGGTATTTCCAATGGCTGAAGCAATCCTGACGGTTTCTGATGGTCTACCTTCACCAGCTGGCAGGTAGAACACTTGGACACGAACTCAGCCATGTCATTTTTCATCCCATTCCACCAGTATTGCCTCCTCATATCTTAATACATCTTATCGCCTCCTGGATGTACTGCAAATCGGGATCCATGAGAATGAGTCATCACTGCATGACGTAATTCTTCTCCTTCTGGAACCACCAATCTCCCATTAAACTGCAAACCTCCATCAGAACTAACAGAATAGGACTCGGCACCCTTGGCTAGAAGTCGCACAATCTGCTCCTGGCAAAACGGGTCTGTGGTCTGTGCCTGTATTACCCTCGTAACAATCTCGGGTGTGACTGACATCACGGATATGAAAGAATGGGCTACTGCGTCTTGGTGGTCTAACTGCTTCCACTTTGCTTTCCAGACGTCTGCTACTTCGTCTACCGGTCTACGTCTCAACGCATCACCAACTACGTTGGCCTTTCCCGAATGATACTGTATATCGAACTGGTAGTCCTTCACAAATTCTAGCCATCTGCGCTGACGCATATTTAGCTCTCGCTGAGTGAATAGGTACTGCAACGACTTGTGGTCTGTGAACAAACGGAATTTCTCTCCTAACAAATAGTGCCTCCATATCCTCAATGCAAAGACGACCGCTGTTAACTCCAGGTCGTGGGTGGGGTAATTCTTCTCATGTGGCTTAAGCTTGCGGGAGGCAAAAGCTATAGCCTTCTCCTCCTGCTGAAGTACTCTCCCAAGTCCCAGTAAGGACGCATCGGTGTAAACCAGGTACTCCATACCCGGCTGCGGTAATGCAAGGACTGGCGCTGAAGTAAGCTTGTCTTTTAGCTCGTCGAAAGCCAACTGACAAGCATCATCCCAAGCATATGGTACTCCCTTGCGAGTCAGATTGGTCAATGGACCCGCTATTTTGGAGAATCCCCGAATGAATCTCCTGTAGTAACCAGCTAACCCCAAGAAACTACGCACTTCCATCGATGTCGTGGGTTGTCCCCACTCCCTCACCGCTGATACTTTACTCGGGTCAACTGCTATCCCCTGCTCAGAAATAACATGCCCCAAGAACTGTACCTCTCGCAACCAGAATCCGCACTTCTCGTACTTAGCATACAACTGATGCTCTCGTAGAGTCTGAAGAACCTGCCTCAAGTGCTCGGCATGCTTTTCCTCAGAGTGTGAATATATCAAAATGTTATCTATGAAAACGATGACAAACTGATCCAAGAACTCTCTGAATACTCGGTTCATCAAGTCCATAAAAATGGCTCGAGCATTTGTGAGTCCGAACGGCATCACCCTGAACTCAGAGGACCCATATCTCAACAAGAAGGCAGTCTTTAAAACATCCTGCTCTCTAATACGCAACTGATGGTACCCCTACCTCAGATCTATCTTCGAAAAGAAAGTTGCTCCCCTCAACTGGTCGAACAGATCATCGATTCGAGGCAACGGATATTTATTTCGTATCGTGACCTTGTTCAGCTCCCGGTAGTCCACACACAATCTCAGTGAACCATTTCTCTTCTTCATAAACAAACTGGAGCGCCCCAAGGTGAGGTACTCCTACGAATGAAGCCCTGACTTAACGGCTGCTCTATCTGATCTCGTAGCTCTCGCATCTCTGCCGGAGCCATACGGTATGGTGCGCGTGATATAGGTCTCGTATTTTGGCAATAAATCTATAACAAAGTCTATCTCTCGACTGGGGGTAGGCCGAGTATTTCCTGAAACACATTAGAATACTCCCTGACAACTGGGATCGAGTCTAACGTGATTTCAACCTCATTAGAGGTATTCTCCTCTATTTAATATAAATGAGCGGTCGAACCTCTCTCTGGGTGAGGCATCGCCACTACAAACATCTCTTGCCCCGGAATGGCAAAAATAATGCTTCCACCGAAGCAATCAATCATGGATCTATAAGCTGCGAGTCAATCCATAACAATAATCACATCATGCTCGTGCATGTCTAAAACTAACATGTCTGCAGGTAATACCAAGCTACCAATCTCTACCCCCACTCCCCGGCATATAAAGAAGAGTGAACCATTCTCCAGTGGTGAGTCTACATACGTTACAGTGCTCTCTACTGTGGTTAATAACCCTGAGGTCTTCGCAAAATATGTAGCTATAAAACAATGCGTTGTCCTAGTAACAAACAAAATTCGATCCAAAGTTTCATGGATAGAAAACATACCCCAAATCGCGGGTGGTGCCTGTGGGGCGGCTGCCTGGTGGACATTATAGATATGTTTGTACTGTAACTGCCCCTGCTGCACTGGAGCTACGGGAAAGGTTGGCAGGCCTAGTATCTGAGTTGGTGCTGGGAGAGCGATTGGGAAAAGTGGCCCCTGTGGATCATTACGGGCACCCTGTTGTTGTGGGGCCCTATCTCTCTCTGGGCAATCCTGGCGCCTATGGCCCTGCTTAGCACACCCAAAACATCGGCCTCTGAAGTAACTCCCCCTCTGACCCTGCTGCTGTCGGAGTCGGCCTTGCCGACTTGAAACTTTATTCCTCTTTCGAAACTGCTTCATTTTGCCACTTTGTTGACTAGAACTGACTTGATCTTGGGTAGTTTATTGTCACAATTTCGATGTCTTCGCACATTTGTCAGCTTTAGTCACATGCATTTGGTTAACCTCTCTAGGTATTTTGCCTCCTTTAAGTTATAGGCTGCGTTCTTGGTATTGTAAAACTGCAGTGGTAACTGCTTATGCCACGATACCTGCTAACTCGGCGGTAGATACTTTCTCTGGGGATACCTGAGGTATGAGTCGATCTTGCTCGTTGACTCCCTTAACCGTTTTAGCTAGTTCTTCTTGACGGTCCATATGGAAATTTAAATAAATTTGGATGAGTTCATCATTCAAATAAACAAATCGCAGAAGCACGAATTCCCAATGTATAGAGATGAACACAACATTCCTAGTATTTAGGGCTCTATATCAAAGAAGGCAACGTTGAAAGCATAATAGGCCGCACAGATCCTAAAGGACACTAGAACCTGATGCTCTGATACCACCTGTGACACCCCGCCTAATTAAATACCGAGCGATCACTCCTTTATTAAATTAAATCAAGGTAAACAGTTGGTTCATTCTCAGCATCACTGTCGATAAAAATAATTTTCCAATTTAACACCCTAATTAATTAAGCTAAGTGTCAAAACCATTTTCATACATACTTTCCAAATTTTATTTAAAGAAAAACATTTATTTTATTAACAATATTCAATAAGTAAGAATCACACCATATTAAATATCTGCAACATAGTCCAACTAATTTAAAACATTCGATTGACATGCGAAATATAAAGTAACACAATTCAAACTGAATAAATCCCATAGCGACAATACGAGAAATAACTGGAAATACAAATGTCCCAATAACAATGAAATAATGGAAAGGGCGACACATGCCCAATAAATGAGAATGCTAGAAGTGGAGTCAATAAAGGAAGCCGTCTACGCAAGTGACCTGCAACTCCCACCTAAGTTGCAGCTCGTTCCTTTCAAGAGATCCTAAGCAAGACGCCCCTGTGGCTGGGCACCTGAAATATATACATATATATACAAGAGAGAGAGAGAGAAAAATGTCTCAGAGCCCGAAAGTGTGTTTGATTTAAAATACGGTTAGCAAGTATTTAAATTGATACAGGCCAATGCAACAACATATTAGAGCGACACTCTCTTGAGAAACTATCACCTCTATTCTAATGTGCACGCCTATCGTACTAACCTTCCCAACGGGTTATCTTATCATTTATCGTACAAATCTTCCCAATGATTTAACTTATCTTAGATTACTCGTAAGATTCAATATTTAACGATTCCATTTCGAAAAGGGTATTTCAATTAGAAATCAAAGTTCTCCATTTTAACTTTATAAAATCAATAAAGTTTTCCAGTGTCATATTATACTTTCTTAAAAAAAGTATTTACCATTTGAGTCATCAACCATGTCCTACGTATCAAATCACAGTAGGCAGTTTAAAATTCCAAATCTCATATATATATTAACTACTCGAATAATATATATAAAATAACAGCACCCCAAATAAAACTATGGTGCGTGCATACTCTACTATCCAAAACCCCATATCACTCATATTAAGGGGAATACAATAGGAATCACTCTCGAATTGTATTAACAAAATACACAACAAAATTGAGGCGAATAATAGATTCCAAGTCTCTAAGAGTATGGCACATGCCTGCGTCTCTTAGGACCGTCTGAACTATCACGTCGATAGCCTGTACCAAGGACATCTATCTTCTAGGGTACAAGTCAATATCCCCCATAAAGGTCCCATCGAGATAAGACTGTCCCAGCGCGGTAACCTCAGGGATAGCAAGTAGCGTGGGCATGATTTTCACATGTATATAATATATGCACACACAATCATATAAATATACCACTTTTATCATATTAATGTAGGTTCTCTCGTCACCCATAATTACAACATTTATCCTTAATTCCACATTATTAGTATTACGTATAAGGTTTCATCTCTAACCATAACTCGAAGGGTTTTCTCACTTATTTCGTGACACTGGTGGACTCTATTCTTCAAAGTAGAAATTTCAGTAGGTGTCACATTTACGTTTCATCGTAACTCTCTTACGCGCCTCACACTTTAATATATCAATTTACTAACCCTAAAGTAAACATCCCATAAATACCATTCTCGTCGAATATTAATGATCCCAACGTTTATTTATACGCCCTACTGGTCCTCTATGTCTCCCAAATCATTATACTAAGAATGTCCAAGAATTATATCACGACAATTCGATTTTTAAATCATTTACAAAGGGACATAAGAGTCTGCCAGGAGAGGTCGATCGATCGAGGTTTGGGGCTCGATCGATCGATCAAGCAGGTATTTCGATTTTCTGCAGAATTGCAGTTACAGGTTCTACCAATTTTCTTCATCCAAATATATGTTTTCCAACCCCAAACGTCCAAGAATTCTAATACTAACATTATAACAGTATACCAGATGTTTCTAACGTAAGGCATGTACATATTCATCATTTAAACATGGAATTTCCACCCAAAATTACATCTAATTATCAAGAACCCTAGAATTTTCTTAAACAGTTTTCTAACAAATCTTTCTCCAGAATTTCTTTCTTATAATCATCAAAATTTCGTGGTTAATTTCCTCTACATGGCAAGGGTTTCCAGAATCATCATAATAACCAATACTACATGGATTTTTCTATCACAAATTGGGTTTTCTTCTACATAATTCATCCCTAATCATTCCTAAACTAATATGAAGATTGCACCAACGAAAATAGCAAGTTAAACACTTGCCTGGGATTTCTGGTATTCTGATTTACGGCTGATTTTGGTATGGCTGCGTTCCTCTTCTCGCGATCTACGCGTTGGTAGTGGCGGCGGTGCAAACCGGTGACTTTTTGGCCTTGAATTGCCTTGAGAGCTTTCCCTCTCTTCTCCAATGGCCGTACTAGGGTTCTGAATATTCTAACCCTAAATGGCTAACCTAAATGGCTGATATAGGTTGCTGAATTTCGTGGGTTTAATTACCCAAATATGTAAAATGACTAAAATGCCCTCCCGGTGTACTAATTAGGCCTAAAAACGCCCCGAGACCCAAACTACACCCCCGGGTACACTTTTCTGACTATCTCGACCCTTACGGACGCATTGCCGCATTCAAAACGACCATACGGACAACTTATAAAATATTCACTTTTTATTTAACCAAATTTAGTCCCGACGCGACACGGGCGCGTCCCGATTCAAATTTCCAAAATTGTCATTTTATTCACTCGTGACATTCAATATAATTAATAACATATATTACTTTGCTCATTAGTAATATTCAACAAATTTCCCATAATTACTAACTCTCGTCACGTTAATAATTATAACATTATTAATTTCCGGATTTTTATTAAATAATTCATTCACATTAAATTTAATAAATCCCCAAATTAATATAGCATAAAAATACGGGGTATTATAGTGTTTCTTCCATTAGTAATGATAATATGTTGTATTCTAAGGATAGCCCGTCTGGAGCTTGAACCTTCGTGCAAACACTGCGGACTCTGGATCCTTTGATGAGGCCACGAGGGCGACAATTTCTCATCCTGGAATGAGTGATATGGTAGACTTTATTGAATAGAGAAACATGGGTCATCCTAGAACCTTATCTCGTTAGCCCGAGGTTCCTGAGCCCCAAATCTATGACATTTATAATGACGAGACTGGAGATAACATTCCTCCACATTAAATGATGCCCCGAACCATAATTTCAATGAATGAGGAGGAATATTTAGGCTTAGACCAACGTGAAAAGGCACCCGTTGTTCAGAATGAGGAGGAAGAGGAGATTTTTGAGGTTGACATAAGTGTTTCCTCGTCTTACAAGAGTGACGTTCAAGATACTGATCTTATCATCCGGAGACACTTGTATGGTATCGACCCATCTGTACATAGAGGGTGCAAGCCATGGATGAGAGGGCCTATAACCTCACGCATAAAGAAGAGAGCAAATGTTCAAAGTAGGCTTTCACCTTCCCTTTGGGCCACCGATCAAGGGGATTATTTCCTATTGTTGCTACCTCCACCCAACTAGCCCCCAATGCTTGGAGGATTGTTATGGGGCTAGTCATTCTCTGGAATCTTGATTAGGAGGAGGATTTACTCTCATATGTCTTCTAACCATCCTATTCGACTATCACAATAAAGTTTAACCCTTGCTACTATCACTTCATCTCCCGAAAACTAGACTAACAGCTTCTATATGTGAACCAAACTTCTAATCATGACTGAAAGTCTTGATATTTCTTTGTCTCAGGCCTGTGGGAGTTTGGCGATGACAAGTCACTAGTGCATAGGGAAATCAAGGTGCCCCTAAGTGGGAAAAAATCATTGTCTCGATCAAAGTTGATCCAGGCTAAGTTTAAGAAAAAGGAAGAGAATTGAACAACTCACAGGGTTTGATGATCTTATTCTTTTTTAGGAGATGATCAAGCCTGAGATCCTATAATTTTTTGGAATGGGGTCACCCTATTAGTGTCTCTTCGTAATATTCCTTATTGTTTGAAGTTTTTCTAATAAGATTCCTTATTGTTTGAAGTTTTTCCTAACTTTTATTGTCATTTTAACTAATTTAAACCGATAATGATAGTTGCCATTATTTTTCATTTTATTGATCATCCAAAGAACACTCTCGACTATATTTGGGAAATGGCAACTCTTATCACTCGAAATATATTAGCCAAACTGAAGGGCAAGATTGTCCAATTGACTGGCCGAAATCAAAAGGCTACAACTGCTAGCACTAATGCACCAGAGGGCTCACAGAAGAGGAATAAGGTCACTGGTCAAGGGTTATTCATCAAAAGTAGAAGAAAATAAAAAGTTTTGAGATGATCCCTTAATCTAGTGTCCGCATATACGATGATGTGTCAGTTGCCGCATATATGATGACGTGTCATGACAAGCTGAGAAAGATAAAGAAAATGATATTGCAGGGTTCATTATTTTTTTTTTATCAAAGCTAATTTCTTTTAGGGTGCTGATATTCTCATCCTAAAATATTCTTTAAAACACCACCAACTTCAAAACCTCATTTTATATCTCTTTGACACCACCAAAACCCAACAACACAATTTCAAACCCCATTATATAAACCAAAATAGAAAAACGTTTCATGTTTTCCCTCCTTTCTCTCAAAAACCATCCTAAATCAAACCCTTATTAAAATTTCAATATTAACCTAACATGTATTCGAAATATCTCTACTTATCCAATTATTTTCATGCCTAATCTCAATCTATACATGCCTAATCTATACATGCATAAATCTGAATAATACTAAACCCCAATCTCCATTAAACCCATTCAAACATCAACTTTATTAACTTGAAATTATGTCGATATTAACTAAGTATGTAATGTGCATTTTTGAATACCATGTTACTTACATAATTTTCATTTAATATGAACCCTAAAAGTTAAAAAAAATATATGCAATGGCTTCCATGGTCTCCCGTAACTGGTGGAGGTGAGTTTTCACGGCTAACCCAAATCGTGTAACCTATACCCACTGCTAGATTAGACTATTTTATGTGTAATACCTACGACAAAGGTTAATCGTCTTTGTTAGCATTTCACGACCTGGCATTTTCATGAATATGATTTTCACAATTTGGGTTGGTCGCGGTTACCTAACTCATAGTTTCCCTAAACCATTATATTTCTCCATCCAGTTTAATTTGTTCAGCCCCATTTTTTTTCGTTATTTTTTCATTTTAAATGTGTGTTTCCAAATTTGTTCATTTAAAACAAGTTTCTCATTTTAAATGCGTGTTCCCATATTTTGTTGTAGATCATAAATAGGGAGGGAGGATAGGCCAACTTTGACTGCATCGGACACAAAGCGAAAATAGAAAAGAATTATAAGTAAAAATGTAGAGGATAATCAATTAGGTGAGGTAGTTGGTGATGAGGCAGTAGGTGATGACGTGGTTGATGACGAGGATGCGATTCATGATGAGGTAATAATAGGTGGGGATGCATTTGGTGATGAGGTGGTTAGTGAGGGGGCTATTGGTAATTCATATCACAGCAATTCATAATTTTCATAATTTTCTCAATCTACTAGATTAATAATTCATATATCTACATGGGATTCAAATTTACAGATTTTAATATACTAAATCACATCATTTTGTTATGAAATCATTTATCCAAAAATCCAATTGTCTATGAATCCCACCCAAAAATCCTTTTCCAATCATGATATGAATTGAATACTATACATAATTATTTAGACAGATAATTACTTGACTTTAAACACTTGTAGAGTCTGAATTGATTGAAGAACCTCCTTTGATGATTATCCAAAGCCCATAAATCTTCAAGTTCTTTACAATTCCTAGCCTTTCTTGAGCACCCTTCGACTTTCCTTCAAGAACTCTTGAATCTTCTTCTCTTTTCTCTTCAATTTCTCTCTAACCTTTGATATAACTCAATGAAAACCTTTTGTAAAATGACTAACCATATCACCCTAACCATTCATTATATACGTTTAATCCCGATTTTGTCTTTTTACCTTCCTTTAAATTGATTAAAATGCTCCTATACTAGTCCCGACTAGTCTAAAAATCCCTCGGGACCCAATCACTACCCCCGGGTACTTAATGTTAACTATTTTGACATATTTTGGATCAACCGTGTACTCAAAATTATTGTTTGAGTCACCCATCATCAATTTACCATCTTATTCTCAACACGACCCCGCACGTACGTTCCGAATAAGATATTATCAACCTGTCGATTTTACTCACGACGTAATATAAAATAGTACAATTTCATTTACGTATCACACAAGTAAATATAATATCATATAAATATTAATCCATTTTTCGTTAATTAATATTTATTTAAATTCACTTTATTTTTGCAATTTTAATTAAATTTTTGTGACACATATAATCTAAGTATTCCTAAAAATTTGAGGTGTTATAGTGTGCTTCGTTAAGCCCACTAGGTCCAAACGATTCCACGACTTCCCATACGCTCGATAAAAAAGGAGAGGGGTAGGACACAACAAAGGTATAAGGTAGTTATGACAATGAGCAATGGTACCAAGAGAATTGGGTTGACCATGTCCTAAACGCTACTAGAAGATCTACTTCAATCCGTAACTACCCTTGGGAATGTGTTAAATAGTACATGGTGTGGTATACCGAGTGATCACATCCCTTATTCTGCAATCCTCTTCATAGAAAGGGAAAACTAAAAATAAATGCTATTGAAAAACTAGTGTGATTTTGCAATTTAACATTTATGGTTTGCTAATATGTATTTGTAGTATTAATTATATTCGTTGTGGCAACATTGATAGGTGTCGAGTGTTGACATGGAAGTTCAAATCTTAGAAGAAGACCTGAAAGATCCATTTGACGATCCCTCGACAGAAGATTACCAAGCGCCATATGATGCTTCTTAGGCGGCATGTGATGCACTCCTAGAGGCTAAAGGCGCTCGTGATGGAAAAGGAAAGTAGAAGAAGAGGGATGAACTAGACCTAAAGCAACAAGAAAAACATGTCTTTGATCCTAACAAGAGATATGCCCCTGTATCTCCCAAGAAAGGTTCCCCGACAGCTTCAAGGAAAAGCCCGACTAAAAAACGATAGCACGGGAAGAAGTAGAAAAGTCTGAAAGTTGAACCAATTTTATATTTCTTTGTTTCTATATTAAACAATGTGGTTATTTGTATGTTTTGTTACCAAACATTGTGGTTATTTGTAAATTTGTTTGGATGGTTATTTATAGGTATGTAGGTGGAAATATTCAATTATAAGTACGATCCTAATTTAAATTCCCAAAGGCCTATACTTGATTGCACACCTAAGTCTAATATTCATGCATGAAAAACGCTTGGATTGAAAACCAAATGGTTTGCCACATTTTCACGAATAACTCTAATCGTGGTAATGCGCCCACGACGATGTCAAACCATATATTGAACTACCACGGATAACGTGAACTGTGAAAAAACCTTGGATTAAAAAACAAACTGTCTGCCACATTTTCACGACTAACTCCAACAACAGTAACGCACCCACATCCAGGTCAAACTATGGACTGCATTACCACAGCTAGCCTTAATCGCGAAAAATCCTTCGATTGAAAACCAAATGGTCTGCCATATTTTCACGACTAACACGAACTGTGGTAATGCACCCCCAACCAGCTCAAATCGTGGAATGCAATACCATGGCTAATCTCAACTGTGGAAGATCCTTGGATTGAAAACCAAATTGTCTGCCACATTTTCATGACTAACTCCAACCGTGGCAATGTGTCCACGGCCAGGACAAACCATGGACTAAACTACCACGGCTAACCTCAACCGTATTGAAAACTAAGTTGTCTGCCACATTTTCACGACTAACTCCAACCGTGGTAATGAACCCACTACCAGTTAAAACTGTGGAATGCATTACCACGGCTAACCTCAACCATGAAAACCCCTTGGATTTAAAACCAAATGGTCTGCCACATTTTCACGATTAACTCTAACCATGGTAATGCTCCCACGATCAGGTCAAACCGTGGAATGCATTACCACGACTAACCTCAACTGTGAAAAATCTTTGAATTGAAAACCAAACTATCTGCCACATTTTCATGACTAACTTTAATGGTGGTAATACTCCCACGACCATGTCAAACCGTGGAATGCATTACCATAATTAACCTCAATCGTGAAAAACCCTTAGCATAACTATTCATATTTAACATTCATATCCAACATGATTAAAACTATTAAATATAGTTATGTCCAACATGATTATTCAACATTCATATCCAACACGGTTACAACTATTAAATATAGTTATGTCCAACATCCATATCCAACATTCATACATAAACATTCATATAACTTTTCAACATTCATATCCAACATGGTTGCTTGTCATAATCATACACAAAAAATACAATTGCCAACATACCAATTGCTTTACATATTAATGTACAAAAAATACATTGCCCTCCCATCAATCACGATTTGTTCAAATCCACTTTGTCATCCGATTCAATCAACACCAGTTCATCCCTTTTCTTGAATATAATTAGACTTTGTTTGAATAGATTTGCACACTTTGTGCATCGACCGATGCCTTTAACTTCTAATTAGATGTAATTGGGGGAATGGGACAAAATCAGGTGCATTTAATTATCACTCAATGGAAATTTGATATGTTTAGTATGTAAATTATTGTCCTCTCCTCTCGAATCGGTTTTGGGCCCTCATCGAACGACACAAAACTTAGGCATTGAATCTTTGATATTAACACCACCATTATTTTGAGATCATGCATCGCTAGATATCCAAACTCATGCATTATTAACTAATGATCACTCATCACGGAATGCTTGAACTTATCCAATCTAGTTTCATACTCATAAATGGTAAACGACATCTTGATTGAAGAATATAATTCCTTACCCCTACGTAGCTTAGTCAACATTTGACTACGCATAGCATGAGAGTGACTAAGTGAATTTCCAATACCCACCCCCGTACCAGGGAGGTGGCGCCATGGTTTCCATCTGACCCGACTTCACATATTTACTCCATAAATGATTGGAAGAAATACAGTACGTGCTTTATATATAGCTTCTTTTAAGTACATCACTCATTCAATTTCTTAACTATATAAGGTGCCCTCGCCTCGAACTTCTTACTATGAATCTCACTCATATTCAGAGCATCCTTTTCCGTGGATGTATTTGCTTTCTAGACCTTTGGTCTCTTCTTTGCCTTAAATGTAGTGGGCTCCATCATGCAAGATGGTTTAGCAATTTCCATTAGTTTATCTTGCATAATTTGCTGTTCGGTCTCCCATTCTTCATTCCACCGCTTCTTGAGTAAATATATATCGGGTGTATAATCAATATCTTGATACTTTGGGACATTGGAAACTATAGTAAGATTCTTCCAATGATCATCTAATGCCCATGTTAGAATAACATCACCTTTTTTCTCCTATCCGGACAATTCATAATTGGGATCATATATTGTACGTATTTTATGCCGGCATGAAATATCCGTTAAGTGAGTGTTAGCCCCAAATCCAGATAAAACCGTCCTCATACAATCTATCTCCTCTAGTATCAAATCTAAAGCAAGGTGGGAGGCTCGCTGTAATACCCGCACCTAATATTTTATTATTTTTCTCTTGTAAATTGTAATCATATAAAACCCTTGGGGTTTAGATAATTAATGTATGGGATTTTATCTATATTTATTATTCCTTAGCCTTGGTGGTAATCATTGGAAATTATTGGGAGAATTTTGGAGATTTTAAGAAATTGTGTGCATCAAATGAATATAGAGATCGTTCGAACGAGATTGCTATTTCGTTCGAACAACAAGATTGTTGGATCAAATGAGAATCACATGTCGTTCGAAGTTGGGTTCTAACAGGGATTTAACGAGATGTTCCTGCATAAGTTTTTCCGACGTCATTAGAAGGTTGTTCGATTCTCCCTCGAACGACCTGCCAAGAAATCTTTTAAATCGGATTGCCCTTGTGTCCTGTCACATTTTGAACCCTTGGATTTATGAGGTGTCGAGTTTTAAAGGCTCCAGATGATCAAAATAGGTTAAGGGTGACGTCCTTAGTCTTTAAAACCATTTTTGGGCTCATTTGGTGTGATATAGGAGAGAGAAATGGGGGCTCTCTCCACTATTTTCATACCAGCATTTACCTCTCTCTGTCTCTCTCTAAATTCAAGAATGTTACATCGTCCCCAAGCCCCTCCCACTATTTCTACACCATGCCACCACCATCCCTTAACCTTGTGCCACTATATTTCACAAGTATTTCACCATATATGAACCTTATACACCCATTTCCTCCACGGATGAACAAAACTATGAATTTATGGAGTTATTTTTTGGGGTTTTAAAGAAGAAGAAGTAGAACTCTATGGAGTTTTGAAGTGGATTTTTCTTGGAGCTTTCATGAAGCAAGCTTGTCGAGCTAGGCATCCTCTATGAGGCCACCTTAGAAGGTAGGAGGTTTCCATTTTCTTCTACCTTCTTCCTACCATTTTTGGAGCTTCTATTGAGGTGGGACAAACTCTACTCATAAGTTTAAGGCCCTACGCTATTAGTATTTGATCTTGCAAATGGAGTTTAAGTGATATTTCTTAAAATTTGTGAAAATGAGTTTATAAAAGGGTTTCAATGGTTTTGAGCAAAATGATATATTTTAAGAAAACTTGGTGTTTAAATTTTTATGAAATAAAAATGTTAGAAGAATGGTTATTTTGTTGGGAATATTTTATGAGTAAATGACTAAAAGTTTTCTTGTGAAAATTGGGATTTTATCTAAATGGACATTTTATTCAAGTTTTTAAGAAAAAAAATGTCTTTGCCTTGAAAATTATGTTTGTGCAAGCATTATGAAAATTCTAGAATAAATTATATGTTAGGCCTTTTTTAATAGGACTTTTGGATTTAAATTCCATCTTCTCATGCATATAAACTTGTAGTATTTTGATGATGAATATATGAACATGTTTAATGAAGGTTTATAGAGTTTAAGCATAAAATAAAGAAAATAGAAATTTCAACCTTTAAAGTGTGTGAAAAGGATGTTGTAAATGTGATAAATATATGGTTGCAAGACTATATGTATTAATAAAGAAAATGGTGTTTTATTATAAAGTAGTCTTTAAATGTTCAATGATTTCTTAGAGAAAGATAATAATGAAATAAAGAGGTTTCAAACTTGAGAATTATGTTACTCCAAAGTGCTAAATATGCGTTAATGAGTTAAAACACTTAAAAAGTAAGTGTGGTTAACTTAATTATGTTTTGGGAAATAACACTTGTGAAAATAGAGGAAATGACAAGTTTGGAAACTGTAAAATGCATGTGTGATACTTGATTAAACTAAATTCGCAAATTTCCAAGTTAACCTATTTAATGAGTGTCAATTTTTAAACCAAATTAAATCATCCCCTAAACATACAACTACGTGCGTGTGTGTGTGTCAAACCATCACAGTAATATTGCTAACTCACATATTTCAGGAAAAATCCCTTTCGGGAAAAGCCTTTATTTCACTATAAAATAGTAAATCGCAACTTATATAGATTACTATGAAATCTGCAATTGATTACTCCTCAGAACAATCACATAGACACGCAGAGTCAGCAATGGAACAACTGCAATAGTCCCCACGAACACGCAATCCAAATCAACCAGGAACACCCTCGAGCACTCCCAATCGACATGCAGTCGTCAGTCGTAGATTTACCCTCTTTACAAGGGAAAAAACTTCACCAAACTTGTATCTTGGGTTCCAAAATAATTCACATAAATATTGGGATGTTTTGTGAATTGAAAACAAAAAGGATTAAACCCTTAAATGAAGAAGATAAAGTGTTTTGTCGATTCGCAGTGTTTGCAAAAACTAAAACGTCAAGTCTTCTTAATGAAAATAGATTGGTTTAACACGCTTTAAGTAAAAAATTTAAGGTGGCAGATCGCTCGAACGAAATTGGCAGGTCGCTCGAATGGTGGCATGCGTCGCTCGAAGGAGCTTCGCGCGACATGGCTCTGTCGCTCGAAAGAGACCTCTGTTGCTCGAATGAAATAAATTAATAAGCAATTTTTTATATCGCCTTGAAAAATCCTCCCCAAATCTTTAAAAAATACTTTTGATGAAAAACTCGCCTCCAACACTTAGAAAATATTTTGTAAAAAATATCCCAACACTTTAAGTGAAATGCTAAGGTACTTAAACATAAACTTACCAAAATTAATCTCGTGGAGGCTTGAATGTTGAAGAAATTTGATATTCGAATCCGTCTTGACGCATGAATGATCTTGAACAATTCTTCGACGGTAGTAGCAGTATACGAGATACTCATATGTAAGTTGGACAATAAAATAATGTCCTTACAAATCTCCCCTATGTCTATGCCGATACAAAATAAAAACATCCGAATTATCAAATCAAAAAGCCTATACAAATCTAATACCCTCCCATGAACCCAAAACTTAAAAGGTACTAAAGAAGAAAGTATCAAACTTTCTTAAAAAATCTTCAACATCAAATCTTAAAATCTTTAAGCTTTTCTCATCAGGGTGTGCAATGTAATGATCTTCAATCTTTGTACCTACACACATGAGATAAAGTAAATACTTTCGTGACGCATCGAGTTTGAAATGATATAATAATAAATTAATCAATAATCAAATCTCCCCCATAATGCAAAAACTCCCCCATAATTCGTTTCCCCCCTTTTTATTTGATCGAAATAGACAAGAAAACTAATAAACAAAAATAAATACGGAGTTGTCACGAGAAATATGCATAGAAAATATGAATCAAACAATGCTTATGCAAAGAGTAACTCAAAAGCTTCCACAAATTCTTTTTGATTTTTCATTTTTTCATACAAAATGCAAAAATAATTTTACAAAACTCACACACCATGAATTTATACTAAGACAACCAAATCATGGAAACGAAATGAATGGGTGTGAACATATTCGATAGTCAAATCAAAGCAATCAAACATAACATATGTGCATGATGAATATGTGTACTCCTAAAGAATGAATCTCAAAATCGACCTTAGGTGTTGAAAGTGTTGAATTTAAATGACATCGACTCGATCCATCAACACATCAAAGTCAAGAATGATTCCCACACCAATAACATCTAAAACTATGTAAATTCTTTTTTATGACGGTGTCAGGATGTGCAAACCTGTTTTTCATTTATTTCCATCCAAACTCCCTCATAAATAATTATGCATTTATATTTCTTTTGAGGTGGCCGCTTTTTGGCATATATATCTTTTTATTGCCTATACAAAATTTTTGGGATCTTTTCAAACGGTGGATTTTATGCCGAGTTAATTTTGTACTCTCGCAACCCTTTCCCGCTAGCACTCATCATATTTTATTGTAATTAAATCCTCACGGTAAACGGTTCTTACATGCACTATTTCCATTGTCAAGTTTTATCGCATAAGGTTCGTTTTAAAGACAGAATTGAGATGACAACACTCCGACCAATATGTGATAAACAAGTACAATAATCAAACTAATTTGTGCAAGTGTGCTTTAAAGGCAAATATGAGTCAAACATGTAGGTAGTAATAACTAATCACATCTTAACGACTCCAAACATTATAAAGCACATAAATGAAATGATGACGCATATCAAATACTATCAAATCGTCACATGGATATGGAATGAAATTTTGACTCGGTCATCCTAAATGTCCATTCATATACCGTGTAAAACAAAATACAAAACTCTTTTTATCTTTTTCAAAAAATTTATCAAAATATTGTTTTTATATTTTAAAAAATTTTCAAAAATAATAATCTAATATAAAAAGTACACAAGTCATACCACTAGCAAGAATATATCATGAAGCACAACTAGCGTATGAAAACATGCGAACACAATCCTCTATATAATATAGCAAGAGAAGAATCATGTGCAAGCACCCGAGAATCAACTAGTTTAACGTCTAGTGCCTCTAAAAGTGATTTCCTAACCCAAATAGGTGTGCAATTATGCATGGGGGTTTTGGGAACCAAGGTAACTCTAGACTTTAACTTCCTGGGTTCTTTTCAAAGATCAAAATAAAAACTCCTAAGGTGACCTTTCCTACCACAATGTGAACATGTGTAAACGGGTGGAACGACACCTATGGATTGACATTTTCTAACGTCCTTGGGATTGATTGGACCTCTAAAACAAATTATGGTCTTGGCTTTAACACTCGAAACATTAGAACACGATGATCCACTACCATTGATATCAACACTAATCGAGTCTATCAAATCATTTTTTATCTCCAAAATTTTTTACTCAAGCAAAGAATTAGACTCTTCCAATTTTAAGGATTCATTCTCTAAATTTTCAATAACTATTAGAAGGTTATCACGTTCATTCTTAAAATATGCACACTTATCCCTAAGAGTCTCCTCACGTGCCACAAACTTATCGAGTAGAATATTTTATCCACGTTGGCACAAACACGAATCCTAGAATAATTTTTAAGGTCCTTCAATTCTTTTTCTAAAACTAGGACTCTATCATCACTCCCCTTTTTGGACAATTTTAAAGCATTAAATTCATGGTCCAAAGAAACAAATTTCTCATGATAAAAATCTCTTTCTTTTTGAACCGTTTTCAAAAGATTCATAGTGGATTTAAAACGACAATTTTCTTTTTCTAAAAGATCAATTCTTTTGGCAAACGTCAAGTTCAAACTATTTAAATCATCAAAACTCCAACTCGTGTCATCAAAGGGGGACATCCTATTACATAAGAGCTCCATAAAAAAAATGTGATTTTTCACAAATCAAAATTTAAAAAAAAAAATCAATATCACACAATTTTGCGAAAAATAAGGATCATTCGTAACTTAGAGAAACCCGCTCTGATACCAATTTGTGAAAGGTATATCGCTTAAATAAGCTCTGATACCAATTTATGAAATGTATGTGTGGTACTTGATTAAACCCAATTTGAAAAATTTCCAAGTTAACCTATTTAATCAGTGTCAATTTTAAAACCAAATTAAATCAGTCCCTAAATGTGCAACTACATGTGTGTGTGTCAAACCATCACAAATAAAATTGCTAACTCACGGATTTTAGGAAAAATCACTTTCGGGGAAAGTCTTTGTTTCACTATAAAATAGTAAATCGTAAATTACAAAGATTGCAGTGAAATATACAATGATTACTCCTCACCAAAATCACATAGACATGTAGTCAAGAGTCAGCAATGGAACAACCGCAGTAGTCCACATGAAACACGCAGTCCAAATCTGCCAGGAAGACCCTTGAGCACTCCCAATCGACACGAATGTGACACCCCGCCTAATAAAATACCGGGTGATCAGTCATACACCAAATTAAAACAGCAATCCCAGTTGGTTCATCCTCAGCATCACTGTCGAAAACTTTTTAAAACGTACTAACCACCTAGTATTCCAAAAGCTGGTGCCAAATTTTATCTTTTTAATTAACAAAACAGTACATGCGGAAATAAAAATAAACCATTCACTCAACTGAATAAAACTCAACTGAATAATTAATTACACAACTTGCCGAATAAACCACCGGCCACCAAAGTGAAATAGTCCAATACAAATATTCAACACCGGAATAGAACAAATCTGAAAACTGAACTGAAAGTCTGGGCGACATGCCCTAAATAAAACTGGAACTGATGAATAATTCCTACTCTAGGAATGAATGAGCGATGCGTCTAATCCAAATTTCTGCTAGCATCCACATATCCAACAGCTCCATGTCCCTGGAATAGAATATCAATCCTGGCGTCCACATGGCTGGACACCTAAAAGGTTTTGAAAATAGTTTTATAACAATGGTTAGAGCCCAAAACATTTTGAAAATATTTAGCAAGTGAATTAACTATAGTAATTTAAAATGCATGAATGCGCTTCATATTTAAGTTAGTGTCGCACTCCCTTGTGGACATTCTCACTCCTCCACTAATGTGTACACCTAACGGTTACCTTAACCCCACCTAGTTTCACTATCCCGTCCAACTGGTCCCGGTATAACCTCCCCTTGCCATACTACTCTAACCCGAGTATAATGATTCTTGAATTATAAGTTATATCACAATTAACTTAATTAATTCCTCTTAAATAGTAGCATATAATCGTGTCACAAGTTATATAAAGTAAACACATCACACACTGTATTATTACCCTCATATAATATTTACTACCATTATATACGTACCTTTACCACAACATCCACACATATAATATACGTATATCCATCCCTTCGAGTAAACCCTCGCCAGATGATTCCCTCTAAAATGCTATCTCACTAGGTGTGCTCAAAAAACCTAGTTTCTCCAAGTTGGAATCGCTCACCAACTTGACCCAAAATATAAACGTAGTGGATGCGATCATATTCCTTCCCCAAAAGTGAGATAAATCCCTCACCCATATATACCGGATGCTATGACCTGGGGATATACTCGCCCTACTCCTCAAGCTAGGGGATGCACCCACACCGCGCAACCTCCCTTGATAGCACCAGAGTATATAAATTAGATAAATATCTAGTCACTGATATTTAATATCACACACAATATATACACGTATATATATATATATACTATCACAACACCGTATATATATAATATAAACCCCGATTTTACCGTGTACTCAAAATGCCGTACACTAGCCTGTAATTTCCTGAGTCTGTGGCCCGACTCAACCGAATTAATTTTCTCACTTAATAATTTTCATCTTCCCGAGTCTGTGGTCCGACTCTAAATAACAATACTCTCCACAATAATTTATATGAAATTTGCCCGAGTCTATGATCCGACACTTATTTAATTAATTAACACCCATCTGAGTCTGTAGTCCGACCCTCCTTTGATTAATTTACACCTTAATTGATTAACACAAATCCGAGTCTGTAGTCCGACCCTCATATAATTAATTCACATCTCAATTAATATAAAAAAATTCCCGAGTCTATGGTCCGACTCTAATTAAATTAATTAACACACCTATTAATTTAATACCTGCCCGAGTCTATCATCCGACTCTAATTAAATTAATTAACACACTTATTAATTTAATACCTTCCCGAGTCTATCGTCCAACTCTAATTAAATTTATTAACACACTTTTAATTTAATACTTTCCCGAGTCTGTGGTCCGACTCCCAGTTAATTAATTCACATATTAATTAATTTATACTAAACCGAGTCTATGGTACGACTCTCATTTAATTAATTTACACATAAATTAATTTATACTAACAGAGTCCATGGTACGATTCTCATTTAATTAATTTACACATTAATTAATTTATCCCAAATCCCGGGTCTACAATCCGACCCTAAACTAATTACAACATCAATTAATTTAATACTTTTTCGAGTCTACCCTCCGACTCTACCTTCATTAATTATCACATCCATTAATTTAATAACTTGACGTCACTCAACCATTATCCCCGGACTCGCTCACTTGGCCCATAACTTAATATTTCCCGACTCTACGTTCCGACTCCAAATTAATGACTCTCTCTCAATAATTAATTTAATACTTTGGTGTCACTTAACCAATATACCCGGACTCACTCACTTGGTCCATTTTACATCTCATAATTTCATACCCACATATTCGCCCACAATGTGTCACACATTCATCTCCATAAATTCCCCAATTATATTTACCTATAATTAACAACATACCCGGACTCGCCCACTTGGTCCATAATTAAATATTTCACCTCCATTCCTTTAATAATGTAGCGTCACCTAACTACGATACCCGATTATTATTCCTCGGCCCAATATCAATAATTATGAATTATTTTTCCAAATTCGTTCATCTCATGACATATCGTTCACACCCTCCTAAACCGAATTATATCACCCTATAATTGTTAAGGAAATATGTGTCCCATATAAATTTATCACTATATAAAAGTGAGGGATTAAATCTTAAATAAAATCCTCTTTATAAACAAATTGGCCGAACTGTCAAATTCCTGGGACCGTCGATCGATCGATCCCCCTGGGTCGAGATCGATCGAGCAGGTGGTTGTCTTCCCCGACTTGCTGTTTCAGCCATAACCGAATTTCCAAGGTTTTACATCTCAAATTTCCAACCTTAAATGATTATTTTTAACCAATCAATTATTCCCAAAACAAGTCCCAATCATCTATAACTGTTTTAGCATTCTCGATTCATACGATATCTCACTATATTTAAAATGGATTTCTCCTTTTAATTTCCATTGTTCATTCACGATTGGTTCCACAGTCCACATAGTTCATAACAAACATGAATTTCTTCTATAGTTTGCATTCTAACAACCTAGAATAACACTATAATATCAATTTGATTCATCAATCCTCACATCACAATTTCCAAATCAAAGACCCATTTTCTCCCCGAAAACCCACCCGAGAATAGATTCAGTTTTACACATAACCATAATATGAATTGGATATCACAATTTAATCATTACAGCAAGTTAACCACTTGCCTAAAATCGTTCTTAGGGTCTGATTCCGTCGGTGTAGAGATTGGTTGACGAAGAACACCCAAAATTAATCCCTTAATTTGGCTCCAAAAGACTCCCAATTACTCTTGATTTGCTTTCCCCCAATTTCCCTCTCAAGCCCTAGGCTGAGAGTTCTGTTGACTGTCGTTCCCTAATCTCTCAATTAGGTTAAAAACACTAAATCCCTTTTTGGCCATGTGGACCTAATTAAAAAGGCCCAACTCCCCCTGTGGGCCCGACTATACCCAAAAATACCCCGAGACTCAATTACTTCCTCGGGTACTCTTTTCTGACTATCTCAACCCATCCGGACGCAATTGCGCACTCAAAATTGTCATCTGAAATACTTTTTGACATCTCCAAATTTTGACCTCAAAATGCGACACACGAGATTTTTAACCATTAAACTTAAAAATCGTCAATTGTAAAAATTCGGCTCACTCAAATAAATTCTCCAACGCATGAATTTAAGTTTCTCCAATTTAAAAATTTTTATAACTCCCAAAATAATTAAATATTTAATCCTCAAAATTACGGGGTGTTACATACTCCCCCCTTACAAAGGAATTTCGTCCTCGAAATTAAGATGAGCGTAATGTTCCAAGCTTCGCATAACTCTCTAGTCATGTGCCTCTAAACCCTCTATATCTATCCCATCCGCTTCTAAGCATAAGTTACACAAGTATGCAATTAAATTAACCAGGGCGCCCATACGCCCTATACCCGTGCTTAACCGCCCAAAATTTGCCTTAATTAATTCGGGTGCCCATACACCCTATCCCCTCGCTTTACCGCACGAAAGTTACCCGACTATGTTAGTCTTAACCCTTAACATAACTTCGACCCCGTAGTCATATCACATATATACATACATATATATCTACTGCCCGGGTACCCAACCCATGTACTAACATCCAAACATCTTCCCACAAAATACTTTTCTCTTAACACAAAAGTATATACGCTTACCCTCATGCTACCAAAGAGATCATAAAATACCGCGCCCTTACAATCACTAGTCCTTGTGTAAAATAAACACCGAGCTATCTCTCTTTGCTCGAACATAAATCTAATCACCCTGATTCACTTCAGTAAACACTCCTACTTACCGGGATAAAATGTGAGAACACAAGACCTCACTTTGTGTCTATCGCACCACGCAATACAACATATATACACACATATATATAGGCTATACTCCCTCTCAGGTGATACTCAATACCAAGCATATCCTGGTGTCGTGAACACCAAAACTTACCCCCACTATTCACAATAGTTCAAATCCTATCGCTATGCAGCCGATATTTAGAAAATATTATCAACCCTACTCCCATCATTCTCGAAAGTAGTAACTCCTCGCATAATTCAAACATTTACTCAGTGTATACTTCCACTCTCCTATGAAGAACACCAAGGAACTCCGCTACCCCACGGAAAGTTCATCCACATACTATGGCTGCTATAGCCAACACACCCACTAAATTCGACTCACCTGCGAACTCTAGTGAAAAATAAGTCTTATATTACGACATACTCTTTGTCACTTAAAAATATACCCCACGCCCATAGGGTAAAAATAATTACCTCCATACTCCAGCTGCAACGGCTGATCCTCGGGTTCCGTAGCATCTGCTCCTTGCCCGAATGTGCCCATGACTTGCTTTAGTGGCTGTACATCCAGGACTTCGTCCTGTAGTGACCCCTGCCTCGCTTAAGACAATCTCTCCTCATGTGTCTCGCTTCCCCCACGAACGAAACATCTTCTAATACATTCACCCTGCCACTGGTCCCTTCCATGCCGACCTTGTTGGAATTCCTGGCCATCCTGCCGATATCCTCCAGTTCTAAATCGTTTGGCATGATTTCCCTACCAGAAATCCTGCCCCTGATCTCCCCCAGTCTGCTGCTGGGATACCCCACTGGTATTGTTCCCTCTAGCCTTATCTGACTGGCTAGTTCCCACTCCCCTCCCGCTTCCTTTCATGTGGAAGCGATATTCCTGACAGTGTCGGAGTGCTGCGTTAACGACATCAGTATAATCTACTAATACGGAATTAACAATTAAAGGTTGTCTGATTCTCTAGACTAATCCGTCCATAACTTTGCTTTCTTTCTCTTTTCCTTGCTTACCTCATCCGGTACAAAAATTTGCCAACGAGTGAATTCTTCCTCGTAAACGGCCACTAAACGGTCCCCTTAAGTCACCTCACAAAATTTTCTCCTCGTTTCGATCTCAAGCGCTGGAGGAAAAATACTTGCGGTCGAACCGCACCCAAAACTCTGCAATAGCTAGTGTTTCCCTTTCCTCAACTGTGGTGATCGACTCCCACCATAGTAGCGTTGCTCCCACTAAACGAAAAGTGGCTAGCGTTTGCTTCCGCACCTCATCACAATCTCCCATGCGTAGGTGACACTGGATATCTCTCTTCCTTGACACGCTAGCACTACATCTGAGCCCCCTCGCAACTCTGATGGGTGCCTACTCTTGAAAAACCTCCCGTACTGGTTGTCACCCCTCATGGCCGCGCATGAGCCTGAACATTTGGTGACATTACCACTTGTGGCTGATCCCGTGGAAACTACCCTTCCATTGAGACTATCATCGCTTCAACTGCCTGCACCACCAATTGAGTTACCCGTGTTGCCGAAATCATCCCTGGCATTTGCTGCGGTAATTCTTGCTCCTGACAAGCCTTTCTAGTCTCATCTCCCCCTGCAGCCCTAACTGCTCTCTCTCCCCTGGGCGGCATCTGGAATGAGAATCGAATCGTATGAGGTCACCCTAAAAAATAAATGGCAGAAGAACGTAAATGCGCATACGTATAAGAATACAACAATCCTATGATAGGGCTCTATATCAAAGATTGCTAAGCCGAAACGTGAAAATCCGCACAGATCCTAAGGACACTAGAACCTGATGATCTGATACCATCTGTGACACCCAGCCTAATAAAATACCGGGTGATCAGTCCTATACCAAATTAAAACAGGAATCCTAGTTGGTTCATCCTCGGCATCACTGTTGAAAACTTTTTAAAACATACTAACCACCTAGCATTCCAAAATATGGTGCCAAATTTTAACTTTTTGATCAACAAAACAGTACATGCGGAAATAAAAATAAACCGTTCACACAACTGGATAAAACTCAACTGAATAATTAATTACACAACTTGCCGAATAAACCACTGGCCACCAAAGTGAAATAGTCCAATACAAATATTCAACAACGGAATAGAACAAATCTGAAAACTGAACTGAAAGTCTGTGTGCCCTAAATAAAACTGGAACTGATGAATGATTCCTAATCTAGGAATGAATGAGCGATGCGTCTAATCCAAATTTCTGCTAGCATCCACATATGTAGCAGCTCCATGTCCCAGGAATAGAATATCAATCCTGGCGTCCCTGTGACTGGACACCTAAAAGGTTTTGAAAATAGTTTTATAGCAAGGGTTAGAACCCAAAACATTTTGAAAATATTTAGCAAGTGAATTAACTGCAGTAATTTAAAATGCATAAATGCGCTTCATATATAATTTAGTGTCGCACTCCCTTGTGGATATTCTCACCCCTCCACTAATGTTCACACCTAACGGTTACCTTAACCCCACCTATTTGCACTATCCCGTCCAACTAGTCCCGGTATAACCTTCCCTTGACATACTACTCTAGCCCGAGTATAATGATTCTTGAATTATAAGTTATATCACAATTAACTTAATTAATTCCTCTTAAATAGTAGCATATAACTGTGTCACAAGTTATATAAAGTAAATACATCACACGCTATATTATTACCCGCATATAATATTTACTACCATTATATACGTACCTTTACCACAACATCCACACATATAATACACGTATATCCATCCCTTCGAGAATACCCTCGCCGGATGATTCCCTCTAAAAGCTATCTCACTAGGTGTGCTCACAAAACCTAGTTTCCCCAAGTTGGAATCGCTCACCAACTTGGCCCAAAATATAAACGTAGTGGAGGCGGTCATATTCCTTCCCTGAAAGTGAGATAAATCCCTCACCAATATATATCGGACGCTATGACCTGGGGATATACTCGCCCTACTACTCAAGCTAGGGGATTCACCCACACCGCGCAACCTCCCTTGATAGCACTGGAGTATATATAAATTAGATAAATATCTATTCACTGATATTTAATACCACACACAATATACACACGTATATATATATATATATATATATATATATATATATATATATATATATATATATATTATCACAACACCGTATATATATAATATAAACCCCGACTTTATCGTGTACTCAAAATGTCGTACACTAGCCTGTAATTTCCTGTGTCTGTGGCCCGACTCAACTTAATTAATTTTCTCACTTAATAATTTATATGAAATTTTGCCCGAGTCAAAGATCCGACTCTTATTTAATTAATTTACACATTAATTAATTAACTCCCATCCGAGTCTGTAGTCCGACCCTCCTCTGATTAATTTACACCTTAATTAATTAACTCAAATCCGAGTCTATAGTCCGACCCTCATATAATTAATTCACGTCTCAATTAATATACTATTTTCCCCGAGTCTATGGTCCGACTCTAATTAAATTAATTAACACACCTATTAATTTAATACATTCCCAAGTCTATCATCCGACTCTAATTAAATTAATTAACACACATATTAATTTAATACCTTCCCGAGTCTATCGTTCGACTCTAATTAAATTAATAAACACACTTTTAATTTAATACTTTCCCGAGTCTGTGATCCGACTCCCAGTTAATTAATTCACACATTAATTAATTTATACTAAACCGAGTCTATGGTACGACTCTCATTTAATTAATTTACACATAAATTAATTTATACTAAACAGAGTCCATGGTACGATTCTCATTTAATTAATTTACACATTAATTAATTTATACCAAATCCCGGGTCTACAATCCGATCCTAAACTAATTAATTACAACATCAATTAATTTAATACTTTTCCGAGTCTACCCTCCGACTCTACCTTCATTAATTATCACATCCATTAATTTAATAACTTGGCGTCACTCAACCATTATCCCCGGACTCGCTCACTTGGCCCATAACTTAATATTTCCCGACTCTACGTTCCGACTCCAAATTAATGACTCTTTCTCAATAATTAATTTAATACTTTGGTGTCACTTAACCAATATACCCGGACTCACTCACTTGGTCCATTATACATCTCATAATTTCATACCCACATATTCGCCCACAATGTGTCACACATTCATCTCCATAAATTCCCCAATTATATTTACCTATAATTAACAACATACCCGGACTCGCCCACTTGGTCCATAATTAAATATTTCACCTCCATTCCTTTAATAATGTAGCGTCACCTAACTACGATACCCGATTATTATTCCTCGGCCCAATATCAATAATTATGAACTATTTCCCCAAATTCGTTCATCTCATGACATACCGTTCACACCTTCCTAAATCCAATTATATCACCCTATAATTGTTAAGGAAATATGTCCCATAAAAATTTATCACGATATAAAAGTGAGGGATTAAATCTTAAATAAAATCCTCTTTATAAACAAATTGGCCGAAATGTCAAATTCCTGGGACCGTCGATCGAGCAGGTGGTTATCTTCCCCGTCTTGCTGTTTCAGCCATAACCGAATTTTTAAGGTTTTACATCTCAAATTTCCAACCTTAAATGATTATTTTTAACCAACCAATTATTGCCAAAACAAGTCCCAATCATCTATAATCGTTTTAGCATTCTCGATTCATACGATATCTCACTATATTTAAAATGGATTTCTCCGCTTAATTTCAATTGTTCATTCACGATTGGTTAGACAGTCCACATAGTTCATAACAAACATGGATTTCTGCTATAGTTTGCATTCTAACAATATAGAATAACACTATAATATCAATTTGATTCATCAATACTCACATCACGATTTCCAAATCAAAGTCGCATTTTCTCCCTGAAAACTCACCCGAGAATAGATTCAGTTTTACACATCACCATAATATGAATTGGATATCACAATTTAATCATTACAGCAAGTTAACCACTTGCCTGAAATCGTTCGTAGGGTCTGATTTCGTCGGTGTAGAGATTGGTTGACGAAGAACACCCCAAATTAATCCCTTAATTTGGCTCCAAAAGACTCCCAATTGCTCTTGATTTGCTTTCCCCCAATTTCCCTCTCAAGCCCTAGGCTTAGAGTTGTGTTGACTGCTGTTCCCTAATCTCTCAATTAGGTTAAAAACACTAAATCCCGTTTTTGGCCATGTGGGCCCCGCTATACTCAAACATACCCTGACACTCAATTACTACCCCCGGGTACTATTTTCTGACTATCTCGACCCATCCGGACGCAATTGCGCACTCAAAATTGCCATCCGAAATACTTTTTTACATCTCCAAATTTCGACCTCAAAATGCGACACACGTGATTTTTAACCATTAAACTTAAAAATCGTCAATTATAAATAATTCGGCTCACTCAAATAAAATCTCCAACTCATGAATTTAAGTTTCTCCAATTTAAATATTTTTATAACTCCCAAAATAATTAAATATTTAATCCTCAAAATTACGGGGTGTTACATACTCCCCCCCTTACAAAAGAATTTCGTCCTCGAAATTAAGATGAGCGTAATGTTTCAAGCTTCGCATAACTCTCTAGTCATGTGCCTCTAAACCCGCTATATCTATCCCATCCACTTCTAAGCATAAGTTACACAAGTATGCATTTAAATTAACCAAGGGGCCCATACGCCCTATACCCGTGCTTAACCGCATAAAATTTGCCTTAATTAATCCGGGTGCCCATACAGCCTATTCCCGCGCTTTACCGCACGAAAGTTACCTGACTATGCTAGTCGTAATCCTTAACATAACTTCGACCCCGTAGTCATATCACATATATATATATACATATATATCTATTGTCCGGGTACCCAACCCATGTACTAACATCCAAACATCTTCCCACAAAATACTTTTCTCTTAACACAAAAGTATATACGCTTACCCTCATGCTACCAAAGACATCATAAAATACCGCTCCCTTACTGTTGATACCAAATTTAATCTGTTGATGTGGACCAATAATAAGAAGACACGTGTCAATCTACATGGCACAATAACAACGAGGAAGTTTATTTCCCCCGACCAAGTCATGTTCTCTCCGAGCAACGAGGAGGACACCTCGAGGAACTCTATCACCCCGAGGAACTCTATCATCCCGAGATACTCTAAGCACTCCGAGGAACTCTTGATCAACGAGCAACTAAGGCGGTTCGAACTGCATCTCGGCCGTATCATTAATTACCAGACGGACAACTGTTCAACTATTCATTATATTCTTGACGCACACGCTGCATTAAATGTATTACCCGTTCATATGTATATCATTTAATGTATTCGACCTTTCATGTACAGCCTAAAGGCTATAAATACCTTGTATCATCCTCATTCAAGGGGACCGGAATTTCTTGAGAGAACTTGTAATCAAGAATTCCACAAACACTCAGCAATAACATAACAGTGGACGTAGGCTTTATTCCTAGCCGAACCACTTTAAAAATCTTTGTCTTATTTATTTATCTGTGATTAAATAATTAGAGCGATCTAGTTTTTTACATCAACAGATTGGCGCCGTCTGTGGGAACGTGTTACAAGCGTTGTTCTCCACCAAAAGCTAAGTTTTTATTTTCTCTACGTATAATCAATTATACATACATCTTTTGATTGAATCGTGATTTTTATGTTTATATACATAAATTAATTGTCCAATTTTTATCTGCAAAATGTTGCATCTCATGATTTTTAAATCATAACTGTTAGATTCATCCTTATTTAGAAATCTGAAAAATAGTAGATTTCATAAATCATAACTCTTTGCTTGATTCTCAAGTTTTAATTTTATATCATGGAATAAATATTTTAAATGATTACATATACCAATATATACGACGATGATAAGATTTGATCATTTTCATTGTTGATTTTGAAATAAATTTTGTAAGATATTTGATGTCTATTCATATTCCCATCATATTTTTAATAAAAGAATGGGAAAAGGTTAAAGACAATGAAAAGTCTTCTCATGGAAATCATGACCCATATATATTCTCTCTCTCTTCAAGTTTGAGTCTCTTTGCATTCACAAGTTTGAGACTCTTTGCATTCATTTTTATGAACTATATACTTAATTTGGTTCATCTTCCATCTATGTCAATAAAGTCAAATTGATTGATTTTTATATAAATTTGGTAATGAATTTAATCATTCACCATATTTTTATCTCTCCAAATTGGGAATAGGAGAGGATCAATATAAAAAATAATTTTCTCTCACCTGAAAAATCATTACTCACCTCTTGTAAAAGAGGATCAGTAAAACAATCATGACCATATCAAGACTTTGGGCAGAAATTTAATATGTTGGCCCCTCATTCATCACATCACAAGGTTTCTTTGTCGAAATCACACGATCTAGTGGGTTATATATTTATTCATTTAATTAACATTCTTAAGGCTTAAATTTTACATTGAATGTTATTTTTTGATCTAAAGATTCGAGATATTCTGGTCATCCAACTATATATTCTATAATTTGAGATATCCTTAAATGTTGGTCGGCAACATCCATGTCGTTTGTCGACAGCAGTAGAATCTTGGGGTATTAAAAAATGCTAAGCACCCCTGATATTTCTTTAAACACGAGTTCGGCTTGGGGACAAGCAGGGGGCTTAAGTCTTTTTAACTTATGACACCCCAAAAATATTTTTAAACAGCAACTAATACCTGATTGGTTGTTGGAGATTAAATAAATTTACAAAAAACTTTACGTCTTATTTATAATGCATATTTGATAATAATTTGTCCATCTCACACACATTTGGCATAAAACATATTATTTCATATTTTGAAATTTTTATGCTGATACATATCATATATTGATTGGATGAGTAAATTATTCTCATGACTAATCAATTCAGCCTACACATATGGTAGAGCAAATTATTAATTTTTACAGGCACAAGATTCAATGCCGACGAATGCTGAAGCACAAATTATTCTATATCCGTTCGGATTCATATTTTATATTTATCTCAGCATGGAGTTCGAAAAATTTCTTCTCTTTATATATATTCGGCTCCGAGGAAAAGCTACAACAGTTATTATATTTCACCCCCAACGGATAGTTGGTCGGGGTAATTCTTATTTATATTCAGGCCCAGATATCTGCTCCAGCACAAATGATTCTATATATCCATTGGGATTCATATTCTATATTCATCTCAACATGGAGCACGACGAGATACTTATTATCATATTCAGCTTTGAGAAGAACTATAACATTTATTATATTTCACCCCCAACGAATAGTTGGTCGGGGTAATTCTTATTTATATGCAGGCCCAACAAAGTTCTCGGCCATATTCTTATGTTCTGGAAAATATTATTCTTATTCGGCATTCTGCAATTATGCCTCGACAAGATACTTATTCAGCTTTAAGGAGAATTACAACATTCGGATAATTCTTATTTATATTCAGGCCTGACAACGTTCTCGGCCATATTCTTATGTTCTGAAAGATCTTATTCTTGTTCGGCATTATATGATTCTACCTCGACGGATCGGCGAGGCAATTTATTATTTTTAATTATTCTTTATATCTATTTGGATGCATATTCTATTCTCATTTCAGCAAGGATGTCTCCTGCATTTATTATATCTCATTCAGCTCCAAGGATATCTCGGAATTTATTATATCTTATTCCCAACGAATCTGTTGGTCATCGCCGAGGAGGTATCCTGCATTTATATTATCTTATTCCCAACGAATCTGTTGGTCATCGCCGAGGAGGTATCCTGCATTTATATTATCTTATTCCCAACGAATCTGTTGGTCATCGCCGAGGAGGTATCCTGCATTTATATTATCTTATTCCCAACGAATCTGTTGGTCATCGCCGAGGAGGTATCCTGCATTTATTATATCTTATTCCCAACAATCTGTTGGTCATCGCCGAGGAGGTATCCTGCATTTATATTATCTTATTCCCAACGAATCTGTTGGTCATCGCCGAGGAGGTATCCTGCATTTATTATACCTTATTCCCAACAATCTGTTGGTCATCGCCAAGGAGGTATTCAGTATTTATATTATATTATTCCCAACAAATCTGTTGGTCAGTGCCAAGGAGGTCTCCAGTATTTATATTATCTTATTCCCAACAATCTGTTGGTCAGCTCCGAGGAAGTCTTCATCATTTATTATCAAGACCACCAACTCCGGTTGGTAGACAAAATCCAACTCCGGTTGGTAGATAAAATCCAACTCCGGTTGGTATTGGTCGATAAATCTCATTCAAAGTTCACATTCCACAGTTGGGGGCTTCTATTACAGACATATTTGTTTATTTGGTGGCACATTCTTATCATCATGCAGTCGAGCATCAAATTCAACCCCGACTAATCATCATTCAGGAGATATATTGAAGTTCAAGAGGAATATTGAAGTTCAGGAGATATATTGAAGTTCAAGAGGAATATTGAAGTTCAGGAGGTATATTGAAGTTCAGGAGGAATATTGAAATTCAGGAGGTATATTGAAGTTCAGGAGGAATATTGAAGTTCAGGAGGTATATCGAAATTCAAAGAGGTGTATTCAGAAGTATCAGGACATGATGAAAGAAAGCGAAAAGTATTCCACCGAGGAACTCTGTCAGACCAGAAATTAGAAGACAAATTGCCTATATGGAGACTATATGTAGATGGCTCATCTTGCACTACAGGCTGTGGGGCAGGGATCGTTTTGAACAGCCCAGACGAGGTCGACATGGAATACGCCCTACGTTTCTAATTCAAAGCTTCTAATAATGAGGTTGAGTATGAGGCCATGGTTGCAGGTCTTAATTTGTCAAATACTATGGAGGCACATCAGGTTATTGTCTTCAGTAATTCTCAATTGATCGTAAACCAAATGTTGGGAAAATAATGAGCCGAAGGAGAATTGATGATCAAGTATCAAGCAAAGGTGATGGAGTTGGTATCAGAGTTTGTTGTTGTTCAAACTGGTAAGAATATCAAGAATGGAGAATGTGAGAGCATATGCCTTGGCCCGATTAGCATCAGCTACTCGTACCGAGCTGCGAAGAACGATACCAATTGAAGCATTAGAAAGTCGGAGCATAGATGAAGACCTGACGATGAATATTATTACCCTTGATTTAGGAACATCTTGAATGGATCCTATCAGAGCATATATTAAGGAGGAACAATTACCGGAGGATAAGCTCCCTGCCAAGAAATGGAAGTTTAAAGCTGCTCGGTATGTATTAATTAATGGTATTCGGAGGATAAGTTCGCCGCCAAGAAATGGAAGTTTAAAGCTGCTCGGTATAATGGTATTCGGAGGATAAGTTCGCCGCCAAGAAATGGAAGTTTAAAGCTGCTCGACGAGGAATTATGGCAGGTTTGCAAAAGATGTGTACATCCCTCCGAGGTGAATTGATTAAAGAGATCCATGAAGGGTCCTGTGGAGCCCATGTAGCAGGACGAACACTTTTGCAAAAGGTGATGACGCAGGGATACTACTGGCCGACGATGAGAGCTGATTGTATAGCTTATGCCAAGAAATGTGACAAGTACCAACGCTTTTCCTCCATCCGAAGAACTTCACAAACATTGTTGACACCCATCATTTATCCTTGGCCATTTTCCATGTGGGGATTGATTTGGTTGGACCATTGCCGACGACTCGAGGAAGATTCAAATACCTCGTCATCGCAGTAGATTATTTTACTTAGTGGATAGAAGATGAGCCACTTATTGACGTGACATACGAGAAGGAAGGTGTACCAATTTGTTTGGAAGAACATCATCTGCCGATATGGTCTCCCTCATGCCTTCATCACAGACCATGGAACACAATTTAAAAACGAGGAGTTTGCTGCCTATTATCATCAGTCAAACATTTTGAAGGTTCATTCAGCGCCAGGATATCCTCAGAACTAATGGACCAAAAGCTCTAAGGAGCCAAAATTGCTCTAAGGAGCCAAAAAGTGCTCTAAGGAGCCAAAAGTGCTCTAAGTAGCCAACCTCCTTTGGTTAGGAGGACAGCTCTACGGAGCAAAAGTGCTATAAGTAGCCAACCTCCTTTGGTTAGGAGGACAGCTCTAGGGAGCAAAAGTGCTATAAGTAGCCAACCTCCTTTGGTTAGGAGGACAGCTCTAAGGAGCAAAAGTGCTATAAGTAGCCAACCTCCTTTGGTTAGGAGGACATGCTCTAAGGAGCCAAAAGCTTTAAGGAGCCAAAAAGTGTACACCAGCATGATCAATTACGGTTGGTAAGATAAAAATATACTCTCATATTACAACTTATGTTGGTCGGGAGGTAATATTATTACAAAAAGTTCTTTGAAGAACAAAATATTCCAAAATACACCAAGTATAGTTGGTCGGGGATAAAAACCCACTAACTGTAGTTGGTCGACGAGGACAAATTATTGACCTTAGTTGGTCGAACACTTTTTATGAAAATATTTGAAATTGAACCAAGTATGGCTGGTCGGGGATAAAAACCCATCAACTGTAGTTGGTCGACAAGCATAATTTAACAACCTTGGTTGGTTGGAAAAATTTTAACATTTTTATACTCATTACTTTATTATTAAGTGATCGAGCAACGTTACTAATACTTGTAACTTCTTTATTACTAAGTTGGTCGATGAACAACACAATATTGTTATACATATGCACACATGTAAAGTATTTTACAAGACAATAGCAATTAAGATTGCAAACAAAAATGAAAGTCTTTCATTAAAATAAAAAACAAAATACATTGAGAATGAAAATGTATACTAACTATTACATTGAGATTCCTATTCTATTGGTTTCTTTTCCTTCTACTTTTGAAACAGGTTCCTCGCCAGCAGGAGGATCATCTAAAATATAAGGGGAGTTTATGAAGTTAAGACATTTTCAACATTCTGATATTCATCACAGATGATCATCCGAGAAGCATTAGCTCATTCCCGAGAAGCACTTGCTCGTCCCTCAGAATCTCTTGCTCGTCCCCGAGAAGATCTTGCTCGTCCCCGAGCAGAGGTAGAAATCAAAATCAACATCAATAGTATTGAGATCTTTGCTACTACTATCCCAACCAATATTGAAGAAGAAGTTATATGAAAATGTTTCGAAATCCACCACTAGCTCATAGGAGGCAGTAGGTCGGCTAGCAAACCAATCAACATACTTGAAGATTATGACAAGCTACAAACGGCATCATATGTCGTCCAAAAGATAATGCACTTTATGTTAAACAAATCAAGAAGGTAGATCAAGAATTTCACGAGCACCGAGCAACATTGCAGAATAAATACTCCATCCTTTCAAGTAACCCATCAAGCATGAAGCATTGGGGGCTTCTGTTGATACCAAATTTAATCTGCTGATGTGGACCAATAATAAGAAGACACGTGTCAATCTACATGGCACAATAACAACGAGGAAGTTTATTTCCCCCGACCAAGTCATGTTCTCTCCGAGCAACGAGGAGGACACCTCGAGGAACTCTATCACCCCGAGGAACTCTATCATCCCGAGATACTCTAAGCACTCCGAGGAACTCTTGATCAACGAGCAACTAAGGCGGTTCGAACTGCATCTCGGCCGTATCATTAATTACCAGACGGACAACTGTTCAACTATTCATTATATTCTTGACGCACACGCTGCATTAAATGTATTACCCGTTCATATGTATATCATTTAATGTATTCGACCTTTCATGTACAGCCTAAAGGCTATAAATACCTTGTATCATCCTCATTCAAGGGGACCGGAATTTCTTGAGAGAACTTGTAATCAAGAATTCCACAAACACTCAGCAATAACATAACAGTGGACATAGGCTTTATTCCTAGCCGAACCACTTTAAAAATCTTTGTCTTATTTATTTATCTGTGATTAAATAATTAGAGCGATCTAGTTTTTTACATCAACACTTACAATCACTAGTCCTTGCGCAAATAAACCCCGAGTTATCTCTCTTTGCTCGAACATAAATCTAATCACCCTGATTCACTTCAGTAAACACCCCTACTTACCGGGATAAAATGTGAGAACACAAGACCTCACTTTGTGTCTATCACACCATGCAATAAAACATATACACACACATATATATAGGCTATACGCACTCTCAGGAGATACTCAATACCAAATATATCCTGGTGTCGTGAACACCAAAACTTACCCCCACTATTCACAATAGTTCAAATCCCGTCGCTATGCAGCCGATATTTAGAAAATATTATCAACCCTACTCCCATCATTCTCGAAAGTAGTAACTCAAACATTTACTCAGTCTACACTTCCACTCACCCATGAAGAACACCAAGGAACTCCGCTACCCCACGAAAAGTTCATCCACATACTATGGCTACTACAGCCAACGCACCCACTAAATTCGACTCACCTGCGAACGCTAGTGAAAAATAAGTCTTATATTATGAGATCCTATTTGTCACTTAAAAATATACCCCACGCCCATAGGGTAAAAATAGTTACCTCCATACTCCAGCTGCAACGGTTGATCCTCGGGTTCCGGAGTATCTTCTCCTTCCCCGAATGCGCCCATGACTTGCTTTAGTGGCTGTACATCCAGAACTTCATAACTTCATCCTGTAGTGACCCCTCCCTCGCTTAAGACAATCTCTCCTCATGTGTTTCGCTTCCCCCACTAACGAAACACCTTCTAATACATTCACCCTGCCACTGGTCCCTTCCATGCCGACCTTGTTGGAATTCCTGGCCATCCTGCTGATAGCCTCCAGTTCCAAATCGTTTGGCATGATTTCCCTGCCGAAAATCCTGCCCCTGATCTCCCCCAGTCTGCTGCTGGGATACCCCACTGGTATTGTTCCCTCCAGCCTTATCTGACTGGCTAGTTCCCACTCCCCTCCCGCTTCCTTTCACGTGGAAGCGATATTCCTGACAGTGCCGGAGTGCTGCGTTAACGACATCAGTATAATCTACTAATGCGGAATTACCAATTAAAGGTTGTCTGATTCTCCAGACTAACCCGTCCATAACTTTGCTTTCTTTCTCTTTTCCTTGCTTACCTCATCCAGTACAAAATTTTGCCAACGAGTGAATTCTTCCTCGTAATCGACCACTGAACAGTCCCCTTGAGTCACCTCACAAAATTTTCTCCTCGTTTCGATCTCAACCGCTGGAGGAAAAATACTTGCGGTCGAACCGCACCCAAAACTCTGCAATAGCTAGTGTGTCCCTTTCCTCAACTATAGTGATGGACTCCCACCACAGTAGCGTTGCTCCCACTAAACGAAAAGTGGCTAGCGTTTGCTTTCGCACCTCATCGCAATCTCCTATGCATAGGTGACGCTTGATATCTCTCTTCCTTGACACGCTAGCACTACATCTGAACCCCCTCGCAACTCTGATGGGTGCCCACTCTTGAAAAACCTCTCGTACTGGTTGTAACCCCTGATGGCCTCGCGTGAGCCAAGACCGAGGCCCAAGATTGGGAAGCATAAACTCAGGTATTTAAGCAATTGTTCTCCCATTCAATATGTTGTATATATGCAACAAATATGCTATGGTGAGCATATAGGCAACATATATGTTGTTGCGTGCATATATGCAACTGTATGCATATATGTTGTTGCGTGCATATATGCTACTGCATATATGCAACTGTATGCATATATGTTGCATATATGTTGTTGTGTGCATATATGCATACAGTTATTGCATATATGCTACTGTATGCATATATGTTGCATATATGCTGCTGTGTGCTGAAATTAACTGAACTTGAATTAGAGACAACGATAGAAGCTGTCCTACTTAGTTTTTGTATGCTGAAAATTCCTATACATTTGTGTACAATCTCTTATTCAGTTCTCGAAAAATCCCATCATACTTTTACATATCTTCGTCTTTCTTTAATAATATTAATTTCAATGGCTCTAGACGGCTATTTTTCTTCTTCCTAATCCTCGTTGAATGAGTAGGCCACATCCTTAAAAAATTTAGAGATTATATAGGTGATAAAAGCTGTTGAAGATTACAATAATTTCAAAATATGTAGATTACGCTTGAAAACAATCCGTTGAGGGGTGAAAACCTAAACCAACCCCGAAATGTCCCCGTAGAAGGCACGAACACCTCACATGGGATAAATGTAACTTGTACGAACTGATCGCGTAGTCGCGGGTCTCCCGATTTGAGAATACGACGATAATTTGCAAAAATAACACTTAGACTTAAAAACAGGTCGTTAAATGGTGAAAACCTAAACCAGTCACGAAACGTCCCCGTAGGAGGCACGAACACCTCGCACGGGACCAATGTAACTTATAGGAACTGACCGCGTAGTCGCAGGTCTCCCGATTTGAGAATACGACGATGATTTGCAAAAATCAGACACTTAGACTTAAAAACAGGTCGTTGAAGGGTGAAAACCTAAACCAGCCCCGAAACGTCCCCGTAGGAGGCACAAACACCTCGCACGGGACCAATGTAACTTGTACGAACTGATCGCGTAATCGCGGGTCTCCCGATTTGAGAATACGACAATAATTTGCAAAAATAACGCTTAGACTTAAAAACAGGCCGTTGAAGGGTGAAAACCTAAACCAGGTCAAACCAGCCCCCAAACGTCCCCGTAGGAGGCACGAACAACTCGTACGGGACCAATGTAACTTGTAGGAACTGACCGTGTAGTCGCGGGTCTCCCGATTTGAGAATACGACGATAATTTACAAAAATAACACTTAGACTTAAAAGCATGTCGTTGAAGGGTGAAAACCCAAACCAGCCTCCAAACGTCCCTGTAGGAGGCACGAACACCTCGCACGTAGTCTCGGCTCTCCCGATTTGAGAATATGACGATAATTTTTAAAAATCTAAAAACAAGCCGTTAAAGGGTGAAAACCCAAACCAGTCCCCCAACGACCCCGTAGGAGGCACGAACACCTCGCACGGGACCAATGTAACTTGTAGGAAGTGACCGCGTAGTCTCGGGTCTCCCAGTTTGAGAATATGACGATAATTTGTAAAAATAAAAAAACAAACCGTTAATGGGTGAAAACCCAAACTAGCCCCCAAACGACCCCGTAGGAGGCACGAACACCTCGCACGGGACCAATGTAACTTGTAGGAACTGACCGCGTAGTTTCGGATCTCCCAGTTTGAGAATACAACGATAATTTACAAAAATCAACACTTAAACTTTAAAACAAGCCGTTAAAGGGTGAAAATCCAAACCAGCCCTCAAACGATCCCGTAGGAGGCACGAACACCTCACACGGGACCAATGTAACTTGTAAGAACTGACCGTGTAGTCCCGGGTGTCCCGGTTTGTGAATACGACGATAATTTGCAAAAATCAACACAAACTTAAAAATAAACCGTTAAAGGGTGAAAACTCAAACCAGCCTCCAAACCCCCGTATGAGGCACGAACATCTCGCACGGGACTAATGTAACTTGTAGGAACTGAACGCGTAGTCCCGAATCTACCGGTTTTAGAATATGACGATAATTTGCAAAAATCAACACTTAGACTTAAAAACAAATCGTTAAAGGGTGAAAACCCAAACCAGCCCCCAAACGACCACGTAGGAGGCACGAACACCTCGCATGGGACCAATGTAACTTGTAGGAACTAACCGCGAAGTCCTGGGTCTCCCGATTTGAGAATATGACGATAATTTTCAAAAATCAACACTTAGACTTAAAAACAAGCCGTTAAAGGGTGAAAACCCAAACCAGTCCTCAAACGACCCCGTAGGAGGCACGAACACCTCGCACGGGACCAATGTAACTTGTAGGAACTGACCGCGCAGTCCAGGATCTCCCGGTTTGAGAATATGACGATAATTTGCAAAAATCAACATTTAAACTTAAAAACAAGCCGTTAAAGGGTGAAAACTCAAACCAGCCCCCACACGACCCCGTAGGAGGCACGAACACCTCGCACGGGACCAATGTAACTTGTAGGAACTGACCGCGCACTCCCGGGTCTCTTGATTTGAGAATATGATGATAATTTACACAAATCACACTTAGACTTAAAAACAATCCGTTAAAGGGTGAAAACCCAAACCAGTCCCCAAACGACCCTGTAAGAGGCACGAACACCTCGCACGAGACCAATGTAACTTGTAGGAATTGACCGCGTAGTCCTGGGTATCCCGGTTTGAGAATATGACGATAATTTGCAAAAATCAACACTTAAACTTAAAAACAAGCCATTAAAGGGTGAAAACTCAAACCAGCCCTCAAACGACCCCGTAGGAGGCACAACACCTCGCACGGGACCAATATAACTTGTAGGAACTGATCGCATAGTCTCAGGTCTCCCGATTTGAGAATATGACGATAATTCGCAAAATCAACACTTAAACTTAAAAACAAATCGTTAAAGGGTGAAAACTCAAACCAGCCACCAAACGACCCCTTAAGAGGCACGAACACCTCGCACGGGACTAATGTAACTTATAGGAACTGATCGCGCAGTCCCGAGTCTCCCGATTTGTGAATATGACGATAATTTGCAAAATCAACACTTAGACTTAAAAATAAGCCGTTAAAGGTTGAAAACCCAAACCAGCCACCAAACGATCCCGTAAGAGGCACGAACACTTCGTACGGGACCAATGTAACTTGTAAAAACAGACCGCGCAGTCCCGGGTCTCCCGGTTTGAGAATATGACGATAATTTGCAAAAATCGACACTTAAACTTAAAAACAAGTCGTTAAGGGTGAAAACCCAAACCAACCCCCAAACGATCCCGTAGGAGGCACGAACACCTCGCACGCGACCAATGTAACTTATAGGAACTGACCGCGTAATCCCGGATCTCCCGATTTGAGAATATGACGATAATTTCCACTCCTATATGTAATTTTTTAGTTTTAGTAAAAAAAAAATTGTAAATTATTGGGTTACTAATATCGTATCTTTTTTGTATCCTATTTTTTTTTTTGCAGGATAACAGTTTATCGTTGGCATTTATTCACGTGGAACACACAAAGAACTCAATGGTTTATAACAAGGGATTTATTCATGATTCCATTTTTTTGTGTTATGGTCGTGCGGACTTTTGTAGTTTTATTATTAACTTTTCTGGTCGTGCGAGCTTTTTTAAGTTAATTGTTATATTTTGTGGCCGTGCGGGCTTTATTTTAGGCAGGATTTGTATTAGCAGTTTTTGGAATGTCCAGAAAATAGAGAAAACTCTGCCCAATTTTTTTTTTGCCTGTGAACTATTAAAGATTTGTAATATTTTGAAGTTTGTATGTACATTAGTTTATCAACAACGTGCAATATTTTTAATTTGTGAATTTTTGTGCTTTCAAATAATTAAAAAAAAAATCTTTTTATAAAAAAATTTGGCACAGTTCAAAAGTGTGGCAAAAGTGTATCATATTTTCGCACGGTTTTGAACTGCGCCAAATTTTTTTAAACTGTGTTGAATCTGGCACAGTTAAAAACTGTGCCAAAAGTGTGCCAGAAATATCAAATTCTGGCACGATTTAAAAGTGTGCCAGAAGTGATCCTGTTTGGCCAAATCTGGCACACTTTTGAGCCGTGCCAGAAAAAAAATGGCCATTTTGAAACACCTGATTTTGGCAAAGTTCAAAACCGTGCCAGATTTGATCTGACACAGTTTTAAACCGTGCCAGATTCCTATTTTTGGTGTAGTGTCTTCACGCTCGGACATTCTCTCTCTAGCTTTTTAACAGCTCCATCGCCATTTCCTGCGATTTCAACCATTGCTTCCTAGTTTCAAGCTTTATTCCGTCGTCGCCTTCGTCCTCAGGTAACTCTTCTGCCACACATTCATCTTTTAACTTCTATTTTCACCTATTTCTTGCATTTGAGCTTCTTTTCATATTTTCTTGGTTGTTCGTATTTTTTTGACAAGAAAGCTCTCCTTGCTGTGGTGGCCATAGGGTTGAGCATTAGGTATTGGGCCCGCCCCTTAAGGTTCCTTTTTCCACCTTTCTATAGTGGTTTAGCTCTCTTTTGTGGCATTTCTTAGGTTTCTGCCTTCTCCGACGTTCACCTCCGGTGAACTGAGTTCTTCCTGTTCTTGAGTGTTCAAACCTAAAAACTCTTTGTTTCTTTAGGTTTGATCCAAAAGTCAAATTTAGTCAATTGTGAACTTGTTTGTAGTTAGCTTAGCCAAATTCCCTCAAGTGTTGGGTCTTCCCCTTAATGCTTAGAAGACTTTTTGATTTAGCCGAGGAATTCCCATCCCTGAGAGAGAAATTCTTCGTAGAGATTAAGCGAATAAAGGAAGAGGACGAGCGAAGACGAGAGTCATTTTCCCCATTCCTTTAGCCACAATAATACCATTCGAGTCCTGTGGGTCTTCCTGTCGCCCATCCGAGATTCAGACATACGAGGGAGAGATGAATGAGAGAGCATCGTCACCAACAGGTGCTGGGCCTTCTGGGAGGAGAGAGACGTCCAATCTTAGCCCGAGCCAACAGACCGAGAGCACAGTACCTTCTAAGGTTGTCCATGTAACAACCCTGTCTCCTCTTGCCTTCCAGGTGGCCTTTCCAGATGGACCACCAACAGATGTTGAGGCTGAGATATCTGGGGACGAGGGGCATGAGGACAATAGTGAGGATCTAGATGCTAACCAAGTTGACACTTCTAGTGCCTCGGCTTATGTCTCATCCATTAGGGATCGCGACCTCTATTGTGGAGGCACACGTTTGGTATAAAGCCCAATGTGACTATGAGGGTCCGAAATGCCGACGAGGGAGTCTTCCATGGGAATGAAGGGGAGGTTGTTATTTATGAGCAGATGCTCAGGGTAGGTGTTAGGTTCCCTCTGCACCCTGCTATAGTCGACATATTGTCTGCCCTTGGGGTTGCTCCTTCTCAACTTCCTCCCAATTCATTGAGGACTATCCTCGGCTATGTATCCCTTTGGAAGAATACTTTCACTGACGAGCCCTCGGTCGATTTGTTCATACCCTGTTACAATATTACCTCGTCGTCCAAGCAGCCAGGCTATTTTCATCTAGGGGCTAGGAAATCCGACAAGAAACTCCTTCACGTAGCTCAGACTTCCAATCATGACTGGAAAAAAAGGTTTTTCTTTATCTCTGGGGATTGGGAATTCCCCGCCGGGGACGAGCCCGTGGAAGACGGTCCGAGGGTCCCAAAGGCATGGTCCAACCCTTCAATGAAAGCACGATCAGACCTCGGACTCAGCTTGGAGGGGAGGGTCATTGTTGACTACCTGAGGGAACGAGGGAAAGAAGGTGAACTTCACAAATTTGAAGATTTGATGACCCCTCGCTTCCTCAAAGAAGCTGGTCTGAGGGTTGGCCCCCTGACAAAATTATGTGAGTAGTTTTTTGCTCAATTTTTAATTTTCTCCAAGTGTTTCCTCTTTGCCACTGCATCTTTCTGATATATCGTCTCCTTTTCAAGTCGTCCTGCATATATATTTGATCAACTCTGGGAGATGACAGCCCCAAGTTTATTGTCTGGCTTGGGAAAGAAAAAAGGTAAAAAGCCTCAGTAGGCTCAAAAGAAGACAAAGTCCATGGGGCCGAGAGAAGTGGAGCCGACCTCCGACAGTCGCAAAAGGAAGGAGCCCGAAGTTCCTGGGGGCTCTCGTCCTGACTCACGGATGAGGACGAGGGTAGAGGTGTCTCAGGCACACACTGAGGGGACCAGCTCCTCTTCCAATATGGGTCCCTATTGGTCTCAGAATCTGACATTCCTCAAAGCCGAACCCTCTTCCCTCATAGCCAACCTGAGGGCGGCCAAAGCCTCAATGTTTTCTGCACCCTCGGCCGCATATTATGAATTGTTATCAAAGATGCCCCCAGCCAAGGTCTATGACTACGGTCTTCATACGCTGGCTCTGTCTCGTCACCTTTGATTCACATATATTTTACGAAGTGTTCCCTTGGCTTTCTAATGAGATTTCTCTTGTCTTATACAGACTGTCTATACCTTCGCCTCGGCCACCAAGTGGATGGCTGAGAATCAATAAAAGTTCTACGAGGTCGAGAGAGCTATTCAGCATGAGGCCGATCTGAAAACCGAGCAGGAGACTACGAGGGCAAAGTTGGCGAGTGCAAAGACTGAGCATGCAAGGGTCCTCGATGAGCTGGCGAAGCAGCACGAGGCCGAGCTGAATGTGAAAGACACTCTTATCAAAGAAAAGGAAGAAGCCCTGACCAACCAGGGGGTCCAATTCAAGGCTAAACTTAATGAGGCGGTGAAGAAAGTCGAGGCCGATGCAGTGGAGGCTTACAAACTCTCAGACGAGTTTCAAGGCTTCGGTCTTGAGTACTTGGAGAGGGGGATCAGGACGGCCTGTCGATGGGTCGTCCTGAAGTTTGTTGATGCTGTATCGTCCGTCCGCCCCTCTCTGGAAGCGGTGGAGCTGGACGACCCACTTATTGCTGAGGCTCTGGGCCATGTGGAGTCTCAAGTGAACGTTGAAGGCATCGGCACCTCGGAGGATCGGCGTATTTTGGTCACTGAAGAAACTCATTTGATTGACGTTGAAACCTTGCCTGCTGATACTGCTCAGTAGGGTGGCTGTCTGTAGTCAATGCCCTCTTCTTGTAAAAATATTTTTGTACTTTACTTTTGTTGGACAAGCATTTGTAACACTTGGTTTATAATATAATGTCTCTTCCTGTCTTCTATGCTTGCCTCTTGCATGATTTATCTTAGCTCATGATATTTTGAATTAACCATCCCATTAACTCCCCCCTCGTCTTTCTTGAGGGTGAATGGGGGGTCATCCCCACCATTTTCCCTCTTCATAGCCGAGTGGGGTTTCCATCAACTAAATGATGTTTTAAATTTCAAGTCCCCCCTCGTCTTTCTTGGGAGTGAATGGAGGGTCATCCCTACCATTCACCCTCATTATAGCCGAGGGTGGCTATCACCAAATTAATGGTTTCCAATTATTTCAAGTCCGCCCTCGTCTTTCTTGAGGGTAAATGGGGGGTCGTCCCCACCATTCGCCCTCATGATAGCCGAGGGTGGTTATCACCAAATTAATGATGTTCAAGTCCCCCCCTCGTCTTTCTTGAGGGTAAATGGGAGGTCTTCCCCACCATTTGCCCTCATCATAGCCGAGGGTGATTTCAACTAACTAAATGATGTTTTAAATTTCAAGTCCCCCCTCGTCTTTCTTGGGAGTGAATGGAGGGTCATCCCTACCATTCACCCTCATTATAATTGAGGGTGGCTATCACCAAATTAATGGTTTTCAATTATTTCAAGTCCCCCCTCGTCTTTCTTGAGGGTAAATGGGGGGTCGTCCCCACCATTTTCCCTCATCATAACCGAGGGTGGTTATCACTAAATTAATGATGTTCAAGTCCCCCCTCGTCTTTCTTGAGGGTAAATGGGGGTCGTCCCCAACATTTGCCCTCATCATAGCCGAGGATGGTTTCCACCAACTAAATGATCTTTTAAATTTTAAGTCCCCCCTCGTCTTTCTTGAGGGTAAATGGGGGGTCGTCCCCACCATTTGCCCTCATCATAGCCGAGGGTGGTTATCGTCAAATTAATGATGTTCAAGTCCCCCCTCGTCTTTCTTGATAGTAAATGGGGGGTCGTCCCCACCATTTTCCCTCATCATAGCCAAGGGTGGTTTCCACCAACTAAATGGTGTTTTAAATTTTAAGTCTCCCCTCGTCTTTCTTGAGGGTAAATGGGGGACCGTCCCCACCATTTGCCCTCATCATAGCCGAGGGTGGTTATCACCAAATTAATGATGTTCAACTCCCCCCTCGTCTTTCTTTAGGGTAAATGGGGGGTCGTCCCCGCCATTTTCCCTCATCATAGCCGAGGGAGGTTTCCACCAACTAAATGATGTTTTAAATTTTAAGTCCCCCCTCGTCTTTCTTTAGGGTAAATGGGGATGTGATAGAGGTAAGAGGCTGGTGGGGCTGGTGAGGGATGGTGGCAAACCTTTGACATTTATCGTACTTTTTTACGTATGCCGCAGCGTCTTTCCCCAGGGTCGGCCACTAGTATCCCTGGGTTACTATCCTCTTTGCTAATGACCTGCCCCCAATATGGCTTGAACATGACCCCTCGTGCACATCTTGCAAGATGTGTGGGACTTACGAAGGCTATACACATCTGAGCAAGGGGAGCAAGAACCCCTTTTTGTACAAGGTGTCTCTGATGACAGTGAATTTCGCAGCTCTGTATCTCAACTTCTTCCTTTCTTGTTTTGCTTCTGGCATCTCCCCCTCTTTAATGTATCTGATTAGAGGGTCCATCCATGAAGCTTCCCTGTTGATATTTAAGCAAGAGCCAAGTGTTTCCTCTTCCTCTTCAATCGTTGATCGAAGCAAAATTTCCACTGGGACTGTCCTCCTGATATCTGTCCTAGTTGCTGAGGCCCGCCTAGCAAGTGCATCGGCCCGGCCATTTTCAAGCCTAGGTATCATCTTCAATTTTACTTCTCTGAAGCTCTTCAATAGTGTCTTTACCCTTTCAAGATATTTGGTCATTCTCTCATCCTTAGCCTCGTATGCTCCTAGCATATGATTCACTACTAGTCTTGAATCACTATGGTCCAAAGAGAGGCATGCTATCAGGGCCTCATATTTAGATTCGTTGTTGGAGGCTTTGAAGTTGAACCACAGGGCGTACTCGATGTCTGTGCCGTCGGGTGCTGATACAATTAATCCGGCCCCACTTCCGCTGACCCGTCAACGAAGAGGTTCCACACAGCTCGTTCCTCCGAGAAGTTTCCCTCAGTGAGGGATCCCTGCCTAAAGAGATATCTTCCCTCTTCATTTTCGACAACTTTTTCTCTAGCGGTGCTTGTCTCAGCCTTATCTGTGGATAGGTCAACAATTCTGCCTTACCGGCTATCTGTCTTCTCGAGGCTCTCATCTTCAGCCTCGTCATCTTCCCAAGAAAATTTAACCATGAAATCTGCTAGTGCTTGCCCCTTAATGGCCACCCTTGGTTGATATACAATGTCAAACTCTCCCAAATCTATAGCCCAAGCCATTACCCTCCCTAGTTTTTCTGGCTTAAGCAAGACCTGCCTGAGAGGAGAGTCGGTGAGGATGACCATGGTATGGGATTAGAAGTACGTCTTCATTTTTCTTGATGCATGGATCAATGCATAGGCTAACTTCTCCATCCTTGCGTATCTTTGCTCTGCCCCCTGGAGTGCCTTATTGTTGAAATACACTGGCTTTTGTACTCCGTCCTCTTCTCTCACGATGGTTGCGTTGATGGTTGATTCTGAGACGACTAGGTACACATGTAGTCGTTCGCCCTGCACTGGTCGTGACAACAGCAACGGAGACCCTAAGTATGACTTTAGCTCCTTGAAAGCCTGGTCACACTCTTCGTTCCATTCATAGACTTTTCTTAGAATTTTGAAGAACGATAAACACCTGTCTATGGCTCTGGACACGAACCTATTCAAATCATCCACTCGCCCTGTGAGCCTCTGAACGTCTTTAATGGTCTTGGGGGTCTTCATTTCTATGAAGGCCTTTATCTTCTCAGAATTGGCCTCAATGCCTCTCTGGTTGACAATGAACCCCAAGAACTTCCCTGCTCCGAACCCGAAGACACATTTGGCCGGGTTGAGCTTCATTTGGTACTTATCCATCATGTTAAAGGTCCTCTCGAGGTCGGCCACATGATCCTCAGCCTTCAAACTCTTTGTCAACATGTCATCTACATAAACTTCCATGGACTTCCCAATTTGGTCCTCAAACATTTTATTCACAAGGCACTGATACGTTGCCCCCGCATTTTTTAGGCCAAAGGGCATGACCCTATAACAGTATGTCCCCTTGTCAATAATGAAAGCCGTTTTTTTTCGAGTTTTCAGGGCTCATGAAGATCTGATTGTATCCTGAATATGTATCCATGAAGCTCATTAGCTCATGGCCTGTAGTAGCGTCTAACATCTGATCAATGCGGGGGAGAGGGAGCTGTCTTTGGGACAATATTTGTTGAGGTCTGTGAAGTCTACACACATCCTTCATTTCCCGTTGGCTTTGGGGGGGGCTATGACTGTGTTGGATAGCCATTCGGGATAGATGGCCTACCTGATAAATTTTGCATCTTCTAGCTTCTTGACCTCATCCCTAATGACCTCATACTTTTCTAGAGAATAAATCCTCCTCTTCTGTTTCACTGGCTTTGCGCCCTCTACCACGTTGAGCTTATGGATCATAATTTCAGGGTCGATCCCTGGCATATCTGCATGACTCCATGCAAAGACGTTATGTCTTCTCCTTAGCAGCTTGATGAGGTCTTCTTTTATGTCTGTCTTTAGAGTTTTGCCTATTTGGACGGTTTTTTCTGGCTCCTCCTCATTGAGGATGATGGATTCTACCTCTTCCGCGGCCTCTCCCTTCTTCAGTTTTGTCTCATCCCTAGGTCAAGAGTATCAATATTGTACGTAGTAGTTTCTTTCTTAAGTGCCTCTATTTCTTCGACGGAGTTGAAGTAGCATTCCCGGGCCGTCGTCTGGTCTCCCTGAACTTCCCCTACCCCATAAGGGGTCGGAAATTTTATCACATAATGAACCGTGGACGACACGGCCTCAAATTCCTTGAGGGTCACTCGCCCCAGTATAATGTTGTAGGCTGAGAAAACGTGTTCATCCATCACGAAAAACTTAACCTTCTTGGTAAGCCATCTCGGCCACTCGTCCCCCATCCTAACATTGGCCTCATACACTCCTAGAGGATGAAATTTTTCCCCACTCAAATCAATCAAGGGGTGATTGTATGGGACGAGCCTGGCACGGATGAGACCCAAGGCTTTAAAGCACGGCCAGAACATCACATCTGCAAAACTACCCCCATCTACCAGGATCCTCGGCACCTCGCATCCATGTACCCTGGTAGTGATGACGAGAGGGTCATCATGTGGGTCTAAGAGGCCTTTGAAGTCCATTCTTGAGAATCCCACTATCAGAGTATCCATATCAACTTTCTTTCTCTTTTCTGGCTTTGCCTCTATAGTGGTTAAGTGCACAACTTTTGTCACTGTCTTGGCTTCAGCTACATGGGCGTTCCTGTCTGCGACCTCTGACCCTCCTACTGCTAGTCCCCCGGAGATCATCCCCACACCGAGTGAGATCACATTAAGTCTCTTTACGAGGCTGTGGTCGTCTCGCGGTGGGAGGTCAGGGTCGTCCTCATCATCCGAGGGGTCGTCCCTTCTGTTTGGAGTATCTTCTCTGAATGCATTGCTTCTCTTCTTCCTGGGGTCGTCCCCTCGGCCCCTCTTGAAGGCACTCTTGTCAACGTATTTTCTTAACTTCCCTTCTTTTAACATTTTTTCAATTTCATCTTTCAGAGCAAAACACTTGTCGGTCACTTGGTCATGGTCTTGGTGAAATTCACACCACAGGTTTTTGTTCCTCTTGTGAGGGGCTGCCCTCAACTTCTCGGGCCATTTCAAGGACCCGTCGCTCTTTATCTCATTCAGAATGTGTTCGCAGCTGACCGTTAGAGGGATATAATCAGCAAATTTGTCATCTGCTAGCCTCTTTTTCCCCTCTTTGTTCTTTTTCTGGTACTTACCCCAACTAGTACCTCCTTTTTCATCTTCGTATTTTGCTGTCATCGCCTTTTCAGCGTTCATCACTTTTCCCGCTGTTGACAGCAATTCAGCCATCGTCTTCGGAGGGTCTTCAGCAAGCTTCCATAAAAGCTTCCCCATCTGGAGTCCTCCAATGAGGGTTGTCATGGTTATGCTTTCCTCATAATCTTCGACCTCTAACTTTTCTTTGTTAAATCTGGCTATGTAGCCTCTTAGGCTCTCATTCTTCCCCTGCTTAATGTAGAGCATGTGTGTGGTTATCTTTTGTGCCCTCACTCCAAAGCAAAAGTTATGTATGAACCGGTCTGCTAACTGCTTGAAACTTTCAATGGAGTTCTTTGGAAGAGACATGTACCAGACATGTGCAGCCCCAGTCAGAGTGCCAGAAAAGGCACAACACCTCATTTCATCTGAGATATAGTATATGTCTGCCGCTGATTGATACATCTCAATATGATGGATAGGATTGGTACTCCCGTCATACCTTGGGGTGACCACAAGTGGCTTAAACTTGGATAGCGTTAGGAAGTTGACTATCTTGGCCACAAAGGGTGAACCTATGGAGTATCCTCTCTGAAGAGGGTCCCGCCTCTTCAGAATGTCACCAATTTTATCCTCCAGCCTTTGGATCGAGTCATTCCATAGCCTGGTAGGGTCAGCTTGGCCGATGTTATCCCCTGCTGCCTCTTTGAGGTGAACAGAGGGTTCTGCTAGGGCAGGCCTGTGTCAGGTGTTTACTTCTCCTTGGCCGCTGTCCCGTCTATGGGGTCGGCCCCCATTGGGTCGGCCTTCTGCTGCCTCCCTCCTGGACCTCGCAATACTTCTTGATCGGGACAATTTTTCCCGCAGGTCATTTACTGGGCCCAACCTCTCAAATGTTAGCAGACGATCGAAAGCAGATCCTCTCGGGTGATCGTCGGGATTTTGCCTTCCACAATTCCCTCTGCTCTCCTGGATAGGTCGCACAGTATTGTTGGAGACCTCATACGGCTCCCGCACTCTATGGGGGCCTCTTCCACCTCCAGATCATCATATCTATCCTCTGGGCAGGGGTTTCCTTGCCTCCTCAGGTGTAGACGTCGGGGGTCAACAACATCCTTCCGCCGCTGTGGAGGTGGCAAGTCTTTATGTGGTGCCTGGGGTGGTCCCCTGGCCTCATGTTGCCCTGGAGCTGCTGCCGGAGTGATCATCTTCGGTGAGACTCTTGGAGGTCTTAGTATGATTTGACTAAGAGCTGTAAATTACTCTTGCATAATCCGTTGGCTTGCTGCTAAAGACTTCAAGGCAGCCGCCACATTGGCCATGTCAGACTGAGGTGGTGGATGACTGGAACTAGCTCCTACTCCGCTATCTGGTGGAGGAAATGGTGGTGGTGACATCTCCGGTGCCATATGTTTGAGCTATGAAGAGTTGAATGATCAAAAGACTGATGAACTTGAGAACCTTAATGGACCTCTTTCAATGGTGGAACAGCTCCACACAAAGGAGAACTGATTCACCACCAGAGTTTCCGACGAGGTCAAACTATATAAAGTAAGAGATATCTTCTCGTTCTCACAGACATCTCCAAACTGATGATGCTAAGATTCAACACCACCAGATAAGTGATGATGAGAGCTCAAACAATGATAACAATGTCAGCCATAGATGTATGTGTGTATAAGTGTACAGAAGGGGACAAGTATAAGTAGAATAAAACAATGATGTATAGTGATTCAGTCAATTAGTCCTACATCCACTGTGAGTGTGTGATCCACTAAATATGGGCATTAATGGTCTTAGATACAATGCACATAAGCTCACTCTCTCTCTACTGTGTGTACAAGCAGAATTTTAACTAGGGTTACAATTATCGATCCCCTTATAGAGTTGTAGGTGACAAGTATATATAGGACTTGGGGGAGTAGTGTACCCCCAAGCATGCATGGTGCGTGTGATCCACTAATAGCCTTGGTTGTGCCCCTTCTAATAAATGATGACATAATATTCCCTCACATGAGGGAATGATATTTTTATAACGGTCTAGTCCACGTGCTATTAGTCCCACGCGTCTCCCAAATCACGCGCTATGATGATGTCACCCTCGACTTATAATGTAAGGCCGAGGGTAAAGCTCATGCTGGCAACGAGCCTGGTCTGGTGTGGGCCTCGTACGGTCGTACTGTCATAAGGTCGGCCACCCATGGCGAGGGGTCGATCCCTTGAAGGGTCGTCTGATCTTGGCTAAGAAATCATCTTGGCCGATCCTTCCTGTATCGGTACCGTGGTCATTGGATTCTCGTCTGGGTGGAGGACGCCCTCAGTCTGGCCAAGGGTATACATGAGTATATCAATTAAAATGTTCATCTTTTATGTTTACTTCTGAACCTCTCCATATATATATATATATATATATATATATATATATATATATGGAGAGAGAGAGAGAGAGAGAGAGAGAGAGAGAGAGAGAGAAGCTTGTACAAACCTCCTATAGCAGTTATATCATATTATAGTGAAAGCACTCTTCACTTTGGGCAGTGAACGTAGACTAAACTAACCACTTATATTATGTGCCAATTCTTCTGTGACTCTCAGCTCTTCTATTATTTTATTTTAGTAAGTTATTTTCACCATTGATGTGTAATCTCATCCTTAAGATGATATTCAACATCATTAAATATGATTGCAAATTTATCCAACATTCCCCTTTCTATCGTTTTGCATCTAGTCCCATCTAAAAGTGAAAGCCCTTGTTCAGACGAAAGCATTCAGAGAGGTCTATACATAATAGAAGCAAATTGTTAGCAATTTATTTACTCGACTATTCTAGGTGTTTGGATTTCAAGTTCATTACCTAAGAAATAAATTTGGACTTCTAAATAAAACTCTAATTAATGGAGATGAAAATGTTGAATGCTACACTCTAATTAATGGAGATGAAGAGGTTAAGTGCTACAACAGCTTGGAAAATATCAGGTATCCTCAAATTATCAAATACCTCCGTTACACTCACCACATCTAATGAACAAACATAGGTGCAAATACAGGGCTCAGTAAGAGCATCTTCCACATAGAGTACGCATGCCACACTTGCTTACGCACACGCACATCATGCATTACTGTCAGATTTGATGTAACAAGTGATACTCCACGAGTAGCTAATAATTTCTCCGCAGCTTGGATTGCACAACTTGGTAAACTCAAAAGCTCCACTCGGTAAAGAAATATCAGAATGCGTGGAGAAAACATTATATTTCATAAATAAAATGAATGGCGGAGGCTGAAGACATTTACAGGCTATTCGCTCTCGTCTTAAAAGCAGAAGAAAAAAAAGGGGGGGATGTATGTTTTCACTAAAGAAGGCACCTTAGTATCATCAAAAGGGCAGATACCAGTTGTAGGATAACTTGTCTATTGTACAATTTACTAGAGCATCAAACCAATAACTCTTCATTTGAGTAAACAAAAGGAAAAAGAATTTATACCCGTCCTGCAAAAAAACAATACAGATATAATTAGAAAAACAGAATCTATCAAGAAACAAAGGACCTAAAACTGTGGCTAAGATTTGCGTAAAAGTTTGACGACTCACCAATAAGAAAGGAACTCCAAAGATGCCTCTAAACATGACAGTTGCCCCCTATCCTTAAATTTGCAGAAGCAACTGATACTACCCCCCTTCATATATAAATACAAAAATGTGTCAGCCTTCCTTCAATTTACAAATACAGAACCAACTAACTTGGCAGTAACATCAGAGATGGATCGCCATATCATCCCGATAAAGTTTTATCTTCAAGCAAGAGGAGGGGGGTAATCTGACACTCCCATAAATCAGAAAATATCCTACCAAAACAAAACAAACAGTTTTTCCATCCAATTCTGCTAGTCAGAATCAGTGTCTATAGAAAGATAGGGTCTTGGTCTAACAGAACGCCGTTGGCGAGGAAATGAAAAAGGGCTATCTGATCTTTCCCTACTTGTCTTGCCAGGTCTACTATCATTCATACCCAAAAGCAAAGATGCTGCATAAAAAAGGGAATTCGAGATCAGCTTCAGTAGTATGTTCCAAAAGAAAATTAAGAAAATAAAGCTCAGTATATTGTTTATTTGTGACCTAAATTTGGCTCCTGTGCACGAAATCCAACTCATTAATCTCTGAGTCTGCTTTTAGGAGCTTTAAGCCATTTGGTCGTCCCTAAAAATACAATGATTGAATTTTTCAAACTTTGAAATCCAATACTACTAAACAATTTTTCTGACTTGTAATAAATATGATTAATTGCTTGGACAACTTACATTCGTAGTGTCAATTTTATACAATACATAATCTAAACTCAATTTTAAAATTTTGAAAACTACAATCATTGTATTTTTTTTTTCTTTTTTCTGAAAAAGGTCATCCCTAGCAACTAATGGCTAAAAGGGAAATCTAACTTTCAATAGCCTACACCAGCTTCAGGGGTTCAACTCCAACGAATGAGCCATGCATTCTGACATGACAAGAGAACATTAAATTTGCACTAGGATGTTAGAAATGTAATCTCTTAGCGTGTCATTACACTGTTGAAAAAAAGAATGAATATAATTTATTTTATATATGAAAGATGAATGAACAGTGAAAATAGTGATTTCGTGATACTCTCTTTTTCAGTTTTCAATGAAATTCAATTCTTTAGGCGTGGGAAAGAATAGGATTCCATAAGAAAAGGGAAAAAGTAAGAGAGCGTCCAACCAATTACGTCGTCTATTCTTCGACTCCATTTCTAACTTTTCATAAAAAATGAACTATTTTTCAATCTTAATTCAACTTTGTATCAAAGCCCTTGTACATAATAGAATATAGAAATGATCCTTCGACCTAATAAGGTCAAGATATTCAAAAAAAAAAATTAATAAAATTATAACAACAGTAGAATTACAAACTAAGAATTCATATATGAAGGCACATACCGGTGTCTGCCAATGAATCTAAGGCCCCTTCCTTGAACGATAATTGCTGTCGTGAATTCAATTCATTTGCAACTACTGCAGGCTCCCTCTGGCCCCCACCATTGCTACCACTACCACCCCCAAGACTAAGAGAAATCCAATCCTCAGAATTACCATTATTTGACACAACATCCGAGTGGTGTCTCAAATCAGCTTGCGCTGCTGCTGCTGCTGCTCCTGCTCCATCCAAAGGCCTCGTCGGAAGAAATATTTGAAGGGAAGGGTTGTCCCCGCCAAATGCCAAGGGATTGTCCACTAAACCATCATTTATATCACCATTGGAATGGTGAAGCGTAGTCTCTGGGACAAGAGCGCAGGACCCCATCGCAGTCTCTCCGTTCAATCCATACCCATTCATTGATGTGGGACAATTAATCGAACCATGATGCACATCAACCAAGGCATCTGACACGTCAGCCTCTGAACCAAATAACTGAAAACCAGGTCCCGCCTGATTTCCAGAAGGCAAAGACCAGAGGGGCACCCCAAACTCATCATCATTGGTACTTCTGAAAATAGGATCTTCGGCATATGGATCTGGAATTCCATGTGGGGGAACTGAAAATGTTACACCACCAGGATCAGTGTGACTACTATGAAAGACAGATCCAGAAGAAATTAGGATATCGTTCTCTTCATCTGAATCACTCAGAACAATAACTTCGGCATCTCCTGATGGTGCGGAAGGGTTTTGGTCAGCATATACATAATTTGGGTCAATGTTGAGAGAGAGAGAATCAAGCTCAACCCCATTGTTGGTCGGAAAGTCAAAATTGCCACCACCATCTTGGTTGACACTTGGATCTTCACCGCCGTCCCTACCACTGCCGGTGGCACTGCTGCTCATAGGAATAATATTAGGGCCATTATTTTCAAAATTCTCTTGTAGTCTATTGCCCGGAGAGAGTGTGTGAATATTATCTTCGGGTTTGCTGACTTCCCAGAACCCATTTCGATTCTTCTTGATACCAAGTTTCAAACCGGTGTGACCTTCAGAAACGCATTCCTGTTTGACCTGTTTGAAAACTTCTAATTTAGGTTTAGATTCTACGACGTTGGGGGCACAGAGAGTGCCATCAGGCAAGTGCCACTGCCCAAGATCTCCAAGACCTCTACGATCACTTTCTGCCTTTGCACGCCAAGAACCATCAGGTTTCACTTCAATCTCCGTCACATCTTCTCCACAATTCCTCATCTTCATCACAAAATATATTAATGAAGAAATAAAGCATGATAAGCATGTACGCATAGAAAATCAGAAAGATATTCTGAGAATTACCTTGGATGTGATGCGATTGAAATATGGGTCAATAATGATATACTCCAACGAATAATTCTTGAGACATATAGGGCATTGCCACTGCAGCCACAGGTAAGATTTGTTAACATACACAATTGGCAAGAAAAGACCAGAACAAAATAGCGAGCACATAAAACGTGACTAGAAGAAGTTCACATAATATAATATACTAATTCATAGTTGCTTGCCTTCCGAGATCGTTGGTTCATTTCCACAAAAACTTCAAGGTCAAAACAGCCCATGTGAACACAAGGTTTGAATCTTCCAGCAACTTTCATTCTTGAACCACTCATCTGTAACACACATGCACAAGAAAATTAACACAAATCAAACAGCCGTTTCCTATTTGAGGTTTGTATCAAAAACAATGTTGTCAACCTATGATTCAAGATATCCAGTATAATGATTAGCAATTAAGACTCAAGTCTCAAGGTCATGGACTTTGACTAGGTAGACAAAATGAAGATTTAATAGAGAGTAATATGTAACAGTAAATTACCTGCTTGGCCTAATGTTTAAAAATATAATAACAGTAATAATAAATAAATAAACAGTTAACCCTGAATATTTTTTTTTGTACATATTGCAAGGTAATAGTAAAGGTTGGGTTGCAAGGTACAGTAAGGTCAGAGAAGTCAATTCCAGGTTTAATAAGGGCAAACAGGTAAATTTTATGTAATCCGTCAACTTTAACGGCAATGCCTGACTGAAATAATTATCATACATTAGGGGCTCAATGGCTAAAAAAGACATTTAGCGCTAATAAATGTTTAAAAAATCACTTGAACGTGCCTAGAGGTGAGGCTAGGAAATTTCGTTTGGGGCTTACTCCTCAAAGACGGGGTTACAAATCAACACACCTCTACGCGATGCAAGGAAACGCGTTGAGGCGCTGCCAAAAAATAATAATAATAATAATAATAATAATTTTTTCCCCGTCTTATTTTTTGTTTTCTCCTCCTCGTATGTTTTGTTCACCTTCACAGTAGTTGAGCTCCAAATTTTCTTTTTTAAACATGATGTAAAATGTTTTTCATGCATTTTGTGGTGGTAGGGAAAAAATTTTGGGGTGCCTTTAAACATTGGAGCTAATTACAATTTTTTTAACGCACTTTAGGGGCCAAATAGGTAAATCTATTCAATGTATTATCATATATGAAGGTTTCTAAGAGGAGTTGACTTACTATTTTACAATAATGAATTTTTATTTATAATATCATTTTTCACCGGCAGTCAAATAACAAGATAGATATCTCAAGTCCATGAACTTTGATCAAGTAAACAATATCTTTGATCAAGGAGACAGAATGACTTAATAGAGTGAGTATATAGATAGATGAAGATATATATTTAACTTATAATACATGAAAATCTACTCAACTTTTGGAACATACTGATTTTTTACTTTACAACTATATTTGAATTTCATAAATATTTCTTCATTAAAATAAGTTTATTACTCCCTCCTTCCCGAATTAAAAGCTCACTATTCCTTTTTGGATTATCCCAAATTCATAGTTTGCTTCCTTTTTTTGGACATGATCAACGAACCAAATTCCACGATAAAGTACAAGTGTTGAGCTTGGCAACTGATACGAGGGAAAAAAAGGATAGGGACTCTTAATTTGGGACGGAGGGAATATTATTGAAATAGTGACGGTATGCACAAGTCATTTGTTATAAACAAGGCTCTGGGACGGAGGGGGTATTACAGAACAATGTATTACCAAAATTCTGTATGCACAAGTCATTTGTTATAGACAAGAATTTAGACTACTAATCACACTGCTATAATAGCAGTGTTCTAAAAGGCACGACTAGGCATGAGACGTGGGAGAAACGCCCGCCTATACCCTATGCGCGTGGTCAAAGGTCCAAGGTGCGCTAAGACCCGTTAACGCGCGCTTTTTTTTCTTTAAATACGCATCAGTAAAACGACGAAGTTTTTAAAGACTCTTTACAAACCGGACCAATATTTCGTCCAAAACAATCAAAAGACAATCAGAGACCCAAATCTCTCTTGTTCCAAAAAGAAAAACTAACATTGTTGACCGACCTCTGACCAAACCCCTCTCAGCCTCCGATCAAAACCTCATAGCCTTCGACGCATTTCCGGCTCCAACTTTTAGATTTTCTTGTATGTCTCTCTCTTTCCTCATTTTTTTGGCTAATCACTTCGGGTTTTTTGTTTCCAATTTTCAGCCCCAAGCCTGGCTCCAAACTAAAAAATATAAGTACATTAGGGCCTGTTTAGTTTGCAATTATAATTCTGTTTTCTGTGTTTAAATACAATTCTGATAAAAAATTGCATTTGGTAACCTATTTTTAACACTGAATTATAATATTTATGTGTTTTAATCAAGTTTTTTAGAAAACAGCAAAATGGTGTTTTATAATTTCTGTTTTTTATTTTTCAACTCAAAATTATTCATTTTTAATATTTTAATGCATTTATACCTTAATATATAATATACATACATAATACATTAATATGTGTGTAATTCTTATAAATAAAATATATATATGTACATGTACACAAAATTATATATATTTATATCATTAAATTATATAATATACTAAGATCCATATGTTAAATAATATTATTAATAGATACAAGATACTTATATATAGTTTTATACATGTATTACTAATGTATGGAATAATATAAAATATGCATATAGTATATATGTATTAAAAAATATTGTACGTATATAATTATACGTTCAATATCATAATATATATAGAATTAAATGCAAACGTACGTACGTACATACATAAATGTACATAGAGAGAGAGAGAGAGAGAGAGAGAGAGAGAGAGAGAGAGAGAGAGAGAGAGAGTTAAACTCCCCAAATGTACATGTATAATTTATAATGTATCTATGTATGTATATATGTATACATTCATGTATCATTTATGTATGAAAGTTTTATATGTGTTTATATATATACACACACACACACATATATATGTATGTATAATATAAATATACATGTTTGTCAATTTTGTCAAATTTTCAAAAAATTATATTTAGAAACAAGTTTACAAAACGCGCATCAATAATTATGAACACAAAAAACTGAATTTTAAAACTATTTAAAAACAACTTTAAATCGAATTTTCAGAATACAGAACCAAGCATGCCCTTAGTGTTTTTTTGTTTCTATTAAATCTTGACAGTATAATTACATTCGGTGTTTTTTTGCGTTTTCTATTTGTTTCATTTGAAAGGTGAAAAAATCGTTCTTATACTGCATCATTTTGAATTGATTATTGATTATCGATTATTGAATGGTAAAACTTACATTTTGTATACTGATTATCAAATGGTGAGAAATGCATTTTGCATATTGGTTATGGAGCATGCCTATGAGAAAATAGCTACCAAATATACGAATAAAAAAGGTCGTACCCGGTGCACAAGGCTACCAAATATACGGATATATTTTCAAAATTCAAGATATGTATTATTTTATTGTTATATTAGCCTTATAATAATTAAAAAAATAAAAATTTTAAAAATGGCATTTTACGCGTAGGCTCCTAAAGCTTGAGGCTTGACCACAACGCCCCGCACCTTTTAGAACCTTTAAAAATAGTAGCACTGGTATAATTTATTGTCATCAATGTTTGAAAAGGCGTTTGAGGCTTACGCCTCGAGGCGAGGCAGGCAAAAAATGCCTCGAGGCTTAAGCCTTAGGGTTGAATTTGAGGCTTACGCCACGGTGCGCCTCACGCCTCGTCTCGCGCCTTTTTGCTGAGGCGCGGAAAAAAAAAACTTTTGTTCTTTTTTTTGTTTTAAAACTGCACTTAACTTATACTATTTACTATTGTAACTTGAGAGAAATTTTTAAAAAATAACCAATATGTTAATTTAAGAAATTTTTAATGAAACTTAAAAAATTGATTTTGTCAATTTGATTTTGTTTGAAATAAATGTACTAAATTATTAACTTCAATATGACTTTTTTTTTTAAAGTTTTCTGTTTTTTGGTTTTGAGCTTAGATTACTATGTCATCTTTAACTAAACTGAATATATATTAAGAAACTAATATATTTTAAAGGTTGCTGTTCTTTTTTTAATAAACTTAGGTTGATATGTTTTATTATTTTTTTAATAAAATTGATGTTTTTTAATCTTAGCTTGAAAATCAATGTTTTTAATAAATTTGCTTGTTAAGTTGCATTGATTAATTTACTGTCATATTATAAAATAACCAATATGTGAATGCAGCTAAAAAAACAATTTTGCCAATAAGATTTTGCATTGATTAATTTATTGTCATATTGTAAAATAACCTGTTAAAATTGATTTTCTCAAATTACCTTCTTTTTTTTTTTAAGTTGTCTCGGGGGAACAAAAAAATGTCGAACTATGTGAGAGTCCTTAAGGATGTTTTTTTTTGTAATTTTATTTTATATTTCTTTGTTATTTTATTTTTATGGTTTTATTAGTATTTTTTTAATATTATTTTGCTTTTTTTTTCTTTTCGGTGAGGCTTACGCCTCCCCTCACCTCGCCTTTCGCCTTTTTAAACATTGATTGCCATATCATGGACTTCAATATGCTGGTAATGTCGTAATCACATGCAGTGCTTTAAACAATGATAATCACATCTCATACGGATAATTTTCCATAGGCTGTAGAGCCATAGGCTAGGGTTAATAAAAAAAATATACTCCCTCCCCGTCCCAAATTAATAGTTCCACTTTAAAAATAACGGTTTTTAAATATACACTTGATCAAAGGCCAAAATCAAAACATGTTAACTATCGTGGAAATTGGTTTGTTAAAGGAAAGAGGACTCTTACTCGTGACGTCCCAAATAGGGAAGTATGCATATAAAATTGGGAACGGCCGGGGGAGGGGGGGAGGAGGAGGAGGGGGAGAAGGGGAGTCTTTTGACATAATATTGAAGAATAGATAGAGACAGCTATATCTAAGTATGTGCAACAAAAACCAGTAACTACACCGCCTAGAAAGGGGGGGCTGATCACTATCTGTAGTTCTGAAGGGAAAGAAAAATATCATGGACTGTTATAATAAATGTGTCTGTGCATGTGTGATAGCGAGCAGTACAACATAAGATTAAACCAATTAAGGTAGAACCAGAAACATTGAACAGACACAAATTTTATAGCACGTGTACAATGAACACAGAAATAATTAACTATGCCATCTATTCCAGCAGTTAACGAGCAAATAGGAAAACAAACACTTGCAATCACAAAACAGATTTTTTATATAAAAAATGGTTGCTTACAGGACATCGTAGATTGACTGGAATGGAATCAGAAACAACTTCAAGATCACTGTCACTATCGGCATTTTCCGTCGCAGTTCCACCACCAACACAACGACGAATCCGAGCAAGAGCATCCTCAAATAGCTCACCGTCCGACTCCTTGGGAATCAGATTCATAATCTACACATACAAATTAAAAACAACATAACACGCAGATCCCAAAAAGAGTCACGCAAAATGTTCCTATAACAGCCATAGATAAGACCCCTATCTTCTAGCCACATTAGCTCAAAGATGTGAGGTTAAATGTACAGCAACATAATGTGTTCCCCAAATATGAAATAATAAAAAAGGTCGTACCCAATGCACAAGGCCGGGTCTGGGAGAGGCGGATATCGGCGGGCCTTACCCCCATATATGGAGAGTTTGAAAAAGTTGCAAATTAAGTACTTGTACACCCCAGAAAAGTTTCCTTTATGAAGGAACTGACAGTGTTCATGACAAATAAATAAAGCTAATCCCCAATGTCAATTCAGTATAAAGCTTCAGAATGTCAGGCAAATCAACAAGGTTTCATTCCTCATAAACTTGATCCCAGAAAACCCTTACTATCCAGGTAAAATAACTATAGTATCCTAAATGCAAATTATAGAATTAAAACGTCAAGATTACATATAAAGTGATTTTCAAATGAACAGTGATGCTAGTAAATTGGACATACAACAGGAATCCACAGAGAACAGGAAAAAAAATTACGGACATGAGACCAATCATTATAAATTGGTTCAAATAAACAACATAACAGACTGACAAACACCAAGCAAATTCTTCAAAAAAGGGCAGACCCATATAATCCAGACCATAGAAAGTAAATTTCCTGTCTTGTTGCCCACACTCTAAAGCTGAAAGTCAAAAATCCTCTCAGGAAAGAATGGACACCAGTAACAGTCTGCAATATAATAATATAGAAAGAGAGAAACCTACATGCGAGACAGTACGACGCTTTACAATTCTGACCCCCAAACAGAATACACGAGCATCACATCCTGTTAAGCAAATTGTATTACTTCCGTCTCTGGTGCAAGGTGTGATCTGACAACACAACAAGAAGTAAACTAAGAAAACCACTCAAGAACATCAAACACACTGCTGTCAAAACTCGCACATACCGAGTAATATAATATATAATCATGAACCCCCCCCCCCCAACCAACAAAAAACACTCGTAAACAATAATAAATTAACTACTTTGAAAAATATCAAAAACATAAATGTTCCCTCAACAAAATAAACTAAAACTGCATGAATGGGTTTCGAAAAGCGTAAAACTTACAATAGGGCCATCATCACGACCATTAGCCCCAAGCAACTGTGATCCAGGTCTATTTATCGCCCGCACTTGCACACCTGGTAAGTCATACAAAATAAAATGAATGTAGTAAATAGTAATCCAAAAAAACAAACGGAATAAATTGAGCTGAAAAAAAATATTAGTATATAGACAGTGACAAGATACCTTGATATGTAAGAATATTATCAAGTATGAGTGATATACAAAAGGAGGATTGTATTATTTAATAGAAACAAGGAAAATCAAAGCCGTGTTGATAAGCATGTGAAACAAAATTAGCAACACATACCGTTGACCTGTAGTTCTGCATATTGTGGCCATTGCATCCTAAACGAAACCTTGTCATTAAGGAGGATACACCAGGCCTGAATCATAATTATGTAAAAATCATTGATTCATGACATCTCTATGTCCGTAAAAATAATACAAAACATTGTCAACAATAGCATATAACACTCCAACCAACCTGAACATCATACTCTTGTTTTAACAACAAGTCCTTGTCCACTTTTTTAATTTGAAATGTTTTCTCAACACTCTGAACTGGGTTTACCCTGAAGTTTTATGCAAACGTAAGTATGACGGAAGCAACAAGTACATGCATGAAGAAACTTGCACACATGCACATACAATAACCATGATATAAGTATGAGAGAATATTAAATATATACTTGTCTCAAGCACAGATATCAAGACTAAAAGGAATAGGTTATCTTTTCCCACAAGAAACATCTCTTGGTCCTCCATCGATATGAGAATGAGATCTTTATACAACAATCAAGACATCTACACAATTAAGCAATGAGAACTCACCAATTAAAAAAATTTAATATTAAAAAAAAAGGATGTTTTCTTACTTTACCCCTTGAGGTATTGCTGTATTTAAAGATACACACTTAGATATTTAATAATCATACCCCCATATGCATAAGGTCCAAGTGAGTCAATGCATAAGGTACAAGCGAAGTGATGCACATGCGGAGATTTCAATGTTACCTTACCCGGAACGTGGGTCGCTTTGGTACGTGGCACGGGTACGGGGTACATAAATTTAGCTGATACACAATACGATGTGGGAAGGCTTAGTTTGCTTGCTACTTTGGATTACAAAATGCTTTAATACTCTTGTTATTATCTAATTTATTATTAGTATTATTATTGGAAATAATTATTATGATTTATCTTTTAATTAGTTATCTATTTTAATTAGGTTATTTAGTTCCCTTTTTAATTAGGAGACTTGCTCCCCAAGTTTAGGATTATCTATAAATAAGGCCATTGGCCCTCTCTTGTATTCAGAATTATTATGGTTTAATTATAGTGAAATGATTTGAGAGAAAATATGGTTTAATTATTATTATTATTCGGGTGTGTTCATATTCGTCAATTCCGATGCGTTTCACATCAAAGTGGTATCTGAGCTCCGTTCGCTACTAATTTTTCACCCAAGTGTGTGCCTCACGAGCTATGGCAAGCGCTCTGGGTAACCTATCGTGTGACGTGTACTCAGCAATGATCAATGTTCCAAAACTGACCAACACAGTGGCGCCACCACCAACAGTGGTTGGATTTGATTTTGCGACCCAGTTAAAAATAGGGTTAAAGTACACTTGGGTCCCTCAAATAATTTTTGGACTATAAAATGGCGATAACAAATTTTTAAAAACCTAGATCCCTCAAATACCCATTTACTCAATAATCTTTTACTTTTAGAAGTCCACGCTAGTGGCACCACAACCCCCACCCACCCCCACCGTCGGAGCTCAAGCGACCTCTGGTGAGAGGGTGCCAAAGCTTCGATGAGGTTGTCAGAGATCCGGTGAGGAGGAGGGGGGTTCGAACGGAAGAGGTTTTGTAAAAATTGCGAAAGAGAAATGGGTAAATGGGTTTGCTTTTGTCCTTAAATGTCTAAAAATTGTTGTGCGCCATAGAGAGAGAAATTTGTTTACAAGAGACCTAATTGTAAAAGCCCCAAAAAAGAATTGTGTGAACAAATCGAGATTTTGAAGGTAGAGAGATGGAGCGGGTACACTAGTTCGGGACGGTAGGTTTTCGATTGCCAACGAAGCTGGTGCAAATCGGGAGATCACTAGACATCGCCTGAGAAGGCCATGGCGACACATATAGTACGGATCTGGGCAAGGGAGCCCAAGAGGAGGAGATCGAAGAAGAGTGAGTCACGATCCAATTCGAGGAGGAAGGGTTGATGGTGTCATCAACGCTACCATGGAAGAGGCTTGCGAAGATGACGGGACAGACGATCTAGACATAGGAAAGCACCGACAGGGCTGCGGCATGGATCTCGACGTGGAATTGATCAGAGAAATAAAGATAAAGGCCAACGAATCTGCAACAGCTGCTGTGGAGGTGAGAGATTGTGGGCACGATGAAGTGGAGATGGAGGCTAGGGCTTGTGTGGGTCTGTTTGCTATTTATATTCTAATGTATCGTCTTGGGTCTTGAAAAATTTGGGTCTCCTCCAAATTTTCAGTTTATGGCAACATGGCAAATTATTTTTTATCACAAATAAAGCGGCCCAAATATTCCAAAAAATAGTGGAAGCAGCATGGGCTTTTACAAATCTCCCCTACGGTGCGTAGTTCAGTTTCTCGTAACGGGAGGGCACTACCTTTCAGTTTGGTGATCCTGGATTGCGGTACGCTGCTTCAAGTAAAGATGATAACCACATACGTAGTCAATTTCTCCTAATAAATATATTAGACATCTCAGTAAAAATATCAAACAAATAAAATTGCACCCATGTTTCTTGAACCTGGCAGTCAAAACAGTGTAAGATTTTAGTTTTTTACTCTTCAATCTTGAAGCCAATGCCGCTTCTATCCGGTCACTGCCAAACCGGAGCAAAATTTAAAGCAACTAATTCTCTGGAGCCACAATATTCAAGTAGTACTTTTTGAGTCAATTATCTCGACCAGTAAAGGATATTTTTACAACTATGCACCGTAAATTGGTGTGGAATCACCCACTAACTAAATTTTAAGGTACAATACACCCGATCATCATGCTGAGGACGCAAAAACGTTTACAACGACAAGATAATAGATTTGAGTTTTGCAGTTACATGGGCACTGGCCAATTTAGGTATATGTCAATTTTGATCGACAATGTATCTTTTAGTTTTCTCTATTTTTTTTTAATTTTAACTAAATCTCGAATAATTTTTGGATTTTTTTTGGAATTTTCTTGTACAAAATCTTAAAGGACTGTCGATAGGCAACAGCTACTAACAGGAAGGAGAGAATCAAATTCTCATTCCCATTTCTCAAAAACATGTGCTAATTGAATGATTTTACAATCATAGGGCCTCCTACTATTTATAGGGGTGAGGGAAAGAGAATATTCTAGATATATTCGTATTCTGACAACCTAAGGGATTTCTAGGCTCCTTATGAGTTCATGGGTGATGTCATAAGAGCAGGGGCGGAACCAAAGAGGGGGCTGGGACGGAAACCAGCCCGTCTCTGATAAAAAAAATAAAAAATAAAAAGAGTTAAGTTTTCTAAATTCTGAATTCAGCCCATCCCAAATTTTTTGGACCTTTGTGTAATATTTCAAAACATTCCATCCCTAAAATCAATTTTTTAAAAGACAACAACCTAATTTCTAATCTCATCCCTAAAATCAAGTCAGCCGTTCCCGTTCTTTTTCTCATCTCATCTCCTCTTCCTCTACCCCTTTTACCTGTTTCTCTCTCTCTCTAACACAGTCGTCGACCTGCTAGCTAGTAGCTTCGCCCCTCTCTCCGGCCGCCGTGGATCGCTGCTCCTCCTAGCCGAACTTCTCCTGCTGCCCGCCGGCCGGACCCCTCCTGGCTCCTCCTCTCCATTTGATTGGTAATTTGTTGCTTTTTTTTTATATGCACTGAATTTGCTGAACATTTACTGAATATTTGAAGAATATTTGCTGAATGCTGAAATATCTGCTGAAATATTTGCTGAATGCTGAAATATTGGCCCCTCTTCCTTGCTGAAATATTTGCCGAATTTTTTTATATGTGGTCAATGTTGAATTTTTTATTTGCTGATTGCAGTTTTTTTTTTAATTTGTTGAGTGCTGATTTTTTTTTATTTGTTGAATGCTGAATTTATTTTTATATTGCTGAAATATTATAGGTTTTAATGTCGTCAAGAAAGACATTGTTATCATTTTTCAAACCTCCCAAGTCCTTTTTAATTAGAGCTTCGTTGAATATTTGGTGAATACTAAAAAATATTTAATTATATTTAAGTAATTATTTGGTAAATACTAAAAAATAACCCCCAAAAAAATTCGGGCCGGGGGCTCCCGCCGCCAAACCCCCGGAAATCACCGTTAAGGTAGCCCGCCCCGGCGTGAAATCCTGGTTCCGCCACTGCATAAGAGTGACCTCATCCATGACATTGTAAAAGGGCTAGAACATTCTTAAATTTCTCTGGTGTTAAAGAATATAGGGTAGAGAGAAAATATTAGAAGAGAAAGCTTATCATTGATTGGTGTGTCAATAATGAGGAGGATTACCACTTATTTAGAGTGAAAAGGGGTGCCTACCTAAAGACTCTTTGTTATAATACAAGGAGGTTTCAATACAAGAGTCATAGCCAAATGTGGACACTCGTATAAAAATAAACATATTTACAACCACCTGGGAAATTTTTTTGACTGTTTCGTTGTCTGTCAAATCAAGGGTTGGATTTGTCAATTTTTTTCAAGAATTGTATCTTTGATTCGCCAAAGACAAGATTACAGCAGTTGTTTTTTTTCAGTATTTTACAGCTGGTTCTATAAATTAGGGACTTTACAACATTAACCAACAACTCCATTATCACAACACCGAGGACCAACTCATCATCAAGAGTAAGTAGTCCTTCCATTTGCTTTCAAATCATGGAGCAGCTCTACCCAAGTGTATCCATTCCATTATTTGCAATTATACAATTAGATTCTTTAATTAAATATTCATTTGGTAGAATCATTTAGTTGTACAATATTTAGTTCTAATTGGGCTGGATTCAAGCATTTATCTCCTAATAAGATTCTTAAATTTGCGTGTAATTAATTAATTCATAGTTAAGTAGGAAATTAAGTTATATGAATATCGTTAATAATACTTTTTGCTTTATTAGAATCACTTGTCTTAGTGTTATTATTACTTTAGCACGCTCCGTGATTTGTTTAATATTACTTACGCATAGTATAATTACTAACCTGTTAACTTAGGTAATTAATTAACTGATTTTTCTATTGACTCTACCATTGGCCGTACCCAAGTCCAGATGACAAAAGAAGTGAGCTAGTATCAAGTTGACTGTCCACTGTAAAACTGACGTCAAATCTTGATGATGGATTCTCTCGCTAGAAAGAATAAATAAAAGCAATAATAACAAGTATGAAATTAGACTAGCTACGTGCATTCGAGGAACACTAACGGTAAGTATAAAGAACTTATGAATACTTTAAAAAGGTGAAAAAACAGCATATCATGCTTACAAGAAACTAAATGGAAGCGGGAAAAGGGTAGAGAGATTGGAGAAGATTATAAACTGATTTACTCCGGTGGGAGAGATATAGACTAATGACCATTAAAGCATTAGATGAAATAAAACATCAAATACCAATCCATAAAAGCATATTCTTAGGAGGTGATTTGCACGGGCATGTAGAAATAGAACGAAATGGGAGAGATATAGTATTGGGAATATGTCCATTCTCAGATTGGGGATAGGAGAGAGAGGGTTACATTTTTGGGGAAAATTTTTGCCGAAGGGTTCCCAAACTAAAAGAGGTGGTTTTGACCAAGCTATGCATTTGATGATTCACTTTACGTTCCATAAACGAGTAGGACAAAGAGGCTTGATTCGTAAGTTCAGGAGGGAGGTCATGTATTATTAGTGGCCTCCGGCATGGAAATTGTGAAGTCATGTTTCCTATAGGGAGTAGGAGATGAAGTTCCTTTTAGAAGGTTTAGGTACGAAGAGGCCAGTGCCTTTTGACCTCACCTTACTACCGCCAGTGGAGTATAAGATTGTCAAGTTGGTGTTTCAACAATTAGACTAAGCTGGTTTAGAAAATAACCGAACGTGGTTTATGAAGAAACGTACAGGATAGGTTCAGTTATAGTAGTGGGAGGACGCTACGGGTGAGAATCTCATGATGCTCTTGCTCAGATTAAAGAGTTTTTTTTGTTTAGGCATTTTTAATTGCATGCACTTCAGATTGGGGAAGATCTGAAAAAAAAAAGTAGTGAATTTGGAAATGTTTCATTTAATTATAAAGTTTAAACCAAAAAAAATAAAGATTTGGCTCATGACAGCTAAGTCTTTGAGGCCCTATGGAGTCATCTTACTCATCTCCTCTTTGCAAAAAGAAGTCATTGTGAATGACTTTGCCTCACAGCTTAAATATAAAATCTGATATTGGTTTTATGGATATATCAATTGGGTGTTGGGAGTTTTAAAATCTTTACATCTATTATCATCTTTTGATCTCTTTCATTGTTTTGTGAGTTTAATTTTGATGGATATACTTTATTTGGTATGATATGATAAAACACAAATGCAATTATTTTTATAATATATAAATGTATCTAACTCCGCATGTGTCGTGCTTAACTTCTTCTATTTTTTTACACTGTCGGTCCCAAGCCCGGATAAAGGAGGAGGGTTGCGTTAGGTAGCTGACAACCAGCGTAAAACTTTGTCATATCCTTATGAACATGAATCCTATGAATATACATACTAATGCTAGGACATTCCCCTTAAGCGCTGCGTTGCGCCTGCCACCGGGTGTCTCGAAAAATAGGCAAGGGGCGTTGCTCCTACCACCGGGTGTCTCGAAAAATAGGCAAGAGGCGTCGCATCAGCCCCCGGATGCGACGATAAATACGCAAGGTTTCCTGCAGCAAGTTGGACGTGTGCGGGCAAAGAAACTAGTCCAGGATACTAGACTTAGGTTAGCGACTTGGAACATAGGGACTATGACAGGAAAAGGGATGGAGTTAGTAGATACCATGATAAGAAGAAAAGTTAACATAGCTTGTTTACAAGAAACTAAATGGGTCGGTGAGAAAGCTAGAAAAATAGAAAATACAAGATTTAAATTATATTATACAAGAAAACATAAAAATAAGAACGGAGTTGGAATAATAGTAGATAAGAACTTTAAGGAAGATATCGCAACCGTTATTAGGAAAGGTGATGGACTTGTACTTGTAAAATTGGTATTAGGTGAAAACATAATTAATATTGTTAGTGCTTATGCACCCCAAGTAGGATTAGATGAGCACACAAAAGTACAATTTTGGGAACAAATGGATGAACGAACTCAAGAAATACCCGTAGGTGAGAAAATCTATATAGGGGGAGATTTTAATGGCCACGTAGGAGAAGATCGTGTAGGATATGAGATAGTGCATGGAGGACATGGTTTTGGCGATAGGAATGACGGGGGTGAGTTTTGTCTTAGATTTTGCGATGGCATATGATTTTGTACTAGTAAATACATGTTTTAAAAAGAGGCTTGAATACTTAATAATTTATAAAAGTGGAACGCATAAGAGCCAAATAGATTTTTTCATTACTAGGAAAGGAAAAGATTGTAAGGTTATCCCGGGAGAGAGCTTAACCTCACAACATAGGATAATGGTGTTGGCTATAAATATTAAAAATCAATCACGAGTGCAAAAAGTGAAGATTACCCACGAACTAGGTAGTGGAACTTAAAAGGAGAGAAATTAGAACTATTTAAAGATAAAGTATTAAATGAAGCAACATGGAATACTGAAGAAGAGACTAACATAATGTGGAATAAGATGGTATCATGCATTAGGAGAATATCAAAAGAAATTCTTGGGGAAAAAAAAGGCAAAGGGCCACAGTCTAAAGAAACTTGGTGGTGGAATGAAGAAGTACAAAATATTGTGAAAAATTAAACGGGAGTGCTTTAAAACATGGCAAACAAATAGAAATGAAGAAAATTTTGAGAAATATAAATAGGCTAAAAGGGAAGTTAAGAAAGTGGTAAGAGATGCTAAGTTAAAAGCGTACGATGATTTTTATACAAAATTAGGAACACAAGAAGGGGAAAAAAGTATTTATAAGCTTGCTAAACTTAGGGACAAAAAAACAAAAGATTTTAATAATGTTAAGTGTATCAAAAGTGATGATTCGAGAGCCCTAGTCAAAGATGATGAAATTATGGAAAGATGAAAAAACTACTTTGAGAGATTATTAAATGGAGATAATGGGAGTAGATTAGATATAGAGGAACTTAGGGAGACTCGAGAAAATATATTTTTTCGCAGAATTAGGGCAACAGAGGTCAAAATTGCTCTAAAAAAGATGAAAACGGAAAAGACTTCAGGACCAGATGGCATCCCTATTGAGGTTTGAAAGTGCTTAGGGGAGGATGGAGTATCATGGCTTATAAAATTATTTAATAGAATTTTAATGACTAATAGGATGCCAGATGAATGGAGAAAAAGTGTTTTAGTACCTATTTATAAAAATAAAGGGGGCATACAAAGTTGTTCAAATTATCGTGGTATTAAGTTAATGAGTCATAAAATGAAACTTTGGGAGAGAGATTGAATATAGATTGAGATTGAAAACAACAGTATCTGAGAATCAATTTGGGTTTATGCCTTGGAAGTCAACAATGGAAGCAATCTATTTATTGAGGAGATTAATGGAGAGGTACAGGGAGAAAAATAAAGATCTTTATATGATTTTTATAGATTTGGAGAAGGCGTATGATAGGATACCCAGAGATAATATGGTGGGTTCTACATAAAAGAAAAGTGACTCGCAGATATATTGATGTGATCAAGGATATGTATGATGGTGCGATGACTACAGTAAGAACATCAGCCGGAGAAAGTAGTGAATTTTCAATTACGGTATGTCTACACCAAGGTTCGGCATTAAGCCCTTATCTCTTTGCTCTTGTTATGAATGAGATGACTGGACAAATACAAGATGAGGTGCCATGGTGTATGCTATTTGCAGATGATATTGTTCTAGTGGATGCGTGTAAGACAGGAATTAATGTTAGGTTGGAATTGCGGAGAGAAACTTTAGAAACAAGAGGATTTAAAATAAGCAGAACTAAAACAGAATATGTGGAGTGCAATTTTAGTAGTAATACGAGGACAGATGGAGATGTGGTGAAATTAGAGGGCCTAGAGATACCTAGAAATGATCATTTTCATTATTTAGGATCGATTATCCAAAAGGATGGAGATATTAGTGATGATGTTACTCATAGGATCAGAGCATGCTGGGTTAAGTGGAGAAGTGCTACCGGCGTTTTGTTTGATAGGCGTATACCTTTGAAGTTAAAAGGAAAAATTTATAGGATGGCCATTAGACCTGCCATGTTATATGGGACAGCAGAGTGTTGAGCAACCAAGAAACAAAATGTGCAGAAAATGAGTGTGGCGGGAATGCGAATGCTAAGATGGATTTGTGATAAAACTCGAAAGGTTAAAATTAAAAATGAACAAATTCGTGAAACGGTAAAAGTAGTTCCTATAAAAGATAAATTGAGAGAAAATCGATATAGATGGTTTGGACATGTCAAGCGTAGACCAATGAATGCTCCTGTAAGGAAGAGTAATTTAGTTAGTATTGATGGTAACACAAGGGGCAGAGGTACGCCTAAATTGACTTGGTGAGATACTATAAAAAAGGACATGATGTCATGTGGTTTACCCGAAGATATTGCACTAGACAGAATGGAATGGAAAAATAGGATTCATGTAGCCGACCCCAAATAATTGGGAAAAGGCTTTGTTGAGTTGAGTTGAGTATAAATGTATCTATTTGATTTGGATTTTTTTATAATAGCTATTAAGACATTGGGCCTGTTGATGTTATGGCTATATACATTGTTTTATTTTGTGCTAAGATGTTTGGTAAAATGAAATGGGGAATTTGATTGTTTAATCAACCAGATTGATACGTGAAGTTTAGTTCTAGGACTAAGAATGCCTTTACACATATTTTATGGTTATTCTTTTCCTATATGTTTTCTTTGATTGTTTTTTCGAGTAAGTATTTTAGGTTCAAATCAGGTTTTAAAAATATTTGTATATTTATTTTTAAATTTGATGTTTATTCGTTTTGTTTTATAGAAATATATTGATTTATTGATTTCATTTCTCATATTTACAAAACAAGGGACCCTTTACGACTTAAAACTTGAGTTTTATTGATAAATTTGAGTTTCTTCAACTATTTGTGCAAGCCCCAATATCTCTTTAATTATATAATTTGTTTTAAAATGGTTTCTACCTCACCCTTTGTTCTATATTTTCAGCTTTGTGTAGGTCTATTATTTGAATACAAATTATTACATTTGAGTGCAAAGGTAAATAACAAATTATTTTTTTTGTTCGTTATATCTCTTTATCATTTGTTGTGTTTAAAAACTTATAACAATTACAACTGCGCACAAATTCTGATTGGTGATTGTTTTTTAGTGAGATTTAAATAAATCTCATAATATTATTTTGGAGAAGCCCAACGGTTTTCTCACTTTTACTATTTGTTATTACAATTTTGCATGGAGGAGTCAATACGTTTGAATAACAAGTCGTTTGTTTTTCGAGCATATACATATAAAATGATGCCCATTTTTTTCTAAAATTATATAACCATTAATTCATTTATATTACGGAATCTTTCCACACATACAAATATTTATATTCTTACATTATCGGAATTATGCACTCGCCCGCGCATCGCGCGCGGCTACATGCTAGTTTATTATGATTATTGTGTATCGCATTATGATGGATTTGGTTATTGTGGTTATATGTTAATGAAAGATAAAATTGGCACTACTTGTTAAATTAATTAGGTGGTTAGTAATTAAACAGGTTTCGACAGTGATGCTAAGAATGAGCCAAATGAGACTACCGTTTTATTTTGGTAGAGGGTTGGCCACCCATTATTTTAAGGGCAATCTACAGATAGGTCCCTTGGTAACAATTTTTAAACATTTAAGGATAATTTACTATTAGGTCCACTTGTTGTGCCACTAGCATGGACTTTTACAAGAAGAGAATTAGAGGACCTAAGTGTTTAAAATTTGTCAAAATTCCTTTAGTGTTTAGAATTTGTTTGTGAGGGGCCTAAGACTACTTTTCCCTTATTTTAATAAGCGGGGTGTCACACAAATCACATATGGTAGAGCTCTATGCTTCATGGATTTCTTTTGATAAATCTCGTCGATAAGAAAATCATCTAAATCGGAAATATATTTTTAGAGAATTAATTTTACAGTATGTAAAATACAAAACGTTGGGAGTAAAAATAAAGTTTTAATAAATCTCGTTGAGAGCTATTCGAATATATAATTTCATTATATTTTAAGAGATTTAATTTTAAAGTTCCAACACAAATATACAAAAATAGAGGATCCTAGCGTTTAATAACGCGAACACGTACCCCAGCATCCAAAAAAGGTAAACTAAGCAGCTAACAGTAAAAAGTAATATATTAAATATTTAGGAGTAGCGCCCATTAGTAATATCCACAAGAAATTGAAAAACATACAAAAATATTTTACACAGAAGAGAGGATCGTATGCACAAACTGCCATAAGTAATATCCACAAGAATGAACGTTAAGATATAAATTTCAATCCAAGTTCACAAGGCATTTATTTCTTTAGTAAAATAATTGTTGCAATTCAGGATTTTCTACTTGCACTAGATTATACAACTCCTAAAACTGAAGGCAAGAGCTTTACGACTTCAGGATAAAAGGCAAATGAGAAGAGGAGAAAGAGGAAATATCATCACTCACCCATCGGATGGAACATTTGTAATAGTCAACTTCACAGGACATAAAGGATGTGCCACCGTCAACCAGAAGCTGCATATAAGAATACCAATTAAGAACGACTATGGCTCCAAATTTCTATGATGTAGAACACTAGTAAATCTAAGCACAAAGCAGTTAAGAAGGCTGACTAAATCAACAGCCCACATTACAACATTTTCCTAATTTAAGGGAGTTTTTTCTGTCATTTTTTATAGTTGAGCCTTTGAAGTATTTTGCACTTCACCTTTTTGAGGTCATAGAAGTCGAACATTATAAAGAAACAAAAAATGCTGCCAACATGTATCACCACAGAAGTATTATGTTGCACACAAAGACGCAAAAAGTGCCACTTACGGGTCTGCGCGACTGAGTCTACATAGTTCACAGTAAAAGATATCGGGATGAACTGGTAGAAGCCCCTCCATAGGTTTGTCAGGTATAATAACACAACTAATATGCTGCCACACATTACATCTTGGATCCTCACACTGCATCAAAATAATAATAACAATAAAGAGTGCAATGATACAAGACTACAAGACGTAGGTTTGCATACATGAATTGACAGCAAGTATGGCATATTTTATAAAGCACTTCAATGTGACGTTCTTTAAAAAAATGAACAACAAAAATCTTCCATTGCTCATAAATTGTCGCACAACCACAATGTTCCTATTGCTTTTTTGCTTTCACGAAGTTTTCTAGTTCTAATTGAAACTTGCTCCTTAGAAGAGCCTAAATGATAGGGAGTTTAATGAGATCTTGTCCTCACTAACAGTTTCTAAAAGGTTAATGGTCTTTGGGGATGAGAGACGATAAAATGTGTCGTTAATGATACCGGCGAGTTTACTTGCAAATACAGTTCCGAACTAATGATTGATTCCCCTCGAAACCTTTTTCGAGCAGTAAAAACTGATCTATAGGGTTGAAATTCCCACTAAAATTCAAGTGCATGCTTGAGTGATAGCAGGCAAGAGAAGATTAATTCTTGCTGCTGCAAGAGAAGATTACCCCCCATGGGGAGGCTTAGAATCATATGCAGAAAGAGTAGCGGATTAAGGTGATTGATGAGTTTAAAATGGTTGGAACAATTCCTAGCTCAGTTGTCAAAATCGTACAATTCACGACTCGAATCTCGATTTGATCGCCATACAAAACAATATGAATCAAGGATAGAATCGCACATGTCTAGAGAATCGGCCAAATCCCACGATTCATGTGTAAATCATGAATCACACTGATTCACGTTTCAGATTTGATTTTCTTTGACGGGTTCATTCCAGAGATTAATATACCAGACTTTGAGGAACACGTCTATACTCTGTTATTTATTGCCTTCTAAAACAACCATATACCAGCACTTTTGTACAAAGAACCAGAAGGATTTGGGCTGTGAAAGAACGCGAAACCCCATTTCTTCCACTGTTCTTCATCTTGTCTTCTGGACTGTGTATGAATCTCTTTAACCTTTTAACGTTTATTGATTATCATTCGAGTCTTGGGAGCAGCCTCTCCAAAAATGGGGGTAAGGTTTGCCTACTACGACCTTTTATATGTGATAATCTGTGTTAAAATTAGACCCTTTGTATTGTGGTTCTGTCTTGTTGTGTTGAAGATCGTGGGAACTGTTAATGTTACAATTTGTCCAAATGGTTAAGAAAAAAAGTAATAATAAACACAATGATCCTACTTGGGCTCATTGTATCAAGGTAATTGGTGAGTATGTAATGCATTTAACTTGCAATCATGATCGAGTTCAAAGATGAGGTGTGTTCACAATGAAACCATATTTTTCCGGCACAATTCTACCAGTCATGTCCCGATGAAGTTCCAATATTTTTTCCGAAGAAGTTGAATGCTTTGAAAGGGAAAATGAGGATTCTGACTCAGAAATAAATAAAGGCAAAGTTAAGGGAACAATGGATATGTACATTGTGAAAGGGAAGGGAAAGGAAAAATTGGACCACCTCTAAACAAAAGACACTATATTAATAAGTATGTAGTATGTAGTCAAATGGGTCCTCTGATCTGCCAGGTCCCGTGAAAAAACATTTTTGCTCCAACAAGTCATATTTGTAAACATGTAGTGACTCTACATGCATAAATAAAACCTATTGGAAAATTTTGTTTTGATAGGACCAATCAAGAAATGTCTCATGTAAATAGGATTTATTTGTCAAGCTGGGGGCATTTATAGATTTTTCTACGCGCATTCTTTAGAGTTTAATTTAGTAAAGAGACTAGTGTGTAAACAAATGTTGCAATTCATTGGTGAGTATGGTAGGGGGTTGAAGCCTCCTAGTTGTCGTGATTCTAGAGTTATGTATATGAAAAAAGAAGTTGAAAGTGTGCATGTCTCATTAGAAAAATATAAAAATGGAAAAAATAGCGTGTACATTATTCATGGTTCAAAGTATCGGCCGAGTCAACTCAGTATCGCAAGTGACTGTTCCAATAACGCAACACGAGTCAAGTATTGAGCGAGTTTGACTCGAATCGGTATGTATCGGCGATATTTCGGTCAACTCGGATGAAATATCGTTGACTAGGCGAGTTACCCGAGTCTCAGCCATGTATCGGCCGAGTTTAGGCGTGATAAAACTAAAAAGAAAGTTAACTCAAAGAAGAGGAAGAAGAAGGTTAACTGCAAAAAAAAATGTTCATCTCAAAGAAGAGGAAGAAGAAAGTTAACTGAAAAAAGAGGAAGAAGAAAAAATTTCACCTTTTGGAATCGCTGGACACAAATTCCATCATAATGGGCTGAAGATGTTGTAATAGTCTAACGACGCATACTGATGATTCCATCCAGAGGGTTTTGTTTTAAATCAATTTCTTTGATCAACTGAGCTGGTTTAATAAAATTTCATTAAGATAAGAGTACGTCTTTAACAGTTGTCCGGTACTTTTTTTGTTCTCTTTGAAACAAAATAAAAAAACTTGGGCTAAACGTATATTAAAAAATATTTGAGGTATTATTTGGTATATGTCCCTTTTTTTAATAAGAAAAAACAATATTTTGAAATTAATATTTTTCTAACTAAAAGTTATAATTTTTTGTAAATTTTCTTTCTAAATACAATTACGTTCTTTTTCCAAAAAAACACACTTATGTTTCTTATTTTTTTTCATTTAACTATATTTTTTGTACAAATAAACTGTTTACGGGTCTTATTTCTATTTTAAAGTTCAGATTGTTTTTTTAAGTATAAAAGTTCAACTATTATATTAATAAAAAGATTAAAAATCTTTTGTAAAAAACAAAAAATCTTTACAGCTCACTTATCTGTAAAAGTTCATCTTTTGTACAAAATAAAAAATGTCTATAACTCAATTATGTTTTCAAGTTCTTTTTTTTTTTGTTACAAAGTAAAAGTTAACCATTTTGTAAAAAAATGATTTAATTTTTTTTTTACAAAATAAAGCATGTGTTACAACACTTGTGTATATAAGTTCTTGTAACAAATAAAAAGTAATTTTTTTGTACAAAAAACAATTGAAAGTCAACTGCTCTTATAGTTGTGTTTTACATTTATTGTACACTTTTGAATAAACAATAATTTCTTAAAAGTTAGTAATATGATTTCTTAAGAATTTGTTCTACATTTTTAATAAATTAGTACTATTTGCTAAAAAATTAGTAGTATTTCTCAATAAAATATTTTAAAAATCATCAGTATGTGTCGTTAGACTATTTTGCTAACTTATAATTGATTTAGTATAATATATTGAATTTAACAACCCCGACACGTGTCAGTATAATCAATTAGACAATGCTATGTATATTAAAGAATTGTTTGAACTTATCTAATTATGTTACGTTATTAATCATATTATTTTAAAATTTTCTATATTTTTCAGAATTTTTCGGGCTCTCTAAATAGTGTATCTTTGTGTATCGCCCGATACCGCGCCCGAGTTGCAAATCGGGCATCTGATGCAGAGACCGATATCAAGACTTTGAACCATGTTATTGTAGGATGGGTGGATTGATAGAAAATTAAGAATTCTCACCGACTTTATTCTTCATAGCCCTAGTGGAACAATATTTCTTTAATTTGTGGACACCTCCTCTATTATTATCAAGGATGCAAATAGGTTGGTTGACTTGCTTGATTTAATGGTCGAGGAGATAGGGAAAAAGAAAGTTATTCAAGTGGTAAGGATATTGAAAGGAGGTATTTATTTTGGTCTCATTGTGTCGGAGCTAACTAAAGAGGGGGTAACAAGATTTCCTACGTCTTACGGAAAGGAAATCAAAGAGGGGGAAGAGAGGATCATCATAAAGGAGGATGATGATAATGAAGATAATGATGAATGAAGATTGATGCCCCTTTTTGGATATATTTTATTTTATGATCTTGTGGAATTGCATATAGTGATATGATCATAAAAAGAACCTCTTTTGGACATATTACCCTTTGCTTATGATCTTTCCGATATTGGAAATGTTTAAAGACAAGTCTTAATCTTAGTAATAATAATGATAATTCCGTGTGTTAATTATATTTCTTTCTTTTTTGGTTCCTTTATTCTAATATTCATTGTAATAATGAGATTACATGTGTAACACCTCGTAATTTTGAGGATTTAATATTTAATTATTTTGGGACATATACAAATATTTAAGTTGGAGAAACTTAAATTTATAATTTGGAGAATTTATTTGAGTGGGAAGAATTATTTATTTTTTGCGACTTTAAGTTTAATTGTTCGAAATTTCGTGTGTCGCATTTTGAGGTCAAAATTTGAGAATGTTAGAAAGTATTTCGGATGACAATTCTGAGTGCGCAATTGAGTCCGGATGGGTCGAGATAGTCAGAAAAGAGTACCCGGGGGTAGTAATCGGGTCTCGGAACATTTTTGGGCGTAGCCGGGCCCACATGGGGTGATTTAGGCCATTTTAATTAGGCCCATGTGGTCAAAAACGGGATTAGGGGTTTTAAACCTAATTCAGGAACTAGTTGAACGGCAGTTAGCAAATTCTAAACCTAGGGTTTGAGAGAGAAACAAAGGAAGCAAATCAAGAACAAATTGGGGACTTTTTGGAGACATATTTTGGGTGTTCGTCATCAAACCAGTCTCTAACAATTCCAGGCAAGTGGTTAACTGTCGTGATTCTTAAAATGGGTGATAACCAATTCATATTATAATATGTGTATATGAAAATTCGTTTTGGGTGTGCAACCATAATTAAAATTGAGTTTTTCTGAATGTAGAGTAATGGATAGATTTAATTACTCAAGGGATGTTAAGTTATGATTTGGGACTGTTAAGATTGAATTGTAGAGTGGATTACAGTATGTATTAGTGATTAAACTGACTGCGAATGATGAGGTCGAATTCGGTAAAAACGAGACCCAGGTGAAAAACCGAAATCGGATATACCCACGGTTATATATAAATTTGATGATAAATTAATCTAGGATGTTTAGACCCTTTTCTTATGTGGAGGTAATGTTGGTTGTGATTGGGTAAAGGTTTGGAATGAAAATAAAAGCTTGAGAGTTCGTTAATGGCTGAACAGAACAGCGGAGAAGAAAGGGACCTGTTCGATCGATCGATCGACCCACGGGATCGATCGATCGATGGTCCCAGATTTTTGGCAGATCCGCTTGTTTAATATATAAAGGGAAATTAATTTAGGATTTAATCCCCTACTTTTATTTAGTGATAAATTCATATGTAGCACATATTCCTTAACAATTATAAGGGGATATAATTGGGTTTAGGAGGGTGATAATTGTGTGTCACGAGATGATTAAATTTCGAGAATTAATTCGTAGGTATTGATTTTGGACCGAGGGAAAATGTTTGGGTATTGTAGTTGAGTGGCACTACATTATTAAAAGGAATTGAGGTGAAATTTATTAATTAAGGGGTGAAATATAGAATCGGGTATTAACGACGGTACGGGCCAAGTGAGCGAGTACGGGTATAACGGTTGGGCGACACCAAGTATTAAATTAATTGATGTGTTAAGTAATTAAATTAGAGTCGGACGGTAGACTCGGGAAGGTAATAAATTAACTAAAGAGAAAACTAATTAATTTGAGTCGGGCCATAGACTCGGGAATATACAGGCTAGTGTTACGGGTTTTAGTACACGGTAAAGCCGGGACTTATATTATATATATATGGTGTGGTGATAGTATGTATATATATATATATATATATATATATATATATATATATATATGTGTGTGTGTGTGTGTGTGTGTGTACTTTGTGTGTGCTATTAAATATCAGGGACTGAATATTTATTTAAGTTATATAATCTAGTGCTATCAAGGGAGGTTGCGCGTTGTGGGTGAATCCCTTAACTTGAGGAGTACGGTGAGTATATCCCCAGGTCATAGCATCCGGTATATGGGTGAGGGGCTTATCTCACTTTCAGGGAAGGAATATGACCGCCTCCACTACGTTTATATTTTTGGGTCATGTTGGTGAACGATTCCAACTTGGGTAACTAGGTTATGTGAGCACACCTAGTGAGATAGCACTTTAGAGGAAATCATCTAGCGAGGGTATACTCGGAGGGATGGATATACGTACGATATATGTGTGGATGTTCGTAGTAAAGGTACGTATATAATGGTAGTAAATATTATATGCGGGTAATAGTACAGTGTGTGATGTATTTATTTTATATAACTTGTGTCACGGTTATATGATATTATTTAAAAGGAATTAATTAAGTTAATTGGTGAGATAACTTATAACCATTAATAATAATACTCGATTTAGAGTAGAATGACAAGGGGAGATTAGACTGGGACTAGTTGGACGGGGTAGTACAACTAGGTGGGGTTAAAGTAACCGTTAGGTGTGCACATTAGTGGAGGGGTGAGTATGTCCTCAAGGGAGTGCGACACTAACTTAAATATGAAGCGCATTCATATATTTTTATTTACTGCAGTTAATTCACTTGCTAAATGTTTTGGGTTCTAACCATTGCTATAAAATCATTTTCAAAACCTTTTTGGTGTCCAACCACAGGGACGCCAGACTTGATATTCTATTCCAGGGACACGGAGCTGCGGCACATGTGGATGCTAGCAGGAGTTTGAATTAGACGCATCGTTCATTCCTTCCTAGAGTAGGAATCATTTATCAGTTTCAGTTTTACTTAGGGCTTGTTGCCCAGACTTTCAGTACAGTTTTCAGATTTATTTATTCAGGTGTTGGATGTTTGTATTGGACTATTTACTTTGATAGCCGATGGTTTATTCGGCATGTAGTTTAATTAATTATTCTGTTGATTTATTTCAGTCATGGTGTATGACTCATTATCTTTCCGCATGTTATTGGTTGTTTAATTAAAAAGATAAAATTTGGCACCAGTTTTTTGGAATTAACCGGTATTTTATTAAGCGGGGTGTCACAACATGTTCACATTATATGCTGTGAAGGGAAATGCCTTGCTTATAAACTGTGAAAGGAAATGCCTTGCTTATAAACTATGTAATCATGTCCTAAAATTGGTTTTAGGTCATAATATCTTCTATGTTCTATTTATATTCTAATGTGTCGTCTTTAACACATTTTATATTGAATCTAACAATTCAATTCACGATTCATAGGGTTTCAGAATCCGAATCACGATTTGACAACTATGATTCCTTAATCATGGAAGGATGTTATTTTGAACGAGTTATTTCTTTTGTGAGAACATAACAAGATTCCATGGAGGTGTATGTTGTTGATTGTGATTTAGGAGAAGTGGATGAAAAGAAGCGGATAGAGAAGAAAACAAGGAAGTGATGTGCGATATAATTATAATCCTGCCAATTCTTTGGGCATCTTCTACAAAGATTTTGGACTTCAGATTGTCTTGCATGTCATATAATAGGGAGAGATCGGCCCAAGAGGTAGTCCATTAGTGCTTCATGAGACGTAAGTCACAAGTTTGAATCCCAAGAAATTCATAATCCCGTGTGAGGCCACTCCCCATTCCTTTCTCCATAACTTCTCGCTTTTTTCTTCATTTTGAAGGGAATGAAGTCCCCATGATCGCCTCTCCCCGTGATTAATAGTAATTGGGTGGTATTATTTTGTAATTCCTTTCAGTTGGTTTGCTTTCTAGCATTTCTTTTCCTTTTTCTCCTCTCTGAAGAACTGTGTGAGGTTTTGGCTTGAAATTCTACTCCCACACAACAATTGGCGACTCACTACCCATGAGCAATTCGCGGGGGAGTTCGTTATTTGCATAAATCATGTAGAATTTTGGGTGGGTTATAGGTACAAAGTTTCGCAAGTATATTGCAGCAGTCAAGGTAGCAATCGTAGGCAGCGAACGTAGGTTTTAACTGCGCGTATTTCAAGGGTTTGCACATGTATAGTGTAAATAGCGTGACGAGAGGGGTTTCTCGATAGGGTTTTATTGATATTGAGATCATTTTTCATCAAAAAAAAAGAAGGTTCAAGGGGTTTTACACTTGATTTGGGTGTATTTGGATCTTGGGTTGATCGTGTATATCTCTTGTAAGATCTACCGTTGTAAACAAATTTCTCAAATAATGGAATTGTTCTTTCCTTGTACGCAAGGTAAATTTGCAGAACCATGTTAAATCGCTTGTATTCATCTTAGCTATTTTATGGCTTCTTTGATTTCCATCATATTTACTTGTTTTAGTTAGGTGTGGTGTCATTAGAGCAAATCAAATTAGGAACACAAGTTGTCAGACGAAAGTCTTGCCAGGTTTTTGGAAGTCTTGATTCATTGTTTGAATTCAACCATTACTGGAAATATTGCTTCACATTTGGAGGTGGATAGGTTTAATAAAAGCAGCAGCTTCACTTCATGGTAAGCTAAAGTAAAGGATCTACATGTGCAACAAGGTTTAGCAGAATCGTTGAAAGGTGGGAGCTACCACATCGTAAAAGGAAGGTTGGCGGATGATGAGAAAAGGAAAGATGGTGGGAAGCAGAATGCGAGCAATGTCAATGATGAGGGCACAGTCAATGTTTCAAAAGACGAACTGAGGTGCCGCCTCGAGGCGAGGCGCTAGTTGGCTGGACTCAGGCTTACGCCTCTAGGGTTTTATTTGAGGCTTCCGCCTTTTTTGGCTGAGGCGTACGCCTTGAGGCTTTGCGCCTCGAGGTTGTTGAGGCTTACACCTCTGTTTTTTCTCCTCATTAAGGGTAAAAGTGGTCAAAAGGGAAAAAAAAAATCACGTGTCATTTACAACCCAAAAGCAGTCATTTGCTGCTCAAACCCAGAAGCCCTAGTCGTTTGTTGCTCAAAGACCTTCGATCGTCTCTTTTCCAACATAAAACCTCCGATTGTCTTTTCCAACACAAAACCGACCTCTGAACGTCTCTTTTATGCTAAACCGAAGGTAATTTCATTGTTTTCTTTATATTATGCAAGCCGATGCGTCTTTTTTATGTTTTTTTTCCGTGTATGTATATATATATATATATATATATATATATATATATATATATATATATATATATATATATAGAGAGAGAGAGAGAGAGAGAGAGAGGGGATTAAGTGTGGTCCCTAAATGAGGTCCATTTTTTTAAAATAGTAAAAAAATTATTTCTGGGTTGATTTTTTTTATGGTTTTTAAACATTTCAGTAGAACCATAAAAAAAATAATCAACTCAAAATGAATTTTTTTGCTATTTTAAAAAAATCGATCAAAGTGTGTTAGTTTTTAAGTTGTTTTTAAGCGGTTAAAAACTGACAAAATTTGACCGACTTTTTTAAAAAAGTAAAAAAAATTATTTTGAGCTTTTTTTTTATGGCCCTACTGAAATGTTTAAAACCCATAGAACAAAATCAGCCCAAAGTATTTTGTTTACTATTTTTAAAAAAAAGACCTCATTCAGGGACCTCAAACTAATGGACCTCATGCGATCCGCTCTCTCTCTATATGTATATACATATACTGACTTTATTTTACTTATGTATATCAATATGACTTTTTTGCTAACACAAAATTTGTATTATTGTAGTAAGTTGTCACTGTGTCAAATAGGAAAGATCCCGCTTGGAAATACGGGAAGGAGGTGGAATTGTCGGATAAGGGTTACAAATATATTGAATGTGACTTTTGCGGGGAAATTATTAAAGGTGGGGTTAAGCGAATGAAGGACTATCTTGCGGGTACTAAACAAAATGTGGCTAAATGTGTGAAGGTGCCTCTTGAGGTTAGCCAAGAGATGAAATATTATTTGGTGAGATAAATATTATTTGATGAGAGGTGTTGATGATAGGCAAACAAAAAGAAGAGAAGGTGAGGAAAGGATTAATAATGTCTCTTACTATAATCAATCGTTTGGAGGGTCAAACACGAGTAGTGGTTCAACAAGGGGAGTTCGAGGACCAATGGATCGTTTTGTTGTCAATTTGATGATGATAGTGAAGCAACTACCATAGACAAGGGACACGAAAAAGATCTTGGCAATCAAACGTGTTCAGATGTTGGAAGATTCTTCTTTGACAACGGTATTCCTTTCAATGTAGCAAGTAGTCCTTTTGTTGTGTCGGGCAATTGGGAAATTTGGTTGTGGTTTCAAGCCTCCTACACCACATGAAATTAACACGTGGATTTTGAAAAAGGAAGAAGAGACGGCAAATGAAATTGTTAATGAGGTGAAAAAGACATGGGCACACACCGGGGTTTCCATATTATCTCACGGGTGGAAAGATATTCGAGGGAAAAGTTTGATAAATTTTCTTGTCAACCATATGGTACTGTTTTTTCAAAATCTGTGGATGCATCGGATGCCATCAAATATGCTAATTTATTGTTTAAGCTACTTGATGATGTTGTGGAGGAAGTTGGGGAGGATATTGTTATCCAAGTTGTGACAGGCAATTCGTCAAACTATAAGGCAGGAGGAAGTAAGTTAATGGAGAAGAGAAAACGACTTTGGTGGACGCCGTGTGCCGCACATTGCATTGATTTAATGTTAAAGAAGCTTGGAAATTTGCCTCAGCACAAAAAGGCATTGATTAAAGCAAAAAAGGTAATACATTAGTATTTTTTTGTATTAATTTCTTAATCAATGGGTGTTGGCATTTATGAGAAAAAAAACCAACAATAATCTTGTTCGTACCGCTACAACTAGATTTGCCACAGCATATTTGACATTACAAAGTATGTATGGATTGGGGCAAGGTTTGGAGGCCATGTTTACCTCTAAAGATTGGGCATAATGTAGTTGGGCAAACAAGCCAGAAGGAAAGGAAGCGAAGAAGATCATTTTACGAGATAGCAGTTTTTAGGGTAATATGGCTTATGCAATTAAGACCACAAAGACTCTTGTTAGTGTTTTGAGGATGAAAGACTCTGAAAAGATGTCAAGAATGGGATTTATCTATGGTGCTATGGATAAGGCCAAGGGGGAGATAGAAAAAAATTTGGATAATGATGAAGGGGCTTACAAGAAGTTTTGGAGTATCATTGACGAGAAGTGGGATTTTCAATTGTATCGTCATTTGCAAGCGGCAGCATATTTTCTAAATCCCCACTTCCAATATGATGATAATTTCTCCATGCATTATGAGATTAAGTCAGGGTTGTACATACGCATGGACAAACTCATCACCAATCCAACGGAAAGGGAAAAAGCTGATTTGCAGTTGGATGTGTTTTGAAGTAGGGACGACATGTTTGGGTATTCACAAGCGAAAATTACGTGTAAAAAAAGCGTTCCGATAAGTACACAAGTTATTGAAGTTAATTTTTTTAAAGTTAATTTTTTTTAAATTTAATGTTAATATTTTCTCTCAACTGATTAGTGGATTCGATTCGGAGATGAAACCCTAGAATTGACAAGTTTCGCTGTGAAAGTTTTAAGTTTAACTTGTCTATCCTCCGCTTGTGAGCGTAACTGGAGTACTTTAATCAGGTAATAATTATTAATGAATTAATTCTCTACCTATGAATATAGTTGTAAAATTATGACTAACTTTTAGTCGCTTTACAAAAATTTTAAATAGTTACACACAAAGAAGAGAAATCGTTTGGCATCATCGAAGCTCAACACGCTCGTCTACATCATGTATAACAAAAAATTAAAAGATAGGCACTTAATGAAAAAGGCACTTAAGGCAGACCAGGATCCGTTGGTCATCGACAGTGTGCCTTCTGACGATGAGCGGATTGCCGAGCAAACCAATGGATGCCAAAGCGATGAATCGGGGTTGACTACTGAGGTGGGCGCGAGTACACAAGTGCAACAAAGAAAAAGAAGAAGGTTGAAGAGTTCAAAAACTACGAGAAAAGGTCAAAATTAATATTTATACTTGTCTTATTCATTTTACTAATTTCAAACAAACAAAAAAAACTAAATTTTAATCCTTTCATCTTATTATTTAATAGATAAAGGAAAAGGATTGCAACTGGTGGACAAAGAAGAGAAGTGGGAGGATCTCAACTCGGGTGAGGAGGAGGATGGATTGATTCGATATATAGATAATTCCATGGATGATCCTTTAAGCGATGATGATGGGGATGGGGGTGAAGATGAAGCATATTATCCATTTTTCTGGCCATTGGATACCGATGTTCCACTACTTAATATATAGTCATGATACATTGTTTGTATTATTTTTGGTTATGGTTTGGTGATACATTATAATTTGGTGATGGTGATGGTTTTAATTATGGATTTCTTTTGTCTTGACGGTATAATATAATTATGATGATGACAGGATGGTGTTATTATTTGTATTGTGTTCTGGAATCGAGTTTACATAGTTTGTTTTCATGATAGATGTGATACATATTTTGTTCCTCGTTTAATTATTATTTTTATATAATTTTTAGTATTTTGTGGAAAAAAGTTGAGGCTTACGCCTCGGTCCGCCTCGAGGCTTACGCCTCGCCTCACATAGGCAAAACGCCTCAACTACGCCTGGCGCCTTTTAAAACATTGGACACAGCGCCAAAGTTGTGAACAAGCTATAGAATCTCTATCGAACTAAGAATCTCACAACCAATTTTCTAAACAGCACTACGCGCTTAGCGAGTGGCGTAGGACCTTTGAGGGACTAAGCGCTAGGCGAGGACTAGGTGATTTTTTTACTTAATTAATTTTTATAAAGAATAATTACAAGTAATATAAAAATATATTTTAAATGCATATGAATGTTCAAACCAAAACTCTCACGTATTAAAAAAATACAAAATTCCAATATTGTCTTCAAGTGATTAAATTTTAATTCCTAAAAATACTCCCCCTTCCTCGAGATAATGCCTTAATTAGACATAACCCCCCACTTTTCAATAAAGGGTCTTTTATTCTTTGAGATTCAATAGTTTTCACTATTTAAAGTTTGAGCCCATTTGTTTATATTATAGTTGATTGGGGTCCAAAATCGACAGAAACCATTAGTTGACCGATTTGCCATCAGTTGACTCACTTTTTCAACCAAAAAGCCTCTTTTACCTCTTGATACATTAATACACATTAGTATAAGTACATATTAGTGAATTAAAAATAAATTCTACATTATTTCTACTTGTTTTTAATAAAAAAAACTTTTTAATCAAGTGTTTTTATAAAATCAAAAAGGTATACAAAATGAAATAGTTTTCATACACTTTTTTTATAAAGTAAGTTTTATAAAATCAAAAGGTTTTTTTAAAAACTGTTTTTTATAAAATCATTTTTTTATAAAATGTTAAAAAATGTAATTTAACTTTTTTATAAAATCAAAGACTTTTTTAAAAACTGTTTTTATTCTTTTTTTCTTTTTATGTAAATTACAGGGTTTTTTCAATGCTTTTACATAAACAAAGTAAACTATTTTTATATATATTACAGGTTTTAACATTTTTTTACATAAAACAGGGTATTATACAATACATTTTTTTTTAAATAAATAAAGAGTTCTTAATAAAAAAATATATATTTTTTATTTTATAAATTACATGGTTTTTTTATTTTATAAATTACACCGTAATTTACTATGTTTATAGAAAAAGGTGTAAATTCTGTAATTTATACAAAAAAAAAAGTTTACTTTGTTTATATAAAATCGTTAAAAAAACACTGTAATTTCAATAAATAAAAAATAGTTTAGTTTTTTATATAAAAATGTTAAAAAAAAATGTAATTTATAAAATTAAGAATTAAAAAAAACATTTCATGAAGAACTTTTAATTTATTTTTAAAAAAAAATTATTGTATAGAAAACATTAAAACCCGGTTTTATGTAAAAAAAAATATTAAAAAAACGTAATTTATATAAAAATAGTTTAGTTTGTTTATATAAAAACATTAAAAAAAAGAGCTTGTAATTTATATAGAAAGGAAAAAAGAAAGAAAACAGTTTATAAAAAAGCCTTTGATTTTATAAAAAAAAAGTTACATTACAGGTTTTTATAACATTTTATAAAAAAAAATTGATTTTATACAAAAAACAGTTTATAAAAAAACCTTTGATTTTATAAAACATACTTTGTAAAAAACAGTTAATAAAAAAAACTGTATAAAAACTATTTCATTTTATAAGACTTTTTGATTTTATAAAAGCAGTTAATTAAAAAGGTTTTTTTATTAAAAACAATTAGAATTAATGTAGAATTTGTTTTTAAAACACTAATATGTACTTATACTAATGTCTATTAATGTATTACGGGGTAAAAGAGTTTTTGGTTGAAAAAGTGAGTCAACTAACGGTTTTCATCAATTTTGGACACAACTAACTATAATATAAACAAATGGACCCAAACTCTAAATAGTGAAAAGTACTTGACCCAAACTGTAAAAGACCCTTAAATAAATAAGAACCTAAACCCCCGCATGTGCATCATCCGCCTTGTACCTCATGCATTGACTCGTTTGTACCTAATGCATACAGTGGGTTGTATAATTATTGAATTTCAAAGGGGATTTAAAGTTTAGAGGGGAAAAAAACGGGAAAGAAAAGCGGGAAAAAAAATTCTTAAAAAATGAAAACAATTTCTTGCATTATAACCAAAGAGTAGCACAAATTATTTCATTAAAAAAAGTAACACAATTTCTCGCGTTAAAACCAAAAACAAAGCATATTTTTATTTTAAAAAACTAACACAATCCCTTGCATTAAAACCAAAAACAAAACACAAGCTTTTTAAAACAAAAGTAAAATGAACAGACTTTCTTGCGTAAAACAAAAGCAAAACAAAAAATCATTAAAAAACTCTTTTTTGCTTGAAAACCAAAGGACAAATACACAACCTTTTTACAAACAAAAAAACGAATACACTTTCATGCATAATCTTCCGAAAAACAGAAACACCATGCATAATCTTCCAAAAAACGAACACAAACTAAGAAAAAATGATCAAAAAGTGACGAGAGGAAAAGCAGAGGCTAGGGTTTAGCTGCAAAGGAGATTTATCGAAATGTCAGGGAATAAAGAATAAGGTTTGAATCGTGCGAGTCATTAACTCTTGACCTTTCAAATAATAGGGAAAATAATAGGTTTTCACTTAAAAAAAAATTAGGTTTGCGCCTTGCATGGCCTCGAGGTGCAACGCCTTGAGGCTATAGCAACGGCCATTTAAGGCTATGGTTTTGCAAAATAAGCTTGAGGCCATAAGACTTGACCTTGGCAATCCTTAGCCTCGCTATGAGGCGAGCATTGAGGCTATAGCCTCAAAGGCAATTTCGAACGTTGAGAGGAAGAAGATAGGGCTTTGCTGCTTCGTACCTCTCTCTCGGATTCACACGAATACAATGAAGTTAATTAAGTTGGATGAGGTGAAGTCAACTCAAAGGAGGAAATCTTTTAGGAGAGTTCGAACTAAGCTTTGTATAAAGATAGAAGGAATCTCGGAAGGACACCAACTGGAAATCTAGTGAAGCTAGTAAGTCTATATGAAGAGTGGTTAAATGGGAGTGGAGTCGCATAAAGCATGATTGTCCTTCAAAAAAAAAGGATAAAGATGGCTCCATTTGTGTATCGGTGACATATGGGAATGAATAAGATTTTGAAAAACTTCAAACTGAATGGATATTGGGTTCGGAATCTTCGAATCATGTTGAGAAAATTTCGAGTGTTCCAAAATAAGAAAGATTTCTTATATTTTCCTAACGGGAAAAAATTTGTCGTCGAGGGAATGGTTGAGGGAGTGGGAACCATGAAGCTTGAAATGTTGATGGGGTAGAGTGCACTTAGGGGGGCTATGCCCCAAAGTTGTGAACAAACTTGATATTCATTAACCAATTGGATTCCAAGAGTTTTCCATTGTCGGTGGAGTCTCATAACTAAAGGTCATAGAAGCTAAAGGAGAAGAGAAAACAGGTTTGTTGTATCATGAAACGGACTTTTGGGCACAAGTTATCGAAGCAAGTCTTGTGTGGATTGAACAAAGACATTGGTTGCAAATTTCTCAACATTAGATGATGATAGAAAATGCAAACTAGTCTGACTCGGGTAGTCACACACAAGCAGTAGTCTTTTTCAATCATAAGGTGTTAGGGCCGATGGTGCTTCAAGTGTGTAACTAGCACTAAAGCACTTTTCTTTGGAGGAGAGGAGATTGGAGAGGAAGGTGGTGGTTGAGAGATTCAGAGAGGGTCCACGTGGGTGGGGGACCAAGCGGCATACGGTTCCTCATAAGTGCATGTGGAAGCATATTAAGGAAAAATCACACGATTTCAACAAATTTGTTTCTTTTGCAGTTGGAGATGAGTAAGGTTCGATTATGGCAAGTAGTAATGCCCTGTAATGGATAGGTTTTCAAATTTATATCGTATTATATTGAACGTGGGGGCAACAGCAGCGGAGTACGTGAGTTGGAATGGAAGGACACATATATGGAATCCCTTAAAGAAGGCGATTTTTTAATTGGGAGTTAGATGAGGCAGAGGAACTTTTGGAATTACTGTAGAAGTTTGGCCTTCTGAGGGAAGGAGGGATGAGATCAAAGGGGGGAGGAAGGAAAAGGTGTCATTTTTCCATCAAGTCGTTATATTCCTAGCTATCCAACGCGGAGACGTAATCTTTTCCTTATAAGGCAGTTTGGCTTACGAAGGTCCCATTGAAGGTGGCGTTCTTTATTTGGACAGCGGTGAGAGGGCAATTCTAACTACTGATAACTTGAGGCGAAGAAGAAAGGTGGCCATAAATTGTTATCGATTGTGCAAGGAGAGAGTGGTGAGTATGGACCACATTTTCTTATATCGTGTAGAGTTTGCTCTATTCGGCACTAGGTGATGTCCAGCTGCTTAAAGGTGTCGAAAACAACCTCGATGGGGAAGTCCAAGCAGGATACTTGGGATTCTGCACCTAGTTGCCTTTTATGGTCAACGTAACAGATGGTGTTTTGAAGACACGAAGACTGCACATATCACAGCCTCTTAGTTGTATTTATGGGGTGGAGCTAGTTTCCCTCGATCTTTCGCTTAGGGTCTAATTTTGTGGCGATCCCCTTAGCTTTGTTGTTTGGTGATGTAGCTCGAGGCTCAGTTGTAGATTATTTTGTACTTGTATTTCATTTACCCGGGGGCAGGCCAACCAACGAAAAGTTAGCTTACGGAGCTTACTCATCAAGGGGTGAAGGGAGGTTCATGCATCGGCATCACGTCGATTTTCATTCAACAAGAAAGGATTGCTGCTGTGAGTGATCACGCACAATATAGAATGATGGATCATCGGACCGATTGATTGACTGAGATGTGATGCTCACCAATCGACCAAGCAAAAATCTCCAAGCTCCTTCACTGTACAAAGGTTCCAAACCTGAAAGCTTTTTGTTCAAGCGAGCTCGTTCCACTCCCTTGGCGGGTGTTTAATGCAGATTCATATTTATAAATAAAAATAAATAGAAAAAAAGGTCAATTGTGAACCATTTGTGGATTGGCTAACAAGGAGCCTCCATTTTATAAATGGCGTTAACTTTTTCTCAAGATGGAGATTTGTGAGGTTTTGACTCGAAATTCCACTCCCAAACATTCGAACATTTTCGTTGGTGAGTAGCAAGCACTCGTTGCTCGAGAGCAATTGCTGGGAATTCGTTGCTCACATAGATCACGCAGAACTTTGGGTTTAACAGTGAATATGCTTGCAATGAACAAAGCAAGAGGTGCGAAAGTTGGGTTTAAGTGAGCTTTTTTGGGTGCTTGTACACGTACCACTTTGACCTACTAAACTTGATTCCAAGCTAAGTTTGTGTGTATATGGAGCTTGGGTTAAGAGTATATATCTTGTAAGATCCTTCTATTGTAACTTGATCTCTCAAATAATAAAATCGTTATCTCTTGTCGATGTAGGCAAGGTAATTTTGCAGAATCACGTTTTATTTCGTTCTCATATTTATTATTTTGTGGATTGTACAATTTCCATCATCTTGAATATATATTTCCTTGTCTGCTATGTTTACATATTTACTTTATATTTTATAGGGTATACTTCCCCAGATTCTTAAGAAGTGGAATAACATTTCCCTTAGCCCATCGAAGGGCACAAATAATTCAAAATTCTGTCACAATAACTAGGGCATTCTGATAAGCTTTAGCACGAACATAATATTTAATACTGCACTTCTATATGGAAGTGACAAGTGAAAAACCAAAGATAAAAAGGCACATCAATCTTTATACATCCTCCCCACTACAACAATGGGGGCAACGAAATCAATTTTTTTTAAAACAAAAGTCCATGTACCAGCTTTGAGAAACTAGATAAAGCCTAAAGGAGAGTACGATGTACTCAGTTATACTATAAAACACATAGGTACATACAATGACGTGCAGTGTTTTAAAAAGCGCGCGATTGCGCATTTTTTGGCAAAAACACAGCTTTGCTCTTTCGGATAGCGTGCGCTATTGATGACGTGGCGCGTTATTTGATCAATATTTGCGCTACTTTGCACTATTGGGCGCGATTTGAATGCTATTTGTGTTCCAAGCTTACTTAACAGAAAATCAGCAATACTACGCAGTTTTGATATTTTCTTCACTTTTTTTCCTTTTTTTTTTAAACGTTTACAACTTGAAAAGCGAACTCATCAGAACACAAACCCACCTCACTTAAAAACACAAAAACAAGAAACCTTTCCGACTCAAAAAAAAACATAGCTCCCTGATCCTGTTCCAGTCGGATCCTTCTTCTCTCGCTTGCACAGGTATATTTTTTATTTTAATGTCTTTTTTTTTCTTTTTTAGAACCCGCTCTTTTTTTTCCCTGCTCTTTTTTTCTGTTTTTTAAAAGCTGATTTCTTTGTTTCCTTTTTTATACTAACTATTGTGAACTATGTTCAAAAAAGATCTTTGTTTCATTTTTTAAACCATATATTGTAAAACATATTTTTAAACCAACTCTTCCCCAACATAGATACTATTGATGAAGATGATAGTGATATTATGTTTGATGAAGCAGACTACTTTCGACTTCTCATTTGTTTGTCAGTTTATTTTTAGGATTTTCTGTGTTGCTTGTATGGATTTATTTACTTTACTTGAGATAATGTGATGGTGTGGTCTAGAATTATGTAGTACTTTATGAATCTATGACTTATTACAAGTGAACTAGTATTTAATTTGGAATGATTTTTTGAAGTTATTTATTTGTACATTTTTATAAAATTGAAATGCTCAAATTGCTTGCGCGATGCGATTTTCGTGACACAAGATCAAAATGCGACACCTTGTGCGATCGCGATTTAAAACATGGACAAGAGAGGAAACAGAGAAAACATGAACTTCTAAGAGAAAGAGAAGATGTTGCTGTAACCTTAATCATCGAACCAGTTTGTAATGAATTTCCACAGGGGCAGCGTGTCTTATCGATGTGATAAGGATCTTCAATTTCCTCTTTGTTCTTCGTGTTACTGCTATCTGAGACACACTGACTTTTTGATGTTAAATCCGTTGCCCCCGAAACTTGCATTTTTCTGCGTGGACAACCAAACAAAATTTTCATTCCAAATCAACTTTGAAATGCAAGACAATTAATATTTTAACCAATGCACGCACTGGTGTGTACAGTATAATATAAATTATAATGAGAACAGTAATATGCAGAAACATCTCCAACAACGATGGGCCATTTTTAAACACTGCAATTAAGCAAATAATAGGAATATGGGTTGTTTGCATCTGGTCCAAAAATAAATTGTATTTGTTATTTACGGGTAATAGTTTAATGTAACTAGAATAAGAGAATAATCATTAGGAATATTCTAATTAGTTCGGGTTATTTTAGTCCTTCTCTTAAACAGGTTACTAGGTCCTCAAAGCCTCCAAGGCTTTATATATAATGCGACCAACAACTAAAGTACTGTTTTAAGGATCTGCAAGATGAACAACTAATACAAATAATGATCTATAAGATGTGTTGTATACATTGAAAATTAGTTAATATTATTGAGTAGCCGTCTTTGTTGTGCTGTAAGTATAGTTGGCTATGTGTTTTTTACATCCTCGTACAAACTCATGTAGCAAATTTTCTAAAAAATTAAACCACACCTGTAAGTGTCATCTACTAATTTTGCTACTTCTTCCTTCCCAACAGCATTCTTCTTTGCTGCCCACATGCCAGAAACTGTTCAAAATGACAGGCATTTAAAACATTCATAGCAAAGCCATATCACCCGAAATTTATATAAAGGTGTTACAAAAACAAACTTGAAATGCAGAAACATAGAAGTTCAAAAACTTGTCAAACAACATAGCCAGTCAACACATTGTTTATGATGCATGTCAATAATAAAACAAAATAAAAAATAAGCAGACACGAATCCAACGACTGCACATTAAACCATATGCTAAAGTAATCAAAACCAATTTAAACATAATATTTACATAAGTATGGGGATGGACTTGAAAGGAAAGATGCTCACCTTCGGGGTTTCAAGATTTCAAGCACAAAGTTTACAAGCACATGTAATGCATGCATGCCACCATGAAAGTGCACCAGATTATTGGATGAAAAGTAATTTTTGAATTAGTATACAGAGAATATTCCTAATCAGAAGAGATTCTAACACGAAAATCAAAGTTTTGCATAGAAATACAAGCTCCCGTGAAGAAAGTGAGAAATCGTGGTCTGAATACACGAGCTTCAGCAAGGCTGGTAAAACAGCTAGAATGAATAACAGAGAAAGTACGTAAAAAATAATACTCCCTCTGTCCCAAATTAGGAGTCCAGTGTTCCTTTTTGGGCCATCCCAAATTAATAGTTCACTTTCTTTTTTGGATATAATCAACGGGCCAAATTACGCAATAGTTAATAAGTGTTGATCTCGGCCATTGAGTGTATCCCTAACCTATACAAAAAGAAAATATGGACTCTTAATTTGGGATGGAACAAGTAGTAAATAACAGAGATAACTCAACATATAAAGTATCGAATATCACGCCAATGTCCCAGCTTGAATCAGAATCGAAAAGGCTTGCGCCGAAGGGACCCCTAATATTTTTCACCGGCACCTCCCAAGTCGAGGGTAATTAAATTGTTTTTCCATTCATATTAATTTTCTCACATCTTCTCTCTCTCAAACTTCGAAAAAAAAAACTAACCCTAACTACACCACCACCACCACCTCACCCCCCCACCCCGCCACCGCCCCTCCCCTCCCTCACCTCTTCTTCTTTCCACCATTTTACTCTGATCTTTTTTCATATGTATATATATATATGGAGGCCCTCTCCTGTAAGGACTCCTTATTGTGCAGATTCCGATACATACCATTTTTTTTCATTAGTAAAAAAATGAATTTTTTTATGAAACTTCATGGATATGATCTCAATGGTGGGAAGATCATCCCCAATTTTTTTCATCAAAAAATTCTATAAAAAAAACGTTGAGATGAAGTGATATGTAAAAAATGGTATAAATATGCATTTTCGACCGTGAAAATGTTGGCGATCATCTCACCCACTTTTTGATTGAATTTTTTTATTAAACTTCATGAATATGATCTCGATAGTGAGAAGATCATATCCATGAAGTTTCATCAAAAAATTCAATCGATGAAGCGGCCGGCGCCGACCCAACATTTCAACGGTTGAAAATGCATATTGATACCATTTTTTACATATCACCTCATCTCAACGGTTTTTTTATTGAATTTTTCGACGAAATAAATTGGAGATAATCTTCTCACCATGGTGATCATATCCATGAAGTTTCATCAAAAAATTCATTTTTTTACTATTTTAAAAAAATGGTATGTACCGGGGTTACCATAAGGGGTCCTTACAGGAGACTTTGTATATGTGTGTGTGTGTGCGCGCGCGCGCGCGAGAGCGCGCACGTGTGTAAATCTACTCAGAGAGAGAGATGATCTTTTTCAGATTCATTTTCTGTTTCTTTTTGGTTCAGATCGGGGTAGAGAATTGGGGGGTGGCTGGTTGTGACGGGTTTGGTGATTTTGTGGTGGTTGGGAGTTCAGGTCTGGTTGGTTGTGGTGATTGGCAGTTAGGGTTAGTGTGGCGGTGGTTGATTGGCTGTAATTTTTATGTTGGTGAGTGGAGGTGCTGGAGGTTACAGTTAGGTTTAAGGTCAGGGGTGGTGGTGGTGGTGTAGGTTAGGGTTAGGATGAGGGTGAGGGAGAGGATGAGGGTGAGGGTGAGGGTGGGGGTGAAATTGAAGTTAGGATTTGAAATATTTTGGGTCGAAACTAAATTTTAAAATCTTATAAGGTTTAAAAGTTAAATTATATAAAATAATTGTGGGTTTGACTTCTATTTTTACAACTTCAGAAAAATGGTCATATTTTGTGGGTGCCATAATCCATGTGTTTTTTATTAAAGTGGTAACGGTGAAAAAATTAGGGATGCCTTTAGCACGACCCAATTGAAAATACAGTTATACTGGCGTTTAAGAAAGATTAAAAAATCCCTAAATGCAACAGTAAGAAGGAGAATATCCACCACAAGCCCCTCCATTAACAACTTTGACACACCATAATAAAAATAAATTAAAAAACTAGAAAACAATATATAATTCTTTATCAGAATAATCTAGAAAGGAATATATTGGTAGGTGGTGGAAGAAAATGATTACCTCTTTCATCAGAGAGAATGGCTAATATCCTGTCAACAAGGTCCTACAAAGAATACATATAAACAAATCAGAATATATATATATATATATATATATATATATATATCTTCACGGAAGCCCAACTCAAAAAAAACTATAGTAAATTACAAGAGATCATATAGCGGAAGCAATGAATTACGGATAAATCTTTGGGATGTGGATAAACAGGATGCGGGCTTAATATTTGCTATTTTAAACACCATAAGCCTAAAACCATTCTCTCGTAATACGTAAATCCCACCTTTTCATAGAATATGATTATTGGCACTCCAAAATATTGTACTCTAGCACTCAACAATAATTTTCACTGAAATTTCTTGAGAAAGTTTTATGACACTTTGTGAAGACTTTCAACATTTTTAACAGCAAGGCAACAACATATCAACTTATAACTCTTTTAATGTGTATATAAGTATAATTGTTACAAGAAACCCCTTTATTTAATTAAAAAAAACAGATTTTTATTGAAAATGCAGAAGTACCATTAAAGATATGGAGATGGGGAGTTGTTACAAGAAATCAAACCAGAGGAACAACAATATTAATGGAAGAGCATTGCAAGGGGGAAGAAATGAGGAGTCAAATGGGTGCAAACAATTGTGCCAAGTGAATAAAAGGGTAGGATTATAACAGTTCACAGCCACTGAACAGAACCCAAATATAGGAAAAGCCTATTACAGTTCACAATGCAGCGATGACTGATCTTTAACCAAATCATTCGAGAGCATAAAATCACAAGCAAAAAAGCACTATGTCCAGAATCAAACCTGCTTTTTTCCTTGCTTTGACAGACCTAGATGAGTAAGGACATCCTTGAGCTCCTTAATTCGAAAATATGCCAATTTGTCCTACAAAACGTTCAAGTTTTCATAAAAACACTACAACCAAAAGCAATTTTAGTAAAATGTTTAGATGATCATAAACTAAAAGCTTTCCAAACATGATACTTTCAGGAACCCCATTGTAGTCTGAAGAATTAAATAATGCGGGATCAAATGTAACCATTTTGAATAGACTTGTGCGCTTTAAGAACAACATGCAAAAATGTCTCGAGGGTCATTTTGTATTCTGTTGTTCAAGATGCTCTTACACCATCAGTCTGCCACATTAGTGCCATACTAAATGCTCTTACACCATGTGAATCGGTTCAATACCATATCCCACAAACTTCACTTTGGTAGATAAAAATACAAAAATTATGCTAAAAAGAGTTTACCAACAAGAACTTTTGATAGTCACGTAGAAGGGATGGAACTGAGATGCATGGCCACATAATTTTAAGTATAAGTGGGAGATTGTTGGGTTTTATCATTAAAACCATGTGATTGTAATACATTTATTTAGTTTAATAATAACCTGCCTTGAGCTCATTCTCATATGTATTGGAATGTGGCAATGCTTTATATTTATTTTAAAATATATTACGTCAGTCAATTATACTTGCTAGGAATTCTAATGAGTAGAGTTTGACCTATAAATTCCGGTTTCAGTGTAATTGAATCTTTCACAAACTAGATAAGCATTGACAGCTTATTGTTATAGCTACGTGTACAATATTAGTAGTTGGACTTAATTATGAGAACCTGATGGTCAAGGTGCTTGTACAATAGTTCAAAGAAGATTGTATCGGTACACGAACAGAACCAAATGTGAAATTGAAGTAACAGGTTTGTAAACATATATTCTTAATCCCAAGGACTATTGAATGCTAAATTGTACATGTAAATTATTACTCTGATTTGTTGATGGGTAAATTCCAATTTATTGGATCAATAAACCATGTAAGATGGCCCCTATAAGATGAGTAGTTAATTAAGCGGGCAGTGTCGATATTATATTCCAGAGGAATCCGCATTCAAGATTATTTACTCTTGAATTGTAATACCACCTTTATTAGCTTATACATTTTTATTCTACTAGTTAACATGATAAGTGAACATATTTAATAATCTGGTAAAGTACAAAATAGGTTAACTTAATTAATTAAGGACTTAGATCTTAGTAAAATTAAATTGTCAGTAATTAAATTTCAAGAAGTTGGTATTTGTATCTTAAGGCGGAGAGTTATATTGTGTACCTAGTAAACTACATACACAGAGACTTTTAAATAATATAAAGTAATTCCGAGATAACTAAATTGGAGCGCAGTTGCAATTATTAAGTGGATACAAATACATAAATTATGCTAAAGAAAAGGGGGACTAGCAGTTTATCTGCTATATTTTCTGATATATATAGAAGAGAATGTTTCAGCTTATTGAAAAATGCACGTTTATAATGCACGTTTATATTCTTTCTTCAAATTTTGAGCAGGCTGAACTTTTATGCCACTTGCACAGGAAGAACAACCCATTCAATGTAATTGCGAGTGAGTTGAACCTGTAAAACATAAATTTTACATTGATGCACACTGTTTTCTATATATACCAACATCGCAATACACGTACACATTTATATACATAATACAAATCTGGAATGAAAATTTAAGCCTTCGAAATATATTATTATATTTGATATTTGATTTTCAATAACTGCAATTTAATACTATACAAATTCGGAAAAAAGCTTCATTTATCATTTAAAAAAATTAAATAAAGCATGTATGATTGGGTATCTAAATATTTTAATAAAGTTCGCGATGAATATAATAAACATTATATTTCCCTATTATTAACAACAAAGCTCCAACTTTTTAGTTAGTGCTAAAGTAAACTTCATATTGTCATACTGATCTCATAAAATACACGAGGGGATGCTCACAGGTTCATATGAAGAAGGTTATAAACAAGGATCTTTCTTAAAGTTTGAACTTTTCACCCCAGTTAAGAGAATCAGAAGTTACATATTTTTTCTTACTGCCATAACTTTACTACCTAAATTTTTCCCTCCCAAAATATCAAGGTGGGCTCCTGCTGCCCACCTAGCTTTACCTCTACATTCCCCTGGGTGTGTTATACTGTTATTACATTGTTGTTATACTTGTTTAATTGATTCATTTGGCTATCCCTATTCAATGAAAACCAAACATCCAACTCTTTTTACGATGTTGTTACTCCATCCTGTGTATTGTTGCATATCACCTTATACAAATACCGACTCAAAAATTATTAAACATAAGCCCCACCCCCCACCCCCACCCCCACCCCTGTCAAATAATTTGACTTAACCCCCTACATGCATCAGGTACAAGTGAATTAATGCATAATGTACAAGCAGGATGATGCAAGTGTGGGGGTCAAGTCTCATTTTTAAAACAGTCGGGGTAAAGTCAAAAAAAAAATCATCAGTCAATACAGTAACAATACCGCGTTTGAACCATAGCTCCATTACAAATACAAAAGTAAAATAAAATATGAAAAACACTGTAAGTCCCGTTTAACAAATAAAAATAGGGTCATTTTGACTTTACACCAGAATTTGAATGCTGAATTTGACTCAACTCTCGTTTTCATAATCTTTTGACTTTGACCCCAACATTGAGGATTAAGCCAAATTTATCGTTTTCATAATCTTTTGACTTTGACCCCAACATTGGGGATTAAGCTTAATTTGATATTAATGCTTAGACTTAACCCCCTATTTTTATGCAATATCTTGAGATAATCCCCTCGTGAGGAGGGGGTCGTGTCAAAGAGAGTAGCAAAGTGGGGGTTAAGTCATATATCACGTTAAAAAAAGGGGTTAAATAAAAAAACATACAAGATCAGTTTTTTTTGTCACTAGACTCCCTCTTCCTTCATGTATACCCGATTTTCAGCAATGTATGAAATTTTTTGGAAAAAATTGCAATATACATTTTTCAAGTTTTGCATATGCGTTAAGTGATGATGAACTTAGTGTCCAGAAAATATGCAAGTAGACTAGAGCCAAAAAAAATTGGCCAACCACTGAAATGGAAAACTCCATAGAAATATACTACGTTTCTCCGCATGCCAATCCCAGACATAATTGAACTGATCAAAATGTTTTGACAATATAAAAAAAATTCCAGATAAAGTAGATTATATGCTATATTGATAACACAGTCCAATACAAACTTTATGCACAAATATTCTGTATTTGGCTAATTTCACACCAAATAAAAATATCTCCAACTTTGCATAATTGAACAAGTTCAGGTAATAAATCACATGTACACAAAATCAAATACCTTGCAACTTGAAACCAAATCCATCTCAATACTCCAGTAGATAAATCCGCAGTCCACCAATTTAGTAATCAACCATCGATCTAATCAAAATCACCAAACAAACAACAATTTCAATCGAATTTCCGCAAATAAAGATCAGAAATTACAAAACCCTAACTACAAACTTACATGTAACAAATATATATTTATATGTGTTTATTATTTGGATTAAAGGAATTGAGGAGAATTTAGGGTTTGGGGAGTGAGTTAATTTTCTCTCTCACCGCTGGCTTTCGTTAGCTTCTTTTGACCAAAACTAGCCGGAAAGCATAATCCGCCACTACAATTACAACTATATTGACGGACGTCGAGATGAATATGTAATCGGATTTATTCCGGGGAACAATCCGGGTTTGGATTCTCTGTTCTCACGTGTAGATTGTGATTGTGATGCCCTTTTTTATTTTTATTTTTTTTGTTTATTTAGTTTTTGGAGTGCCGTGTTGTATTTGTCGGATCCTTTAATAGGGCCAAGGTTAGGAAGCTCGCGAGATATTGGTGCGAAGTTTACGAGTAGACTTTTTTGATGCGAGAGAGACCAATAATGATAATTCGTTGGGCCTTTACCCTTTTAAATTCTATCTTTATATGGTTATTGTAAATGTTAATTTTGTGGGTATCTTAAATTTTTGAAAAAAATAATTAGATAACGATAGACTTATGAGGCATTTATGTTTAGATCCTATTAGACTTTCTTATATACATTCTAGTCCCATCATGTTTTTCCCTATTCCTAATTTTTTTGAACTTTTTTTCCAATTTTATCTTTTTAAAACCAACAATCCGTAACTTCCTTGAGGAAGTTACATAAGTGGTTGAACTTTTTTTTTAATATTCAAATGATCATAACTTTTGATTCACAAATCCGTTTTTCACAAAATTACTATTTTTGAAATCTGCTCGACGAGATCTATCAAACAAGATCCATGAACGCTATAAAATTCCAAAGAAAAAAATTTACACAAACAGTAAACTTTATTGTATGCGCTAGAATATGAAATAGTTTTATATATGCGACATTTTCACAAACAGACAGTAACATTTACTGTGTTAATACTACACAGTGTATATATATATATATATACACGGTGGATCCAAACTCTTTTTTTCAGAATTACCTTATATTTGAAGGTTCGCGCTAGCGGTATCCAATTCTTACCACCATTATTGGAGCTTCAACGACCTTCGTCAGAGCTCCGATTTGGGGTGGGTAAGGGTGGCATGTGGTGCCACTGGCGCGGACCTTTGAAAATAAGAGACTTTTGAATAAATGGGCTTTGGATCCACCGAAGTATCATGGGGGGCCGCTGGCGCGGACCTTTGAAAATAAGATTGGATAAATAGGATCGGGATCATCTGGAGCGCCAATTTGGGGTGAATAGGGGTGGCACGGAACTTTAAAAATAGGAGCATATTGGATATATATATATATATAATTTGTAAAAATGTCATAGATATTAAACTTTATTGTATACACCAGAAAATGAAATGATTTTATATTTGTGACATTTTCACAAACAATAACATTTACTGAGTTAATATTACACAATATATATATAATATTTTCACAAACAGTAACATTTACTGAGTTAATATTACATAATATATATATATACACACACACACACACACGGTAGATCCAAACCACTATTTTTTTTTCAAATAATATATATATATATACACATATATATACGGTGGATCCAAACCTCTTTTTTCTGATATTATCTTATTTTTAACGCCCCGCACTAGCGGTATCTAATCCCGACCACCACCAACCCCAATTATCGGAGCTCCAACAACCTTCATCAGAGTTCTCATTTGGGGTGACATGGAGTGCCGCTGGCGCGGAGCTTAGAAAATAAGAGAATATTGGATAAATGGGGTTTGGATACACCGGGGCTCCAGTTTGAGGTGAGTAGGGATAGCATTGGATTAGGTTTATATCTGTAATATTTTCACAAATAATAAATGTTACTGTTTGTGAAAATGTTACATCGGCATCCCATGCCACCTCAAATCAGAGATCTGATAAAGGTTGTTGGTGCTCCGATAAAGGGGGTGATTGGTGGTGGGGATTGGATGCCGCTGGCGCGGACCGTTAAAAATAAGATAATATCAGAAAAAAGAGGTTTGGATATATATATATATATATATATATATATATATATATATATATATATATATATATATATATATATATATATATATATATATATACTGTGTTATATGAACATAGTAAATGTTAATGCTTGTGAAAATGTTATAGATATAAACCTAACTCAATGTCACCCCTACTCACCCCAAATCGGAGCTCCGGTGGATCCAAAATTCATTTATCTAATATTTTCTTAATTTCAGAGGTCCGCACCAGCAGCACCCTGTGCCACTACTACCAACCCAAATCATAGCTCTGATGAAAGTCGTTGAAGCTCCGACAATGGGGGTGGGTAGTGGTGGGGATTGAATGTCACTAGCGTAAACATTTAAAAATATGGTAATTTTGAAAAAAAAAATAGTGATTTGGATCTACCGTGTGTGTGTGTGTGTGTATATATATATTATGTAATATTAACTCAGTAAATGTTACTGTTTGTGAAAATGTTATATATATATTGTGTAATATTAACTTAGTAAATGTTACTGTTTGTGAAAATGTTATATATATAAAACTATTTCATAAATATATTATCACAGTAAATGTTATTGTTTGTGAAAATGTCACAAATATAAAACTATTTCATTTTCTGGTGTATACAATAAAGTTTAATATCTATGACATTTTTACAAACTATGTATATATATATATATATATATATATATATATATATATATATATATATATATATCCAATATGCTCGTAAATTTTTAAAGTTCTGTGCCACCCCTATTCACCCAAAATTGGCGCTCCAGGTGATCCCTATCCCATTGATCCAATCTTATTTTCAAAGGTCCGCGCCAGCGGCACCCCATGATACTCCGGTGGATCCAAAGCTCATTTATTCAAAAGTCTCTTATTTTCAAAGGTCCGCGCTAGCGGCACCACATGCCACCCTTACCCACCCTAAATCGGAGCTTTGACGAAGGTCGTTGAAGCTCCAACAATGGTGGTATTTTGGATGCCGTTAGCGCGAACCTTTAAATATAAGGTATTTTTGAAAAAAGAGGGTTTGCCGTTAGCGCGAACCTTTATATATATATATATATATATATATATATATATATATATATATATATATATATATATATATATATATATACTGTGTAGTATTACCACAGTAAATGTTACTGTCTGTTTGTGAAATGTCACAGATATAAAACTATTTCATATTCTAGTGCATACAGTAAAGTTTACTGTTTGTGTAAATTTTTTTCTTTGGAATTTTATAGTCTTCATGGATCTTGTTTGATAGATCTCGTCGAGCAGATTTCAAAAATAGTAATTTTGCGAAAAACGGATTTGTGAATCAAAAGTTATGATCATTTAAAGATTAAAAAAAAGTCCAACCACTTATGTAACTTCCTCAAGGAAGTTACGGATGGTTGGTCTTAAAAGGGTAAAATTGTGAAAAAATTTCCTGAAAAGTTGGAATAGGACCTATGGGATTATTAAAAAGTCAATAGGACTTGTAAACTTGTTGACCCAATAAATGGGACCTAGATATAATTACCCCTAGACTTATTCTTATTAACTAGTATGCAACTTGTATGATAGGCAGGTGAACTATAATTTTTCATTATATATTGATGCATATATAAGCATATTCGAAATGATTTCATAAAATGAGTTCAGCATCAATCATTCACTTGGCAAAAAAAAAATTGTTGACTAAGTTTTTTATAAAGTAATAACTATTTATAATTCCTTGGATTAGAGAGTAACAAAGAAATCATACATCTACTTATTTATGAAAACCAAATGAGTTGTTATTAGACTTGTTAATGGGTCGTGTCGAATCGTGTTCATGTCGTTTTTTATCATGTTCGAATCTTATTGGGTTCGTGTCTAAACGGGTGACTTTTCATCATGTGAAAAAATCATATATAAACTCGACCCCTTATGTTATCGTGTCGTGTCATATTCACTCGTTAATATCTGTTAAGATAATGAATTATTTTTAGTTATATACAGGTTGACATATTATTTCATTTTTTAACCCGAATAGACCCATTAATTCATTGACATTACTAAATCTCTCATTTAGTAAAATTAATTATGATTAAATTAACATTATGCTACATAAATTATTTATAAGTTCCAAAAGTATATCTTATTTTAATTAAATTAACTGATCATAACGGGTTTTATCGAGTATTAACGGGTGAAAGGGGTCAACTCTAACCCGACCCGTTAACTATCGTATCGTATCGGGTTGGCACTTATATGACTCGAACCAATTAAGGGTCTACCCATTAACTTATAACTTTGTGTTGGGTTATCGTGTCGTGCTTCATTTTGCCAGGTCTAGTTGTTATTGGTTAAAAAGGTAATTTTGTGGATAAATTTTTTTATCAATAGGCAAGAATTGTTTCACTTACTTACATTTATTACCTACAAGTCTTAATGGATTGGTCTAACATGTTTGTATTATTTACTTTTTAGTCAAAGGTACAAACATGTAAGAAATTTATATAAGAATGGCATTTTTTATCAATAGACCATATATGGTAAGCATGAGGTATAACATCATGTAATGCTTTCACCATAGTCATTAAGAACGTTGTTGTAACAAATTGTATACATGTAAAAATTACTAACACAATCACCATGTATGAATAAAAATGTTGTCACCTAAATAACTTCATGAACAATAAATTTGTTGTAATAACTGTAACACCCTACGATTTTGGGACAGAGAAATTTAAAATTTCAGGAGAAATAAAATTTATGTAAATTGGAGAATTTTAAAATTTGGCAATTGAGGTCCAAACATTGAGGACGTTACAAAGTATTCCGGATGACAATTATGAGTGCGCCATTGATCCCGGATGGGTCGAGATAGTCAAAATGACTGTCATTGGATTTTATTTCGACTCCGAAATATTTTTAAGTTAGTTTGACTCGAATTGGAGTAAACGAGTCATTTAAAGTGTATATTGTTATTTAAAAGTGGGACTTATGTTTTAAAGATTAAAAGGCTTATGGATCATCCATCTCATTTGTGAGAAAGAGAGAAATATAAATAAAAGAGACAGAAGAAAAAAGGAAGAGAGAGAAGGGAGAAAGCTTGGAGATTCCGTCCAATGCGCGGTTCCGGGGACGATTCAACCTCTACGATTCTGAGGCAAGTGTTTAATCTTGCTAAATAATTCATTTGTGTATTTCATTTCATAATTTGTGGATAAAAGAATTGGGTTTTGGGTATATTTATCAAAACCTAAATTTTGGTTTCAATCTTGAAATTGATGTTTACATATGGGTTTAGGGAGTATATCTTGATAAGATTAGATAGAGGAATGATTTTGATGTTGGAAACATGTTTGGGGTATTGATTTAGGGTTGGAAGTGGTATAAAAATTAATTTTGGGAATTTTGGGGTTTGGGAGAAATAGCCCATTTTGTGGCTTTCTGAACTAGCCGAATCGATTCACCCCTAGCGAGTCGATTCGTCAAGTTGCAGAAGCATCAGGAATTTAGGGGCAAATCGATTCGCCCCTAGCAAATCGATTCGGTATGTAGCAGACTCTCATGTCCCTTTGGATCGAATCGATTCGGAGGGGCCGCTGTTGGGGCCGAATCAATTCGGAAACAGGGTTGTTTTGATGGATTTTTCTAGAAAGAGTTTTATTCCATTTCGGTTGGGTTTCTCAATTTGGAACTTATTTATATGATGCAAGAGATATGAATTGAAGATTTATAAGGGGTTTCTTATATGATATGAGGGTGGGGACATATCGAACCATTTTGGAGACATATACACATGCTTATTGGGATTTGTTGTATTAGTGTAGAGTGGGAATTTCTTAAGAACGAAGTTTTATTCAGATATCATAAGAGAGCCTAGATATGACGTAAGGTTGAAGACCCTCTGAGAGAGAGTCGTGAGGGTACGACATGGAAGTTTAGGCCGATATTTATGTCGAATCCTTATCGCGATAGGATTCTATTTAAGATATGATTGGGGGACTGAGAAGAATGAGAGGCCACGCATCCTTAATGATGGGAATAAATTGTAAATGTTTTAATGTGAAGGGTTCATTATGAGACATTGAACCGTAATCGAAAGTGAGGTTGATTTAACTTATCGCCGACAAATAGTTGTGAGTATACTTATCGTCAGAATAGTCTATATATATCGACACGTAATTTATTAGGGGGTATCCCAAAATATGATGAGATCATAAAATAAATGTAGTTTCGAGCCTGCGGCTTACAAATGGTGATTGTGCGAGTAACAATTGGGATTCCAATAATTGAAAGGATTATGAAATGAATTGAGGATTGATATTGTGGTTTGAAGACTATTAGTTACGTGTATACTTATAGTCGAGATTATTATTAGATACATTGGAAGGCATTCGGATATAGATGGGATGAATAGAGATTGTTTCATCCATTAAACTTTAAGTGAGTAACCTTAATGGAGAAAATATATATATTGGAAGACTATTCATATCATAGGGGCAATGGATTAATATATGCCAAGTGAGGCACTGTATAAGAGAGAATGTTTTAAATATATACATGCATAAATTAAAGGGCGAGTATTACGAGAGTTGTATACATATCGCCAATTTATGTTACTTGATGAATAATTATTGGAGATAGAGTGTAATTTTATAGAGAGAGAGTCTAACATTTATGTTGAAATGGTTGTAAGAATATGGAACAATGTATATTTCTTGTATGATGATTTATACATATGATGTGATTACTGGTATATATATATATATATATATATATATATATATATATATATATATATATAGAGAGAGAGAGAGAGAGAGAGAGACACCTCTCTAAATGCTATCATAGGGGAAGTTACGCGCATGAGGTGAAGTCCCCTGGCTAGTGAATGCAGGGTGAATATATTCCTCGGCCATACGACCGATTATTATATATTGTGTGATTATTGTTCGAAGTGAGGTAATTCCGGGTGTGGTTATGACTCACTGTCGAAGGTATATGGCCGCTTCCCGACGTTATGCGATGTAGGATACCCAGGTTGTCTTGTGTGTGATAGGCCCTGGAAGATGATAGCTATTTAGGGACGCGCACACTGGGGAAACCCGGAAGGGCGGTCTTAGAATCGTTATATGTGTGTAATATAACTATTCATATTAAAGTGGAATGTCATTGATGGCAAAGTATACATTATGTGTATTATGTATGCGTGGTTATAGAGATGAATGATTGATTATATATATTTAGAGTAAATATATATTTATCTATCCTATGTGGTAAGAGGATATAGAGTTTCTATGACGTACATCTTGGGTGATTTGGTGTACTAGTTTATTTGGGTCGAATGATCGTACTTAGAAACAATTGCGGTTATATCGGCCCCAGTGATTTAAAAGAGATTTTTATTTAATTATGTTCTTAGATATATTACTCATTATTTAAGTAGTTACAGTAGTATGTTATGTGTAGTTTACATTATAGTTTTGTACGATCGACATTGTCAAGGAGTAGTGTATCGGGGGGTTCCTTGTTTGGATTTCGCTTTGCGAGACGCCCCACGCACGAAACATAGTAAAATGTTGAGAAGAGAGAGAAGTTTTGTCCTTAATACTTGTATGTATGTGATTTAGAGAATAACTCTTATATTGAAACCAAATGTGAATGTGTGACTTACTAAGATTTATAACTGGTTTAAGTTAATAATTGGAACCTGAGCCCATTAAGGCCTTTATGTGTGAATATATATATTTATGTGGGTTTAAAATAGAAAGAAAATTCGGGTTATGTTAAGATAATAGGTAAGCGGTGTTAGACTATGCGTTCAGTTAGGTAGTTTACCCTTGAAATGTGTCGGGTAGCTTAATTAAGGTTTCGGTAAACAAATAGGTGCGCACTGTAGATGAGAGGTGAGGTTGGGATTTCAAGAGAGTGCGACTCCACTTTAATTATGAAATATTGCATTAATAATTATTATGCACTGTTATGCACTTGCTAAACATTTTTACACCTCGGGATCTGACCCGTTTATATTTCTCTTTTGCTATATGTATGTATGTATATATATATACTGCTACCGCAGGTGTCCCACCGCATGGATACCGAATGCTTTTCTATCCAGAATCTTGGGAGTCGGGACAGTTACGGACTGCTACGAGATTTGGATCATAGTCGCTTCATATTCCTTTGTACATTTAGACAGGACTCATGTTGTATATCGAGTTTATACCCACGAGTCTTTTGTAGTTGTTTATACTTTTCATTTTGGTTATTGTACTGCCTGTGACCCGACAGCTTATTCGGGTTTATTTCTTTTTGTGTACTAGTTTCATTTTTTTTATTCAAACATTTTCTTTCTCATGGTACTTGTGTGTACTTTACCGTTTCCATTAGTTATAGTGTTGGTTTGTTGTTTGTTGTCTGTTGTATGTTTTATTTAATTCTGGCATCCGCTTTTAATAGTTTTGGGTAGTTAGCCTTATTTATTTTTGTATCGTCAGTAGATGCTGAGGATGATCCATTTAAGATTCCTGATTGAATGTAGTATAGGGCTGGCCACCCGTTATTATTTTAAGCGGGGTGTCACAATAACTCACATATAATATGGATCAAACTAAACAGTATAAGATGATAGAAGCGTCTACTTTCACCATTTATATTTCTTTTGTGCGATTTTAAGCACCAACATCATTAACACCCATTTACTTTTACACCACTTAAGTCTCGATATCATGTAATTGGAGCAAATAAAAATCTTTGAAAAATACTTACAAAAAAAACACATTAGAGAGAGGAGAGATTCATATGGAATAATAACATACTCTATATATGCATTTAGTAAATAACATTTACGTGGTAAAATATGACATCATCAAGCCATAATTGTGTGTGTGTGTGTGTGTGATCATGAATCGTATAAAGAAACCATATTTATAAACTTATAAAAAAAAGTACAAATCCCTCATTAAAAACTCATCACATGATTGATACAAACATAAAACTAAAAAAATAATGATACAAATTGCCGGAAACATATTGTGCACTTTGGTCCTTCTTCATATCGTAAAAAAATAAATATTAATGTAATGAAAAATGCAGGGAAAAAATGATTTTATGTAAGTTGTATATTAATAAAACACCCCTACATATACAAAAATAAGAAAAGGAAACTAAAAGGAAACCCATTTTAAACAGTATTTTGTATACATTATGTACATGATAAGGATAAAAATGATATGTTTCACTTTATTCTTCCCTGTCGACATATGTGGAAATCCATGTCTATAAAGGAATTGATGGAATTGGCCCAAAACATCTTTGAGAAATCATCAAAAGGTGGAGAAAGAGAGAGGGGAATAGACAAATATTAAAAGGTGAGGATGGAGAATGGAAATAAGGGGGGATGAAATGATGGGAAAATGTTGGATTGAGTTACTCAGGTATGGTTTGAGGGAGGGTTTAAGGATGGGTTGTGGGACTTAAAAAGGCAAAAAAAAACGAGGAATAATGAGAGTCTCTAGTGATTGAATGTTCATTATTAAAACGGGGGAAAATAAATGCTTTAGAAAGATAAGATAACAAAACGATTGGAGAAATAAAAAGAACGGGGAGGTAAATGATGGTGTGGTTGTGGTATTTAGGTGAGCTGATAAAAATAATTTATTAGACTTGTCTGCGTGGTACTCTTTATGATTTTACAAATTTATTAAAAGGTTTTGTTTTATAGTATCTAATAGATTTAGATACAATTACACTCATTGATGTAAATGTAACACCCCGTATTTTTTAGTATTTATTATTTAATTAATTCGGGTAATTTTAAATTACCAACGTGTCGTAATTTAATTGAATTAATTATCACGTATTTTTTAAAATATTAATCGGGAGGGGTAATGGTTAATATTTATGGAATATAATTACTAAGTGATTAGTAAGTTAATTATTTTATGTCCTAGCGAGTGATAATGACGTGGCGGTATTTTATCTCAACCGGGAGTCGGTATAGACTATTTGAGGACGAGATAAGATCTTATTGTAGAGTGACTCATATGGAAATTTCGAGATCACGGTTGATTCCGTATGGGTTGAGATAATCGGAATAGTGTACCCGGAAGTAGTAATTAGGTCCCAAAGCCTTTTTAGATATAATTGGCCCACTAGCCTAATTTCGGAATTATGAGCATTTAACCTAAGTCCAAATAATTGAGGCAGCAGCTATTCATAATTTTAAACCCTAGAAAGTGAAAGAAGATAGAAGGGAGAAGGAAGAAAAAGATAAGGCTTTATAGACCAAATTCAAAGGGGATTCGAGTTAGTTTCAATTTTCTAAATGGGTTTACACAGATATTCGATTAGTTTTATAAAATTATTTTATCAAAATTAGGATATCTTTTATATGTTCTCATTTGTCTCACAAGTACTGCTACATCATGAAATTGAATAATTTTATGGACATGGTCAGTAAAGAAAAACTTTCATTGAAGAACCAATCACAATATTGGCACTTACACATTGGTTGTTTTGTTTTAAAACGAATTCGACGACTGATTTAAAATGGAAAATTGAGTTCATTAGAAGAACAGATACTTCTGGTCCTAAATTATATTTAGAATATAAATACACAAAGGGCCCCTTAAGGATAAATTCTAAAGAGACTATGATATATTGGAAATGGTTCATTTTGATTAGATTGGTTCGAAAACTATCTGGTCAAGAGGTGGATTTGAGTGCTTCATCGATTCAACTTATGATTACTCAAAGGTATGGATGCATTTACTTCGTGCACTGATGAGTGCATTATTTTGTATGAATTATTCCCAAATTTAGACCTTGTTAGACCCATTGTATCATAAATAATAAGCTTTTAGAGTCGTTTTCATAAAATAAAAAAAACTTTAAATAAAATTTGAGTTAAAAATATAATTTTAATAACCTGGATGGGTGAAATCATAATTTTCCAAACATTATGAGCTCGAAAATAATTTTTAAATGCTTATCTTCTCCCTAAAATTTGGTTGAATTCTGAATTAGAACAAAAAAATTATGAATTTCGGAGGTAAAATGCAAAGAGGGGTAATTATATAATTTTCTAAATATTTATGACCCTAAATTTAAATTATTTCTTTTTATTTTGCGCTTTTACAGGTACCCTGGAACTTTTGACAACAAATGAGTCGATGTGCAAAAATTGTCAGGATACGTCGCGACGCGACATGTTGACACCTTTATACTAAATATTTTTTATAACATCGCTCGAGTGTCCGTTGAGGCCGTGCCATATCTTTTCTGAAAGGTCTTGACAAGACTCACAAATTTGAAGTACGGACGAAAATGAGATTTTGAAGTTTGGGGGATCAAAAATGCAATTTAAAGATAGTGCCATGATAGTGACTTGAATTTTGGATAATTATTTTAAAAAAAAAACTTCTCAATTATTTTCAACTCTCCTCAAGACTCCATGGGATAATTATCAGCTCAAATACAACCAATCAAAGAGAGTTTCACTCCAACTCAAACAGTTCATTCCTAAACCTATAAATAATACCTTTTTTGCTCATTATTTTGGAGAGAATTTGAGAGATAGTTTGAGAGATAGTTTTTGGTTCTTTATTTTGAGAGCATATTTTTATTAAGGGCCAAGAATTATTTTTTTGTGGAAGAAGTTTTGTCAAGATCAATTGTAAGACTCGATTATTTTTGTAAGTTGATTTATTAATGAGAATTAATATTCATTCTTGCACTTTTATTTTTTCTTCAATGATGCTAGCTTAATTTCTTTATTAAGACTAGGTGAAGTTTATTATGTTTGATTAATATTGTGTGTAGTTTAAATTCATCTTTATTTCCCGACATGTTCTAAAAGTTATAAAAATTCGGTATTCATTTTAAAGCGACACGAGAGTGTGTTTTAAAACCTTCAAGATTGCTTTGTCAATTCAAATTTTGAAATTTAAAAATAGTATTTTTTTTATGGATTATGCTTGCACTTTGATTGTTTTGATAGTCGATGCTTAAATACATTTACGAACTTAAAAAGTTGTATTTTCTAAGGGAATAAGGATTTTAGGCGTCTAAACTTAAAGACGTTAAATTTTATTGTGAACTTAACCGTGTTATCTTCCGAATTAAATACGATGAGAATCGGTTTAATTTGAGTTATAAAATCGGCAATGACGAGTTTAAATTGTAGCATAATATTAGTTAAATGCGATAAATGAATCCAACGTTCTAGTTTTCACACTCACGTAGTTATATCTTTCGAAGTCACACTTTTCAATTTGTGTTAGCTTAATTTAATATTACATCCCATCTCTAAAACTATTTAGCCTAGTTGGACAGTTTCAATTACTTTAAACGAAAAATTGACAAATCTTTGTGGGTTCAACCCGTACTTACACTCGCTATTCTATAATATCCCGTGCACTTGCGGTATTTTATAAATTAATAAGCAAGTTTTTGGCGCCACTGTCGGGGATTTGTTCGATTTAAAAAAAAAAGAGGTTGTGACTTTCGGATTAGTTTTTGTTACTTTTCACATTTTAATTTTTATAAATTTAATAAAGGACAAAAAAAAAGGTTCATGCGTTGTAAATTACAATGGATGATTCTCATATCGTTATCCCGTCATCTTACTCATATTCCTCTATTGATCCTGTGGACGTGTTTTTATAAAATTCTAAAAATTTAGATGATTACGTATTTCAATTTAAGTCAGATGGGTCAATAATCATTTTAAATATGAAAGGAGGTATGGATGAGAATCCAATCCCTTGAATTACTATTTGTCCACCAAAGTGTATCAATTGAAAATGGGTAAACAAATGGTATATTGATGATATTTCAAAAAATAATCATGAATTAAATGGGGATAATCAATTTTGTGAGGAGGAAAAATTTGACAATCTTGACACATGTAATAATTGTGATGATTTTGATGTGAATTTCTATCCAGATTTTTCTCCTAATTTAATAGAGAAAAATGATGATGATTCTTATGCGTGGAAAATTTATTTGAGGATTCGTCATCCGATTTTAGTGATACTTCAAGTCATTACGATGGTCCTCCCACTTTTTACGAAGAAAATGTATGTCCGGTGATACCTATTTTTCTCGTGTTTTTCATAAAGTCTCACATTTAGGTGTGTAGTAGCATCCCAAATTTCACGTGACTATTTTCGAAAAATATATAGTAAATATTTGGATCCTTATTGTAATTTTTTACCCCCGTGTGATGCATCGACATATGATTCGTGCGATTCAAATTTGTTTGTTATTGATGATGTCGATGAACACCATTATAACTATGGATTTATGGTTGAAATTTATGTTGTGCAGTTATACTCTCAAATTTATGATGTTTTGACACTAAGTGCTATAAAGTTTATTAATTGGAATGACCCACAACTATTGCAATTATTAATTTATGGTAATTATGGTAATTGTCAACGGTTTGTACATTATTAATGTAATTTTTTTTTGTTAACATACACTTGTTACTTTGAATATTAGTAGCAAAGTGAAGTTCACAGGTAATATCATCATTTCAATTTTTTACTTTATTTTCTTTGTCCATATTTTTATTTTAGCATACATTGAGGACAATGTAAAATTTAGGCTTGGGGTAGGGATGGTATTTTTGAAAAAAATTAGAAAAATTTCAAAAATCCAAAAAGACTTTCAATATAATTGAGTTTTCAAACAAATTTATTAATATAGAATTAATTAATGGATCTCTCAACTTATGAATTTTTTTATACATTAGCCATACAATATGATCGAAAATGGATATTAAGCTGAAAGTTAATATGCTTAACGAATAAATGTGGAGATTTTAACTCGGTGAGATTTCTGTGCCATTCATCATTTTCGAGAGATTTAAATCAATCCGAGTTGAAATAACTCAAACTTTCCTTAAGTGATAAATTCGTTGATGATCTCAAATTCTTTATTTTGTTCGATTACTGAAAACAAAATATCAAAATGTGAATCTTAAAGCAATAGAAATCTCAGTAAATCGTCTTGAGACACAAATCAACTAAACGAAACTTGAGAAATGAGATTAGGCCATCATTTGAAAGCTCGAAATTAAGCCTAACTCTATCCTTTTTACATTATTCAATTGCAAGCTCATTTGAGCCAAAAAGAAAATAAGTCTTTTGTTGAAAACCCATTATCTGACCCAACTCCAATTGGGAGTTTAAAGCAATAAAAGAAAAGGTCATACCCAATTTTTGAGAATTTTAGAGTGGATATACAATAAGAGAAAAAAGTTTGCAAAAAAATGATGTGTGAAACAAAAAAGAAAAAAATAAATGGGAAGAAAGATAGAAAAAAAGATGAAAAATGTGAGTTGAAAAGAAAAAGTAAAGAGATAAGAAAAATAAAGGTGAGAAAAAGTGAAAAAAAGTCAAAATACCGAAAAAACCTCTATGTTCTCAGAAATTTTGAACTAAAAAAAAAGAATTCTTTTTAGCTAAACTCGAGCCTACAATACAACCAAAGAAACTCCTAATCGATCTCAAGTGAAGTTAGTTAAAGTGTTGAGAGAAGATTAATAGGATCTATTGTGCGATTCAACGTTTTCAACAAGTAATCGATTTTCCATTCATGAGACCATATTCATCCATTATAAAAAGTCCATTTTTGACCATGTATATGTCAAAATTGTTCGCGTAAATTTACTCTTTTATTCACATATACCGAGAGAAAATAATCCAATTCCGAGTGTTCGATTGTGAGTGCATCCTTTGATATTTTGAAATCAAAACGAACTTTCGGATAAGAAATGCAACGATCAAATCTTTTGAAATGGACGGTCATGTTGGCTATATGCGCACACGAACGATAAGTTGAGATTGAAAAGTGAAGTTCTACTATATTTATGAACTTTGCATTCAAACTTGGTTATATTACTTTTGAGTATTTGTATCAAATCAAATTTTTGAATTTTATAGGTATATTCACTCGAAACCCTCACGAGACAAAACTCGTCCACTAGGGTAACCTAGGAGTTTAACGGCTTGTTGCACAAGTTTGAAACCTTTGATTAGTTTAAAAGTCTAAGGTGTATGCACCACATGTTTGAAGCGTTTGATTAGTTCAAAGTGTGCAAGGCTAAGGTGGAGCATGGGAGAGGTGAACTAATCAAAGTTATACAATTTGATAGTAGAGGTATTTACCTCTTAGGATAGTTAAGGAATAATTTATCGGAGGATGGTATTATATCCCAATTGTCTATACTGGGCAATTCACTTCGAAATTGTATATAAGAAAATAATTAATAAGACTCTTTTAAGTATAACAAGGTCCATGGTTGGTTATCCAGGACTGCAAGATTCTAATTGGGATTTTATATAAGGACGCATCCCTAAAGACCTTACGGTCAATCCCTCCATGTGGCAAACTAAGTACCGGAGTGGAAGTCGGCTCTGATACCAATTGTGAGGTCTTTACAGATGCGGCCCTGTGAGGACTTTAAGGAGTGTTGATGCAGGAGGAGAGGTCGATAGCTTATACTTATCGAAAGCTTAAGCCTCATGAGGGAAAGTACCCCACCAATAATTTGGAGTTAACAGCCGTGGTGTTTGCTTTACGTATTTTGAGGCATTATCTCATGGGGGAGACATTTCAGTTGTTCACAAACTACAAGAGCATATAATTTTTGTTCACGTAGAGAGAGTTGAACGTGAGATAGTGAAGGTGGCTTGAGTTTATGAAAGACTACTATGACCCGGGGAAGGCAAATATAGTGACGGATGCTTTGAGTCGTAAGCCTAGAGTTGAGTTTGGAATGGTGTGGAAGGCGAAATGATAATCGCTTCATACTCAGGACGAGTTATCACGTGCTTTTATGGTAGTTCTTACCATCATACCCGGGATTATCATTCGGGTCATGAAGGCACGAGCAGGCGACCATATTTTCCAGGAGATGGTCAAAAAGTTATTAGCAAAAGGGGAATAACACTATTCTATTGGCTCAAATGATGAATTGAGATTCCAAGGCAGGTTGGTAGTTCCATAGGATGAGGAGTTACGACGAGCCATTATGACTAGGCATACGGTTCACGTTTTGTTATACATTTCGATAAAGATAAGATATACCAAGACATGAGGCGCCAGTATCGGTAGGCAAGCATGAAGAAGGACATAACCATTTTTATATTAAAGTGTGCCACATATCAGTTGGTGAAGGTGAACCATAAGTAACCAGCAGGTTTTCTATAGCCTCTCGATATTCCTGTGTGGAAATGGGAGTGCATTTCTATGGATTTCATCATAAGGTTACATACGTCACATCGGGGACACGATTCTATATGGGTGATCGTTAACCGTTTGATAAATGTAGCTCACTTTTTGCTAGTTTGGATACTATATGTGAGATACTAAATTTTTTTACTCTCTCATACCACACACAGATAAATGGTTAAACGGAGAGAGTAAACTTGAAGTTGGAGGATATGATACGGATGTAGATCTTGGATTTCAAAGGTAGTTGGGAGTACTACTTACCATGGTGGAGATTGCTTACAACAACAGTTACCAGTTTACTATTGGGATGAAACCTTTTAAGGCATTATATGGGAGGCCTTATCATTCACCCTCGTGCTAGTTGGAAGTGGGGGAGAACAAACTTATCGGACCAGAGTTCATTCAGGATACCTGGGAGAAGGTGGAGATGATCCGAACTAGGATTCAGATTGCCTAAGGTAAACAGAAGAGTTATGCTGATGCAGACAGGAGGCACTTGGATTTTGAGGTCGGGAATTAAGTGTTAATTAAAACGTCTCCCATGAAAGTACTGATGAGATTTGGGAAGAAAGGGAAGTTGGCTCCTCGATGTTTGGGACCGTTCCCTATTATTGAGAGGATTAAACCACTGTCGTATTAGTTGGCATTATCGGAGCATGACGTTTTCCATATTTCGGCATTATGGATATTTCTTAGGGATTAGGTAGCTTACCAGCACATAGACCTCAATGAGATAGAGTTTCAACCTAACGCGACTTACGAGGAGAGTCCCGTAGTTATTCTGGACTATAGAGAGTGTTGACTTAGTTCCAAGGTTATTCTTTTAGTACGCATGTAGTGGGGACACCACAATGAGGACGAGTCGACGTTGAAGAGAGAGGACGACGTGAAAGAGAAATATCCGAAACTCTTCCAATCAGGTATGTTTCGAATTTCGAGGACATAATTCGGTTATACGGGGGAGAATATAATACCTCGTATTTTCAAAATAAATTATTTTTGGTAGATTTTAATTAAATAAATTCGTGAATAAATTGCTTGATTGTGATTGCATGTTTATATGGTTCGTTTATGCATAATGTGTTCATTCGTAGAAAATTCATTATATGTTAATTAAATTATTGTTATGTAGTGATTAAACATAATGAAAGTGTGTAACTTGGGGTAAATATAGTTTGGGCGCATTTTGAAGGGAATTGGGAACTCGCTTGGGTAGTTTAGACATCTGAGTTTGGGCCCGGGGTATAGGTATACCCTTAGGAGAGTTGTTGGGTCAATCAGGGTAGTATTTCGGCCTTATTTTAGGGCCCAAAAGTAGGGGTTTAAGTGTAATACAAGATTAGGGGTTATAAGATTATAATTAGCAACCTAAGAGTCTATTCCCATCCATAAGAAAGCAGCCCTAACTGCCCCACACCCATTGGAGAAGTTACCAAGGCTAGAAAAATGAGGATTAGCAAGGATTCAAGAGGAGAGACTCCAATCACCAGTTTAAGGCAATAATTCTCTTGCTAAATTAATTTTATTTTATTTCTTAATTCATTTATGCACTTTCTCATAACAATTCCGGGTTAATTGGATAATTTGATGACTTTGAATAAATGTAATGAACTCTATTGTTGTTGGAACAAATTTGGAAATGATGGTATTTAAGGACTAAACGATTTGGTGACAAACCCGAAATTGGTATCGTGTTAATTGGAAATTGAACTTTAGAATCCATGTTGTAGGATTGATATTTTGATGATTACAATTCATGTATTGATCCCTTACATCTAAGAATGATTAGATAAAAAGTAGGATCAAAATTGGGATAGATTCACTATAGTGTTAGATTTATATTATGGGATTATGGGGGCATGATCTTATGTTAGTTTGCTTATATAATCATGCAAAAATTATTTTTTGGATCATGAGGAATCTATATTCTTTGAAATAAAAATGGTTAATACATTGGGAAGAAAATTGGGCTTGGGAGTATGAAACCCATATAGAAGAATAATAGTAGTTCTTGGCTTCTGCGAGAATGCGGATCGATTCGGCGTTCCAGGAAAAACGATTCAGTCTAGGGCGAATCGATCCGGCCTCTGGGCCTGGGGCAGGATGGGATTGAGGAAATGTTGGGGTAATTTTTATGAACTTAAGTGAGTATTTGGGAGGTCATCTAAGTGAGTGGATAATTAATTAAAAATAGATATGTGGCGCTATTTAGTAGTTGGAGAAGTTGACAATTAAATAGATGGAAAATTCTTAATTTAGGATATTACGTGGAGATTTGTGAGACTTATTGGGAGCAATTATAGAGTTAATTATCTATACATATTATGCGTTAAAATATTTATTTATTTATTTGTGTGAACATACCCATGTTCGTGGACGGCCTATCGGTTAGGGTTGTGTACGTCTCGGGGTCATAGTACGCATCGGCACATGTCGTCTAGGCATTGTATAGGTCATTATTTTAGGTCCTACGTCGTAGCACCACTTACGAGGAGGTGGGTGGGATGACTAGAATCTATTGTCACGATCGGGGGTATGGGTCGTGCAATGATGTACTGCGTAGGGATTGCCCTGCTTGTGTGTATTTTGTGATGTCCATTTAGATGAGATACTCCTACAGACTTACCGATAGAGCACGAATAGGACATTAAAGGTAGATGCCTTTATGTGTCATATATATGTAAAATGCGTAATGGATGATATGTTATTTCTTTTGGGCAGCATTGTAGGGGTTACTCTTGGGATGAGAAGCATATGTGTATATGGTTAACTTGAGTGTATGAATTATTTTAGATGAAATACTTACGGTATGCAAATGTCGATGGGCGGTGTATAATGTGAATTAACTGCATAATTTCATATTGATTTCGTAAATTAATTCTTGCAGTTTTAGGGCGCTGGCCCAAATTGTAAAATGTTTCCCCCACATATTTGCGTAGACAGGGACATTAAAGTTGTCAGGAGATCAAGCTTGCGATCATACTCCCTTATCAGTCATTCCAGTTCGATTGACTATAGTTTAGGTTGTTATTTCCATTCCAGTCATTTTATTATTTCATAAATTATATGGGCATAAGCCTGAAGTTTATTATTCAGTCTTTTAGATATTAGTTATACTTATGATAAATGTTTTATAACATTTGGGAGATTAAATTCATGTACTACCAGTTATTATTTAAATGGTTTTATTGTGAATGATTGATTTAAAATTATAAATGTCATATTATGGTTTGATTTTGAGAATCATATATATTGCTAGACAAGTCCCATCTTCGACGTATTGTGTCTGGCCAACCTTTAAATGAAAAATGGGGGTTGCTACAGTTGATGAGATAAAACCCACTGCGCTTAAATGGGACTACAAGAAGTTAAAAGATATATGGATGGGAAGGTGTGAACCTTTAAGGCAAGGCTTACTAAAGGGTTTAATTATAAAGATAGGCATGTACTATGAGAAAACCTTATCACGATAGCCATGCAAAAGCCTATCAAGATTCTTGTAGAGTCAAGATTGCGTTCTTAAACGACCGTCTTAACATTTACATAGCAAGAATTAGAAAAAGCGAAGAGTTGTGAGATCTATTTATGGATTTAACATAACATCAAGATAATGGGCCATTCGGTTTGATCAAGTAATCAAGTTTTGATTTTAATCTAAGTTCAAAAACCACTTGTTAGTATAAGAAGCCAGACAAAAACATGATGGTAATTCTAAATACAATTTGTGGATAATATATGCATAATTGAGAATGAATTAGGAATATTGTCTTACATAGGGATGTGGTTACCCAAATATTTGATATAAAGTACTTAGAACAATCCAGACACATATTAATGACCAAACTTTCTCTAGATCGTTTTCAAAGGATGTTGGTTATCCTAAATCGATCACATTAAAGTTTTATACACGCTATTAGCATTGTGATTCAATGAGCATAGTTTATTTTCAAATATGGAATCAATTTGTATATAAATCAATGTCTTATGACACTTGATTATTGAAGAGTGGCCCTACACGAGTGTGTTTTAAATCAAACCAATTTTCATAAAAAATTATCCAACTTTTAATTAGCACCAAACCAAGTTGTGAAAAACCAATTTTTACTTTAAACCAATTTTATCTTGATTAATCCTAAACATGCATATAGTAATTAAAGCAAGTAAAGTAAAGTAGAAAATACTCACAACGCAGGATGTACGAGGAAAAACTCAATACGGGAAAAAATCTCGGACGACCCAAGTCAGATAATCACTATGAATGTGGAATTATAATGAACAAATAAAAGACTCACTCAATGACTTGATCCCCACTGGTCTTGACGCTCTTCTGATCTTCAATCACTCCTCTCACGGTGCTCACGCAGAAAGTCCTTCTTCCAAGATACCTGTCCACAACATATGCGCCCACGTATGTCTTGGTGTCCACCGAATGGCTTTGATACGTCTACGATGTTGAACAAGAAGTTCTTCTCTTTTCTTCATCGCAAAACCTAGATGTTAAAGTATTAAACAAATCTTCTTGGTGCAACAAGATCACATAAACATATAGTGATGATAACTCGAATCTTTGCAAACTCAAAGGATGTGTTTAAGCTTTGAAACCTTAGAAAAACATGTGCAAAACTCGTACTGGATTGAAAACTGTTTTCCAGATTGCACACATCCGAAATTCTGACGAAACCACGCTTCAAATAGGAAAAATTAACCGCGTCGAAAAATATGTCGCTCGAACGAGATGGACCGGTGGTTCGCTCGACATAGCCATCTCGCTCGAACGAGCTACGTTGTCGTTCGAACGACGCGCGTGCGAGTTTAACTTTTTCTTTAAAACGTTTCTTTAAAAGAGATCCAATTAAGTTAAACTCTTTTTCAAGCTTATCAGAATAAAATGAACTGTAACACAATTAAAACATTTAAGAATATTTTTTTTCTTATAAAATTCATCCTTATCCTTTTATAAAAATTATTTCGAGCTCCATTAATTATACGCACTCAAACCTGTGAGATCTCAGAATGCAATTAACTTGAAGATGAATAAATTTGCACCAATTACACTTCGGCATGATTAATTCTTTGAAGCTTTGTCGCAACGTCTTCAATTTCTTCAATACGTCATAGACCAAGTGGGATCGTGACAAAATAAAATCTCCCTATGACATATTACAATCACAGTTTTGTTCACGGAATTAAGTCAAAACAATACAGGGACTCAATTGGAAATTTGTGTCCTTATAAATCTCCCCCTTTGACTATTCTGGGACAAAACTAAACTAGTGAAGTGCCTAAGGCGGTCCGTCAAGTCGTATGACGCCTAAATCCCATCGCATAAACCCAAAGTAAAAAATTATAGGACTTGGACTAGTATATGTAGCACCGACAAACATGAACTGTCAGAATGTGATGTAGTCTTGAAATCTCGAATTGCTGAAGCATACCTACACACATGAAACAGATAAATATATACCCAAATGAAGTATGGTGGAACAAATGAAACCAATATATATATATATATATATATATCCAAATGATACTAATTTTACAATAGATACCAATATGAATAACCTCTGAAAAACCATTTGTTAAACAATTGAGCAACAATATGATACCAATTTGTAAAATATGTAGTCAAACAGCATTTAAATCCAAATTATCAATAAACATGCTCAATAAATCTCCCCTACATCACATACATCTCTCCCCCTTTTTGTCTCGAATAGACAATTCGATGAAAAGATAAACCAATCAAAAAGTATCTAGCCTGAAGATATACCAATTAAAAATTGCTAGATAATCATGAAACAACCAGCTAAATCTGATTAAGTAATAACAAATCAGTAGCTAGTAAACCAATGAATCACACAAAGAATATAGCAATCTAATAAGGTGTGATAAATGGAATCATATGCAAAATATCAATTTTGAAACAATATAACCTGCATATAAACTAGTCAGTCCAGAAAGATTCCAGCAGTACCAAAAAAATATACCACAATAACCAGGGTGCTGCAAATAAAAAGAAGCAAAAATTCCAGACTATCGTTCGAACGAGCCACGGACGTCGCTCAAATGAGATGAGGACATCCTCGAACGAGGCTTATCGCAACATGGTAATGTCGCTCGAACGACTTCGCACAACAGACAAACTTTCCTAGATTCCCAGAAATATCATATATTTTTGCCCAGTGAAAAAATATCCGGAAAAAAATTCCAGGAAGGGGTTGGCAGCAGCAAAACAGTGCTAAAACAGTAAGCTATTAACATAAAACGCAAAACGCAAAAAAAAAACTATCAAAGCGAGTTACATGCAAATATAGTACTGATGTGCTCAAACATGGACATGGAATGTGTGGGCGTGAACTACAATAAATAAGTCACAATTCCAACACATCGAAAAGATCAAGAAGCTCTAATTAAGAGTGAAAAATCATCACACTTTATCATAGCCATATGACGATTAAAGTGTGAGCTTAATGAACTAAACATGCTACATGCACATAAATCCAGAATTTTGACGATTCTACAAACAATAACGTCAAATTGCAATGTTTCAACATTAGGATTAGTTGTGCAAACCCGTTTAAATTTTCTCCAACCAAAGTCCCTCATAAATATATATTTTTTCAAGTTATTTTGAGGTTTCTAGCATTCTCAACTACAAGAAAATCTTATTGGCCCTTTTCTTAATATTTTGCCTTTTTCTTTTGGGCTTTTTTAAACGGTGGATTTCACGACGAGTCAATTTTGAACTCTTGCAGCCCTTTCCCATGAATCACTCATCATTTTTTCAATTAGATACAAATTCAAATCCTTACGATAAACGGTTATTGCATGTATACTTCTCCTTAAGTCTACTTACACATAGATGACAAGATTGAGATAAGAACGCCTCACCAAATTCAAATACGCAAGAGAAGTCAAACATACATATAAACTCGTGCATGTGTGCAATGATGGCATATATACAAAGTCGAATCAAAATGCATATCAACTTCGAAACAACCCCATATAAACAATGGTTAAGATCATTCTAAGCATCGATAATAATGATCAAATGTCCTAGCCACATGGATATGAAAAGATGGGAGTCCAAGCACACCAATATTCCACAATAAACATGTAAACTCGAAAATAAAATTCGAAAATCTTTTTGGCTTTCCAAACATATTTTGACTCAAATAAAAGCAAAATATTTTTATTTTTTCAAAAGGTATCTCAAAAACAAAATATTTTTATATTATTTCAAATAAGACTCAAATCAAATGAAAAACTATAATACAAAGAAATAAACATGTCACTATACTAGCAATGAATAGATCATGAAGAAAACTAGCATATGACAAACATGACAACACTATCATCCTTTAGATTTAGCATGGGAAGAATCAAGTGCAACCAAACGAGAATTATGAAGTTTTATTCCTAAAGCCGCTAAATCTGATTTCCTAACTCGAGTAGGTGTAAAACAACACATGGGGGTTTGGGGAACCGAGGCAACTTTTTTTCTAAACTTCCTAGGAGCATGTCTAAGGTCGTAACAATAACGCCTAAGGTGACCTTTCCTACCACAAAACGTGCAAGTGTAACGATGGTGGGAATGATTACCTATGTGTGGACCTTTTCTAACCTTCCTATTATTTCTCACACGTGCGGGGGGAATGGGCACATCTTTCTCATCAAAAGCTATACCTCCCCTATCTCCCTTAATTTAGACCGTGCCTAAGATCATATCTAGCTTCTCCGACCTAGCCTCCAAATCAAACTTAACTCTAAACGAGTCTTTCAACTTCACTTCCAACTCATTGATCCTTGACTCTAGCAAACGCCTAGATTCCTCAAAGTCTAAAATCTCCTTTTTCAAAGACTCCATCAAACCTAAGAGATTATCTCTCTCACCCTCGACATACTCTAATTTCTCCTTAAGAGTCTTATCTCGTGCCCGAAGATCCTCAATCAAACTATCATTATTTTCTATGGCACGCTCATTCAACTTAGCTTGCAATTTTGCATTTGCCTTTTTCACTTTCACCGTCTCGGCATACAAATTATTAAATGCAACTTGCAACTCTTTCACATCTACTCCGTCCTCTTCACTCTCTTCTCCCTCACTAACATGGGATTCACTCAAAACCTCCTCAAAAGTATCATTCACATGAGAATCATTATCGCTCACATGACATGCCATAAACGCAACAAAGTTACGCTCAATGGGGAACTCTCTCCCTCTTCTGTATCACTATCACTTAAGATGGCACTATATGCAATGGGTTGCTTGCCCTCTTTTTTAAGTCTAGCAGGACACTCCTTAACTTTGTGACCGTACCCCTCACACTCAAAATACTTATCTGACTCATCTCTCGTAGACTTCTCAAACTTATCCTTAGAGGTGGAATCTACTTTGTTGTTCTTGGATTTTTCAAATTTCTTGGCATCTTTCGATTGCTTTTGAAACTTAATAATTTTTTTAAATTTCTTTGCCAACAAAACAACATCCTCAAAATCAGAATCTGAATCGGAGTCCGAAACGTTAATTTCCTCATTTCGAGTTTTCAAAGCAATACCCTTTTCTTTCTTAGGCATTTGCTTGGAGGTAATCATGTCAATTTCATAGGTTTGTAAGTCACCTACAATCTCTTCTAGTTTCGTCGACTCTAGCTTACCCAAGGAGTTCAAAGTAGTCACTTTCGCATCAAACCTACTAGGCAACGACCAAAGGATTTTCTTAATGACACGGTTGTCAGGAATTTACTCACCTAGGTTAAACGACGAGTTGACAATATTGGACGACCTAGCATAAAACTCATCAAAAGTCTCACTCTCTAACATCCTAATGGTCCCAAACTGTGTAATGAGATTTTGAAGTTTCGATGCCCTAACTGTGCTAGTACCCTCGTGAGTGAGTGCCAAAATATCCCAAGCTTCTTTCGATTTTTCATAAATCATAATTCTATTATATTCTTCTGGTGTGACGTGTGAAGAAATAACGTGCAAACCCTTAGAATTATATTGTGAACGTCTATGTTCAATTTCGGTCCATGACTCGACAGGCTTTAAATTAGTGACCTCACCTATAACAGCGACAGGGGGTGTCCAACCTTTCTCAACTGCTAGCCACACACGCTCATCAATAGATTTTAATGCACTTTTCATTCTCATCTTCCAATAGGTGTAATCAGTGCCATAAAAAACAGGAGTTAAAAAAAAATCGTTATTTGAAAAATTCATCTTTGAAAACGCACAGGATCATAAAACAAATAAATTATGTTTTCTAGCTCTGATACCAATTTAAAGAGTGGCCCTACACGAGTGTATTTCAAATCAAACCAATTTTCACAAAAAATTATCCAACTTTTAATTAGCACCAAACCAAGTTGTGAAAAACTAATTTTTTTCTCTAAACCAATTTTATCTTGATTAGTCCTAAACATGCATCTAGTGATTAAAGCAAGTAAAGTAAAGTAGAGAATACTCACAACGCATGATGTACGAGGAAAAATCCAAGACGGGAAAAAACCCCGGACGACCCAAGCCAGACAATCACTATGAATGTGGAATTACAATGAAGAGACAAAAAACTCATTCATCGACTTGATCCCCACAGGTCATGAAGCTCTTCTGATCTTCAACCACTCCTCTCACAGTGCCCACACAAAACGTCCTTCTTCCACGATACCTGTTCACAACACACACATCCACGTATGTCTCGGTGTCCATCGAATGACTTTGATACGTCTGCGATGTCGAACAAGAAGTCCTCTTTTCTCCCCCGCAAAACCCAGATGTTCAAGTATAGAACAAACCTTATTGGTGAAGCAATATCAGATAAACATATAGTAACGATAACTCGGATCTTTGCAAACTTTAAAGATGTGTTTAAGCTTTGAAACCTTAGAAAAACATATGCAAAACTCATACTGGATTGAAAAATGTTTTCCAGATTGCACACATCTGAAATTATGACGAAACCACGCTTTAAATAAGAAAAATTAACTGCCTCAAAAAATGTGTCGCTCGAACGAGCTACGCCGTCGATCGAACGACGCGCGTGCGAGTTTGACTTTTTCTTTAAAACGTTTCTTCAAAAGAGATCCGATTAAGTCAAACTCTTTTTCGAGCTTATCAAAATAAAACGAAGTGTAACACATTTAAAAGACTTTTAAAACATTTAAAAATATTTTTTTCTCATAAAATTCATCCTTATCCTTTTATAAAAATTATTTCGAGCTCCATTAATTATACGCATTCATATCTGTGAGATCTCGAAATGCATTTAACTTGAAGATGAATAAACTTGCACTAATTAAACTTCGGCATGATTAATTCTTTGAAGCTTTGTCGCAACGTCTTCAATTTCTTCAATATGTCATAGACCAAGTGGGATCGTGATAAAATAAAATCTCCCTATGACATATTACAAACACAGTTTTGTTCACGGTATTAAGTCAAAACAATACAGAGACTCAATTGGAAATTTATGTCCTTACAGTTATATGGAAAAAATGAGGAATATACTGAATCCTTCGGTTGTGGGTAGCCTCATAAGTGTTATATGTGTTGATCAGCGACCAAAATCTGTTATGCCTCCTTCATGGTCCCAAATTTCAGTCTAATAGTCTTGTAACTTTTAGGCACAAACATTATGTTTTCAGTAAGATAAAGATTCCAAGTTTTCTATCTTGGAATATGTGTTTACCTTAGAAGGTTGAGCTATAATTTGGAGGATTGTGAACAAATTTTCGATTGCTAACTCCACATTGGAGGCCAAGTTTGTTGTCATTTCAGAGACAACTAAATAGGTTATATGGATCCGTTACGTCCTAAGTAACTTGGGTGAAGTTCCTTTAAGTACAATTAGCTATTACACTTTTCAGTGAGTATAGCGGTATGATTGTAAGTTTGAGAGAATCGATGATCCAAAATAGGGATAAGCACATTGAGTGTATGTTTCACCTAATTAGAGTGATCGATAAAGCGGGTGATATTTTATCACAAAGTTGTATTAGATAATGTTTGGTTAACCATTCTATTGACAGGAAGCAAATTGTCATGTAGATGGGTTGGGAGTTAGATAAATGGCTTTAAGACTAAGTAGGACATCATTGGATAAACCATGTATGACGGTTAAATTTTTTAAGTAAACGTGTGTCGATTTATGATAAAATAATAATCATGGCTACCCGAATGCCTTATAGCTTGTTTAAATATATTGAAGGCATGTCGATCAATAAAGCTTAGTAGGAATTTCGATGAGTTGACTTCGGGTAGATCACTAGGAGATCGGGACTTTGGTCTTAGCACTATTAAAACAATCATAACCTAAATAAGTAGTGTACATCATATAGGAATGTTTATGATGTAACCCTATCCGTTTATCTCAAACTACGGGAACTTATTTAATGGTTCGAGAACTTGTTCAATAGTTCAACAAAGGATTGTGACCATTATATCCTCGGAATGTATTGAAAAAGGCCACCCGTGAGATTTATGTATGAGGTCTCACACCATTTGCAAATGGTGCATAAATTCTTAATCCCAAGAATTGTGGAAATTGGAATGCTTGTACAAATGTCACTTTGATTGCTATGTGTGCGATTTAATTTTTATCAAGTCAAACTATCTCAACATATCGGGAAACATTTATGTAAGCATGTCCGAGATCATAATTCAAATGAATCCACATCCAGGGGATTTCGTGTATTATGATACTCCCTGATAGACTTATATGTTTTGTTTCAGACAAATAAAACCTGACCAATATGTTATTTTATAATCCTGTTGGAATAGCAAATAAGTTACGTCTGAGGATCAAGAAAAGATATTAGATGTTGGTTAAAGCCCATTAATAGTAAATTGATTTGATCAAATATGTATCGAACACTTAACGGTGGCAATCATATTATGAACCATAATCAACGTTGAAAATAAGACCTCATTATATTTCAGCGATTTTTAAGATAATTAAATTAGAGTGCAATCGTGATTATTTAATGGAGTTAGTTCATAATTAGATAAACAAAAGCAATCATTACAATCACTATAATTGGGAATTCTGAGTATTTATTTTGAGCTAATTTAATTATTTGTCTTGGGTTTTTGGTGTAGTCCATATGCCCAAGTAGTCCTGCACATACTATCAAGAAACTCAGTTTGGTCCAAGCTCACCTTTTGTGCTTGTATGTAAAGGAGTGGGAAAGGGTTTTAATTATTATTACCATTCATCATTTGGGTTTGATATGGGTAAGATAAAATACTATGCACATTTTTGTGAAGAGGCCTAGGGAGATTCCATCATATCTCACTCATAAGGAAGGGTTTTTAATCTCAAAAGGTGTCATCCACCTACCGACTTTAGAGAGGATCGTACACTGGAATATATTAGCATACAAAATGTTGAATCAGGGTTTTCGGATACATTGTCGGGCAATAATGATTTCATTATCATATATTTGTGTCTCCTCATATGAATCACAAAAAGATTTGTAATGGTATGGATTCTTGAAACCCTACATTTAATCTTTAAACCCCTAGTTCTTGCTTTCTTTTCAATGCATGATTAATCAAATATCTTTAGGGGTGAAATTTTTTCTCGTTTAAATGTCAATTCCAAGCTTTTTTTTCCCGATACTTCTTATCCTTATATTATTTCCAAAGTTGGTTTCCCCTGTGTTAGGACTGTAATAGATAAGATGATAAGTATAGAGTTGAGTAGTGGGGTTTAGATTAAATTGTGGTGCATATCCCTGACCATTAGACATTACACCTATAGGTATGGACAACCTAGTAGTTACTGTGGTGACCATAGTGCTGATGTTTTGCATTATCTTCCTAATATGATTACGAACTGGGTTTAGTTGGTTGATTAATTGATATTAAAAACATGTGGATACACCAACAACAGGTTTTACTTGAATTTTTTCTGCCCTTGGGGCCGTTGTCACATTTAATTCTTTATTATGAGCAATTGGTCCCAACTCATGAGCAGTTTCAACCATTGTTTGATCAGTAGTGGCAATATGTTGGATGGTCGAGCCAATTTCACTAACATTTTCACTAAAATCACCAATTCATTTAGTCTCATCCATTATAGATAACAATTCAAAACTTATTTCCCACCGGGCATGCCGAAACTGTGCTTGTGATTTGCACTTAGCTTGGTTAATGGACCTTAGTTAATTGCGAGCGTGTGAACCAATGTTATGTCATTGCCAACCAATATATCTTAGACTTATGATAATTTGACCATTGTTTATTATTAATACTTCAATTAATAAGACACATGTTTCCCTTAGGGAAGACATTGAAGTGCGTGCTAAATTATTATGATTAATTACGACAGACGAAAAAGGCATGTAGTTCAAAAATTAAAATAAAAGTATAGCTTTGGTATTAAAGAAAGATAAATGTGATAAAATAAATAACTACTTGACATGCAATTGTCACATAACTACAGGTGGTTACCTAATTAAAGTTTCCTGCTTAGTTGAACAAGTGCCACTATAACCGTGACTCGGTGCTTAAACTTGCTTCCAAAACTTTGACATGTGTCAAGTAATTAAGCTTCCTTTAGTATAAAATTATACCCGACTATAATTTTCATTTAGTAATCATACGTGGAAAATTCTCTTTGGAAGGTAATAATATGGTGTAAACATCTATTAAAACTACAAATTGGGAACTATAAATCTAAACAAGGCAATACTTTTTCAAAATCATTTAATAAAAAGAAGAGGAAGAAAACTTAATTATAGTTGTTGATTTATGTTTGGTTCGGTTATAGCCATTGCTTTATAAATGAGATATGGTAAGTGTGTGAGAGAGATGCAATTTGAGGAGAACAAAAAAAAACTAAAATGCGATATGAGAGAACCATGGGGGTTGAGTGTCGGGAGAGATAGAGGTTTGTTTACAATTTAAAAATTAAAAATTCATAAGGTTAATTTTGTTGTTATTTAGAATTGAATCATTGACTAGACATATTCGCGGTTGTAAGATTGTAATTTCATGATCATCTCGGCCTCTCTTTTCTCTCTCCCACATACTAGCTTTGCACACAATTGTGCTTTATTATATAGACAATACCAAAATTAAAAATCGCTCCAAATATCAAGGTTAAATTTGTAATTAACCTTAAAAAATAAATCAAATACAACACATGCATCACATAAGATGGAGTGTAAATGTTGTGGTTTTTTACTGTATTAAAAAAATTACTAGTGTTTTAAATTTTACTATAATAATTGTGACTATTTATTCGGTTATTATTTATAACATGCTACTAAGTTTATTTATGTACATTCACATTATTAGAAAATGCAACCCTAATAAATTTAGTAAAAAAAGTTATTTGTTACGTATAAGACTTATAGTAATGTTGATAAAATTAAGTTTTATTTATTAAATGTAAATCTCATGTGATTATTAATTGTTAAACGTTGATCATAAACCCTATGATGATAAGAATGCCACTTAACGGGATAATTACACGGACTCCCATAATATTTGAGTTCATTATGAATACTTCCCATGTAGTTTAGAAAAATACATTGACCATGCTTATATTTGTAAGTTTCAAATTTTAACATCATTTTAATAAATTTTGTAAATTCTTTTGCAGAAAAATTAAATCTTAAAGTATACAAATAATCTTATTTTTGTGCAGGACCGATCTTGAAATATGAACCCTTTTTTAATTTATTCACTTAAATAACACTGAAAAAACATTATTTTATCCTATTATCATTTTAGAATATAAATATATTTTATATAATTCAATACTATATATTTTGGTTCATGAATTGTCATGTTAATTTAAACTACATATTGCAAAAGATAAATATTTTTTTAATCATTCCTCTCTAGTGAGTATTACACTGACCATGTATATTTATTATTTCATTTACCTACCTATGTGAAACTTAATGTGTTAATGAAATGCACTGGTAGAAGTTAGTTATCCGTATCAATATTAAATATGTGCACCAATAAGTTATGAATACGCTCTTAAAAAATATTGCACATTCATAATTCTCTAAAAAAATTCTCATAAGATTTAAAAAACAGAGAGAAATCAAGATAGTCATATTAATAAGGGGATGGGGGAGATAAAGAATGTGCCGACCCTAACTATAGATGGTGTAGGTCTCCTCCTTAGCCTCCCAAACAATTAGAGCCTATAATGTAGTATTCGCTCCAATATAGGGTCTCACACTTAAAATCCTCCCCCCCCCCCCCCAAAAAAAAAATCATTAACTCCCAGAACTAGGCCACTATATAAGTATAATTCACATTATATAGTTCCCCCCAAAATGCATAACTCATCAAGAACATGCCCCAAAGAACAATTTTTGACTCGCTTAAATTATGGTTAAATAACCTACACATTAATCTATATAACTATTATAAACTGAACTACACTATTTATTTATGATGTTTGGATAAGATATCCGTATGGCATGATCTATTAACCCCATTTATCCACTCATTCATGCCCATTTCCACCGAAATTACTCCAGACCACTTGCCTCTCCATTTTCCTTCATATTAAAGTGCAACTTGTGCTCTCCTCTATCTCATTCCTCTTCTCAATTCAAACCAGCAACTTTTATATTTCTCTATTGAAAATAGTAAAAAATACTCCCAATGTTCCTCAATGCAACTTAGCATTTTTACCATTTGGATCTCTATATTTCTCTCATTTGGATTTACGAATGAGTTTTACAAACGGGTCCAACTACAAATTCCAGCCTGAGGTTTTAACTTTCATTGGCTGCTCCATCTTGAAAAGAAAAAAAATTGTGTTCATCTTTACTTTTGAATGCACAATTGAGTTTAGGGTTCAGGAGTTTCGAATAAATTATATAGTTTATATAAAGAATGTTTTTTGGGTTCACGAGAGGGAAAAAGTAAACCAACTTTGTATATAAGGTGGAAGATTACAGAGTGTTGTTAAAAGAGCTTGCATGTAATAATATCATCCTTCCCTATCCACATGCTTGTCTAAGTAATCTCATATCATTCGATGTTATATGCAATGGCCATTAGTCGTCCTCCCAACCTTGCTTTGTTTTTACTGCTTTTGTTTGCATTATTTCCAGCGTATCAAAAGAAAAAGGGAAGGGAATTGAGATAATTGACGATCCTAGTAATAAGGTATGATCATCCATATGTTATCTCAATAATTAAATGACCATAAAATATATATTTGAGGTTAACATTATCCCCTCTAAACCCTATTAGGAGTATTTTTGGAGTAAGATACGATACTTTGAATTACAATGAAAATTAATACATATATAATTAAGGGAAATGTGGTGTTTGTTAAAGATACAAATTAGTATTACAAATGCTACTACTTGATGAGGGAAAAACCGAGTGGTCGTGTAAAGACACTGTCGTTAATTGGTTTCTCACTACAATAGAAAAATCTAAACTTTAACTAGATGTGTTTTATAAGTATAGCCACGAGTTGAGTTATCGAATTCATAATGAATGTTGTTTATAAGTCAACCAATTTACTACTTCACAAATAAAAGTATAAAATGTGATTTTTTTTATTTAAAACAATTTATAACTAATCTAAACGAGTATTGAAAGGAAAGTAATTGACAAGAATGAAAATTATAGGTTGAGAATTACATCCCTCACCACGGACTAGTCATCATAAATGGTTGCGTGGAAAGAAAAACATTTTCTAGATTAATACTCATTTGGAAAATTAATAAAACCTAGAGTTTTCACCCCCTAGATTCTCACAAGAGATTAATTTGAGTTTGGGGTCAACAAATATCCTCGAGGTTACACACGAAATGTTGCAAACATGATGCATATATGATATACTCCACTAAGTTTTCTAGATGCAAAATTAAGAACAACTAACCTATTAAAACTATCATAAACCATCATACCATAGCAAAGTAACTAATTAATCTATGGTAATTTCAATAATCTCAACCTAAATCAACTTAGCTAAAAATAATGTTAATGCATGAATAAAACCAAGAAATAAGGAAAGCCATAAATAAATGAAAGCAATTAATTAAAAAAGCATTAAACCAATTAAGAATGCTTGAATAAATCAGGAAGTAAATGAATAGTAAATTACAAATCCATAATATGGAAAACCTAAGAGAGAGAGGGGGGAGAGAGAGAGAGAGAGAACCTCTCGAAATTCAATGTAAACCTAAAAATCTAATAATAATGAATATCTCCCTAGAAAGAAAGAGGAAAAAACTATATATAGTATACGGGAAATGACAAACTTGTGATAAACAAGATAATAATGAAACAAAGGTCGAATTGATTTGGGGCAGGACCGAATTGATTCGTGAATAAATAAATCTGGCTTAGCTTGCTTCTTTCCTGTGATGAATTGGTTGTGAAAGATTTCCTTCAGACGATTTCACCCCCTTCCAGTTCACAAAAGGGCACCAAATCGCCACAATGAATCTATATCTCAATCACAAGGCTCATGAAGTAAGGGGAAGAGCGGATAAGATAGAATATCGATTGTTCGGAATTATAATTATCCCATATAAAAAAGAGTCTGCCTACAAGTCTCTATGCATTTTGGGAGCAGAGTATGCAGCAAAATTGAGCAATAGGTCTTAGAAGAATTCCACTTGGAATGGCACGACTCTTTCATAAAGATTCAATTTCGTTGAATTTCCATTTTCTTATCTCATCTTTTATGAAATCGATCCCCCTTTGACTGTATAAGATTATACGGAGCTCGGCCTCCATTCGAATAGATTCGGATGAGGACCGAATCGATTCGGGAACTGTAGGATTGAAATCATTGGCGGCTGCCTTCCTTGAGCTCCATTTTCACGTGGCATGTTTCACGAAAAAGGCCATAACATTGTCAATAAGAACCAATATGAGGCACCGTCAATGGCTACATGAAGATAACTTGTTGAGCTCTAACTTTCGTTAGAGTTTCGACCCAAAGCACAATGTGGTTTAAGATATAACTTTTTTGAAATTCAACCAAACTTCATGCCTAGCATTCCCAATACCTACAAAATCTCAAATAAAACTTGTACAAGATATATACAATCAAATTATAAGTTATCCAATAAATTAGCATAAATATAGGGTTTAATGCATGCGGGAAAGCGAGAATGAATAAATATAAGGGCTTTAAATTACAATATTAATGAGTGATTGCACCCCCTAACTTACACATTGCTAGTCCCTGCCAATTAAGTGAAAATAAATAAGATTCACAAGTAATACCATAAGTAAGATATATATACAAAGGATAAATGCCACTTCTTTATATATACAGAGGATAAATGCAACTTCTTTAGGCGAACAATTGCATTTAGCGAATACAATAAGTCGTTAAACTCCAAGGTTTCCCTAGTCGATGAGTGTTGTCTCATGAGAATTTTAAGGAATGAAACCCACAAATATTAAATTTCCTCCAAACATTCCCAAATAACCAATATACCAAGATCTATAACAATAACAACAACAACTGGATTTTAATATGATATTAACAAAGAAAATGATTTTTTTTCCTAATAATCCAAAATTATCAACATTAAAAGAATAACTTCATCGAATCGAAACCTTGAATGTGTGTCGTGTGAGTGCACATGTCAAAGCTATGATTCGGTCAAAACTCCTATAACCCAAAAAACTATTAAAGAATGCTTTTATTAAATTATCTACATATATTAATCTCAACAAATGAAATCACTCAAAATGGGGTGTAACACACGGTACATTCGAGCATAAAGAGTAAATGTGAAAGGAAGCAAGGTCGCGCACATGGTATTAATGAAGAATGCTATATATAAAGTGAAAAATTGTAATCTCGTGAAAGGATATCACTCATTAGGAGAGATAAAACGCATTTTAACATATTTTTGCAATTAGTATGACTTTTAAATCACATTCACCATAGGTCATATGGGACTTTTAAAAGGGTTGTAATGTGGGATTGGGGTTGAGGTTATGAATGAAATAGTGTATTTACATCTTCGATGTGTTTGGGGGGAAATTCAAAATAATGGAAATTCGCAGGCAATTTTAAGGTTGAATATAATTTTCATACAAAGCAATGGATATAACAATGGAGTATAATTTTCATCATTATTATCTAACACATAAAATAGGGATTCTTACTTTTTTCAATCCTTTTATTTTTATTCTTTTTCTTTTCTATTTCACACTCATTTGTTCTTTTATTTCTTTTTTTCTCTTAAGAATAAAAGCCAGCTTATATGCTTAATTGCAACCAGGAGACGAAAACATCATTAAATTTAGAGTATCATTCCAAACAAATGTATGAAAGGTGTATGTGTGGTTTAAAACTCCAATGTGAAGTTGGTTACCGGATTTTGAGTTTTGAAATAAAAGGTTAATATTTAGGCTCAAAGGGTTGGACTATGGGAAGTATGTAATAGGCAAGGTTAAGGTCAAAATAGGTTAAATAACAAATAAGTCCTATGATATTTTTCCTAAGGCTTATGCGTCTCTATAGTCAAAACAACATTGAAAATCATGCTCGAGTAACACATTTCATATAAACTCAATTAATGAATGATAAAAGAAAGAATAATGAGATTGTCGACAACTTTAACGTTTTCAAGAAGGAAAGAGTAATCTATAAACACTCACAAACAAGGAAAAGCACAAATCTCGCTCGATTTTAGCGTACACAAAGCAATAAAAGATCACTAAGTTATAATTATACTACCGAATCATTTAACAAGAAAAGATCATGTGCACACAGGGTCAAAGTTTCAATTCATGTATTTATTCCCAATATCAATAATTTGAGGACTAAAGTTTAATAACATGAAATAAATAGAACAAGTATCATGGATTAGCAATTGGGTAAGACAATTATAAAGTTAATCATCACAAACAAAGGTAATATGCCTAAAAAGGGAAAAGGAGATAATAGAGAAAAAATTTAATTTTTAATTTTTAATTTTGATTTATTATTATTTATTTTTCAAAATATACGTATATACATGAATTAATAAAATAGGTCATGCGGCACACAATAAAATAAAATGAGTAAATCACACCCCCTAACTTGAAATAAGCATTGTCCTAAATGTTGATAAGGATAAAAATGTATAATAAGGTGAGAAATGCATCACCCCATGCCGAGCGATCCTCGATAAGTGTGCAACGACAAACTTACAAAGTATGTTAATACCAACGCAATCGTATACACATAAAAAACTGTACAAGAGTTATAAAATTAAAAATAAGATGTGGATATAAAATTATGTCATTAATATAATAAAAGTTGCAATACAGCGGGGTTGAAATAAAAAGATTACATCAACCAACCCATACAACCCAAGATTGCACTACAAATATCCTAACATGGAAACTAAATCAACCAATACAGGCATAGATAAATGGAGGGGAAGTGAAATATCATAATTACCACCAGAGAGGCTAGGAGCATCGGGATCGCACGGTGCACAGAGATCGTAGAAATATGGTGGCATTATCCCGTCATCCCACGTGAACATGTTGATATCCTGACGATAGTCACCCTGGAAAGAAGTGAACGAAAGCAGTGAATCCTGTCTGAAGAGCATCCACCTGGTGCCCTAGTGAATGAAGATCATAAACGCCCCCAGCAGGTGGGACGTCTAAACCAACATGAAATCGTTCCTCCTCCTCTGGGGACTCCTCTTCAACATCCACCTCGATCCTCTATCGTCTTTGTCGTTCCTATAATGAGTTACCCAAGCACTTCCTTATGATGTATCATCCACAAGCTAGGGCATCTTGGGCACCTTATCGCTGTCGAAGACGTCGCATCCCACAACTCAACATATCCTCATGATGAGTCGCCCACATGGGAGTGAGGTCATGACCAATCTGTCGAGGCAGCGTCCGTCATATGACCCAAGAACAAAGCAAGCAGGCTAATCTGAGTCCGCTCTACCAAAATATTGTAAAGGAAGTATCCGTTCTTGTAACGGAGAGCAGACTTGGTCTTAGTGGGCATGATGAAATTAAAATGAAGAGGTGGAAGAAGAGGTGGGCATCAGGCATACAACTAACTTGGAAAGTATTTGATGTCCAAAACTTCCCTAAATCCAAACTCCCCACCAAAGTAATAATAGGGACTTGATTAACAGTGGCAAAATGGGATAGTGGTAGTTCTCGGGGGTCTAAAACCTCGAGTATGTGATCAATGAGTCTTGTTTGGTCGATGGTGATGCATCAATCGCACGTAAATGGCTCGGATGTACAATCAGGTTTGTGGATCAAAGTGGAAAAGATATGATGCACAAGTTCCTCATTCACATCCCTCTCATTGGCTAAATGGTCCTTCCATATGGATTTCTACAAATAAACCCTAGGCGACATTAGGTAACTCATTTAATTTTAAGGCCTGCTCCATAAATATCAATCGCCTCATTTAGAAGCTTGCCTATAACAAAACTCTTTCTGCTCGTGCGCAAAATCCTTCGAAACCGTTTCTCTTTGAGACTTCGAAAGTGTTAGGTTTTGTTGCCATTAAGACCTACAAAATAAGAATTTATTACAAAACACCATTAGGGCGATGCATAAATTAATGTATAAACTATTGTTTTTTTCAAAACGTGCATAAGGGTGCAAAGTGTGGAATTAGGTCGGCCAACAGGTGACGGACATGCACCGTGTACCCATTTTAATTGAAGGCATGCTTCAGAGAGATATTGATGTAAGAGTGTGTTAAATTTAACATAAAATTCCCTTTTAGGCATTTTAACAAACACCTTATGGGAAAGATGTGGAAGTAGGGTGAGGGATCCTTTGATTCAACATGCATTTTCCAACCAATCAACGCAACAACAACAATAAACAATATAAGTTGCATTTGAAGAATTAATAGCATGAGATGTGAAAATGCAAGCTATATATGCTAGTTGAACATTTTTAAGCAACAAACCCTAATGATGAACGTATATCGCAAACCAAACCATGAAAATACAACATAAAGAATGAAAGACATACCTAACAATGATAAAACTAGATTTTTAGAAGGAATTGGTTAGGATGTTTGAGTTTGGGGATATTTAGGGCTAGAGGGAACTTTCGAGATAATGATTTTCAATATTCATGACATCTATTTAGTGTATACATGTGCATGAAAAGAGTAGAGTGTAAATGAATTATATTTATAAGGAAATAACTCATCTAATGCCATGTGATGGGATGAGATTTCTACTGCCCAGAAATTATTATGCTTCCACTGAGGTGCCTGAAGATGAATCCAAAAGAAATATTTAGAGTTGGCTTTAAAGGCCAAGTCTATCAAGTGGTAAACAGTGGTAATTAATCATCTTGGCAAAACTCTGACATTTTATAGTCATCTAGTTCAGAGACAGAAAAAACATACTGTTCAATAAGCGAGGTGTCTTCTAATAATACTATGTATGAAATTGATGTTGGATGCTCACCAAATATTTATGAGCGTAGAGTCACGTAATATGTCATTATACACAAATGAAAAATGAAAGTAGAAAATAAGACTCATCCTGGTTGATAAGTACAAAGCACTAGGACGGAGTGTTTGGTCTCCACCAAGTGTTGGTGGCGTCGGTAGGAGAAATGACATTTTCTAATACCATAGCAAAATGATAAATTTCCATATGTTTGTATCTAAATCCCCATTGAGAGGGAAAGTGTTAAACACCCTTTGTGTAATTTTAACTTTCATAGTTCTTGGGTATGAAATTCCACTAATAAAGAGTATGTCATTCATAATAAGTATATAACATTATAAAAATGACATTCTTCTATAAGATACTATTTGCACGTGCAAAAGATTTATAAATATACGTTTTTTGATGATGGATTAATTATTTTTCTCGTGATGTTCGGTAATGATTGACCCGCATAGAGAGAAATGATGCAGTCATTCATCTTTTTAGCATATCCACAAGGGCGTATAATGTCTAAATTAAAATATTTTCCAATAATTTGACTTTCAAAATGGTTTCAGATTTGGTAATAATTTTAAGTTCAGATTAGAACTTTGAGGATGTCTCTTTCATCTTATATGTTATTTTTATAGTCTCACGTTTTTATATTTGTATGGAGAATGTAAAATGAAACATGATACCAACTGAGTTCCAGCTCGATCGTTATGGCAAGAAATAAATGATATCAAAATTCAGAGTATTTTCTTGGAGTTCCCTTCAGTGAGGAGTGGTTTGTGCTGATCGGTATTAACTTCGATGGCTCAGAATGAAGGTGTGTTTGTATAACGATCCTATTACGTCAAGGCCGGTGTTCTAGTTCATGTCGCACTAAAGGCTCCAATGAAACAATCATATGTTTCAAATATCTATAGCGAATGGAATAAACAAACGATAAAAAGGAACCCAACCATATAAAAATGGTGAACTGAATAATCAAATACCTAAGAACAAAGAGAATTCTTTCACTGAATGCATTGTGTCATACTCATAGTCGAACAATCGGTAGACATCGTAGTTAATGAAGAGATTGTTAGTATGCTCATGTCGAATTACGGATGGTGAGAAGTTATCATTCTTTGTGGTGGTTTAAATAATGAAAATCTCGTACAACCGGGCATCGTAATAGACTAGAGATAAAATTAAATCACCCGTTTATGGTCAGTGTCGTTTGTTCTTTTCAGATGAAGCATATCGCTTAGGTATCAGTCACTCTTGAATTAAATCGTGAGAGTGGATGGAAATATTATCATCTTGGTAATTCAAAGTATAACACATGATCTCACAATGTTCCCACCATCACTTATATATCCCATTCTCAGGCCGACCGAGCTAATTGGCCTAAAGTTGGGTCTCGAGTAAGCTGATCAACGGATTAAATTTTATCTGAATCCGAATTCGAATCCGATCCTTTTAAGCGGATATGAATCATGCCTAAAATCCGATTATCTAATTACCCGATTATTAAATGGAGCGGATTTGGATTCATATACTTCGATCCGTTAATAATCCGATCTGATTAATATTTTTAATATACGTATATAAATTATATATACTATATTTTTAATTAATATATATTATATTTAATAATATTTTAAATATTTATTATAGTACTTCTTCGTTTCATTATCTGTTTTTTTTTGGAACATTTGCAAAATAAATTTATGAAATAAGAGTTGAAAATCAAAATGTTGCAAATTAAATTTTACATAAACGGACAATCAGATAATCAGGATCGGATCTAAATCCGTTTAACCTAAATGGATATGAATTTTGATTTGCCTGATTCGGTCCGAATCCGATCCGTTTATAGGCCTAGTCTCTAGCACAACTCAATATGAGGGAGTTTTGCTATTAAAAATAACACATGGGGTAAGTTTTATTAAGTCGTCTTTATAAAGGCCAAACCTTCTTTGACTTAGCATGAGAATTATTAGAAGTAGTAACTACGATAACTTCTACAGAGACATCTGGTACTAGTTATTTACGGCCATAGTGATTTTTCATGAGTCTGGATTCTTTAGCATTACATATTGGTGGATACGCTTCAATTTGTTTGATGAAATGCAGAAAGCCCATCCGAACCTGGAAAATTGGTCAGAGGGTTGATAGTTTTAGTTGAGTTTAGACCTTCTGGTTTGATGAATTAGAAATCGATTATCAAACCCGTGATCACTAACCACAAATTATGGAAGGATTTAATTTTTGACTTTCAAGAAAATTCAGGAGTTCCTCGCAAATTCGAACCTCCTCGAGTTATATGCAGAAGATCGATTCTCATCCTTATGATTATCCGATTATGAAACTGTTTGTGATGATTATAGACACCCTATCCTAGGACCCACCAAGCATCTTCTTAGGTCTCTAACACTCACTCATTCACCGCAAACCCATCGTCATACCCCGAGTATGATATAAAAGCCATCGGGCGCTCCCGGGCCCCGTTTGACTTCGATAAACGTTCTCATCTAAGTGAAAGCTCAATGAATCTTAGAAAGGATCTGAATATCCTTTCCAATGGCCTGCCCCATGTGCATATCGACCATACGATTCAGACGAATGGTCCATTTTACTATAAAAAACTGATTTAGAGACCACCGGGCGCTCCCAGGCCCCGTTTCGACTCCGGTCACTTCCTTGCCTGAGCGGAAGCTATATTAATCTTCCAAGTCCTATGAATACCCTTTTCAACCCCCCCTTCTCGTGCACGAATCAGCCTTACAGTTCGGATAAACGATTCGTTTTACCCTAAAAATTGGCTCAGAGGCCACTGGGCGCTCCCGGGCATCGTCCGACTCCTGTCAACTTTTCACTTCGAATGAGGCTAAATAAATCTTTGAAGTGATCCGAATACCCTTTTCAATGGTCCATCTTGTGCATGAATCAACCTTATAGTTCAAATGAACGACCAATGAAATATCAAAGGACATGGAATACCCTTTCTAATGATCCCTCTCGTGTGCGAATTGGCCTTATAGTTCGGACGAACGATACATTTTCCTTTAAAAATTTCCTGTCTAGTGACCAACGAGCGCTTTCGGGCCCCATTTGACTTAGACAACTCCCGAAATCGAGATAGGCTCTATGATTCTTAAAGAGATCTGAATTCCCTCTCCAACGGTCTGCCTCGTGAACGATTCTAGCTTACGGTTCGCATTTTATGACTATTTTTTCGAAAAACCTGCCTCGGACTACAATTAGCTACCTGAGGACCCTGCCTATCGGTAGTGTGTCTAAGGTTCTATGACAATAGGTAGGTATAAGAACATGTCGATCGACACCCCCCTTGGCCCTAAAAATTGAGGCCATGAACTCACTTTGAAGGACACACCTCAACACACCTCAAAACCCCTGAACACCCCTCTCAGAAATTCAGAGAGAATTCCCTCGAATTCAGAGATATTTTTTCCTTAAAATCCCATTTTCCACATTCCTTCCATCATTTTCATACTCTTTTGAGTAAATTCTCCCCCACCTCCTTAAACCACCATCACTTCATCTTTAGATCAACACATCTACAATCAAGATCTACTTCAAGTCTTCACAAGGATGGGAAGATGACTGCATGCCCATAAGAGACTGAAAGGGAGGGATGGGTGCCTAAAACCTTCCCATTTCATAACTTAGTCCTTGGATCCTTGAACTACTTATTTTTACAAGCATCAGTATTGTCCTTGATGCCATTTTGTCGAAGTGGCAACATTTCTTTTACCCGTTTTATACAAAATATGATGGTGACTCTATCTCCACATATCACCCCACATCAATGACGATCGAGCACCCCCAAAAGGATGCAGTCTCACGCGCACACCGAAAGGGGAATGATGGAAATACCACCCCCTCGGGATGACCATAACTGTGAAGAAATCTGCTCCATCGTGAGGTATTGTTGGCACAAATATTTGAGAAGATGATTGTCTTGATTATTCCTCAAAGTTATTTAGAGTCTTAACTCTATTCAGACCCGTCATTGTTAAGAAGAGTTCATGCCCTTTCTGATGAAATCTCTGAAACCTGAAACGAGTACCATCATGTACAAAGAGGAGGGTCAATCGTTCTAAATGATATATTGATAAAGAAAACGTGAATATAGCCGTCTTTCTTTTCTTTTGAGATAAAGAATAATTCTTATGAAACAGTAACTTGAATTTCAATAAATATCTATATATATTAATAAACATTGTAAAATGCTATGATCTTCTCGAGAATAAATTTTACATGAAAGAAACATTGACTTTATAAAGCTACCAAAGAATAAGAACTTATCTACATATCACATTTTTGCTTGTTTATAAAAGTTAATGATTTTGAATGATATAATGTGTCCTTGACAGGTGATCAGGCGACAAATATGGTGTAGGAATAAAGATCTTTATCGTTATAACAGAAGGATGAAAAACTTATCTGTATAAACCACGTATGATAAGCGAAGACAATATTAATGATAGCACTGTGTGAATTAGTTATCTGAACTTTCTCTTCAAAATCATCAATTATTCATTAATTTGCAATGTCATTTTACAAAGGATAAGAACGAGCAAGTGAATTGTGTCGTTTCACAAATGACGCTAAGTATATTGATGCAAAAATTTGATTATCACACACAACACAATAAAGAATTAATAAATGAATCAAGAACATATAAAACACCAGATGTTTACGTGGTTCGACCGTGAATGACCTAAGTCGAAGGTGGGGGTCATATACTCTTCACTATAATCTCCTGGGGTGCTTACATTAGAGTTCTTGTGAGGGGAGAGCTTTGTTTCTTTTACAATGTTTATGCTTTGTTCCAAATACAAAATTAGGGTTGACACTTAAATAGAATATATGCTTATACAATACATATGTAACATGTGATTAAAATAATCTATCACGACCTTTGGGGTCCTCATCTTCGATATGATTGGTCGAGCATTCATCTCATTCATCCATTTATCCGTTCGACCAAGTGTTCATATGCTCATTCGTTCGGCTCAGATGTTCATTAGTTCATCTAAAGTGTTCATCCTTCCCTCCCATTTGGCCAATGATCAACATTATTTGGTTAGTTTCAAAATCGAGGGATATTTTTTCCTCCTCGTCATTTTCTTCCCAATGAAGTTCCGCCAAATTTTTAAACTTAAAATCAATTCAAAGCCCATAAACCTTCCCAAACTTCAATGTTTTAAATGTATAATCTTTCTAACATCAATCCTAACAAATATCCAATGGTTTTTACATCAATACCTTATAGATTTAAGGTATCAATCCCAATATCATCACAAGAACCCAAATTTATAATTTAATCCCAAATCAACTTAATTCGAGATATATATGTACAATTACTAAAGTTTTTTCAATCCACTAATATGTAATGACTTCCTTCTAACATTAATTTTTCCTATATGAATCATAATCATGATGAATCCTATTATTTTTAGATTTTTCTAAGAACACGGAGGGTAGTATAACTTTCCTGATTTAATTCATTTCGAAAAGTGTTGTTTAATCAACAAGATTTGATTATAGTAAAATTAAGTTTAGAATCAAATGAATAACTACAAGATAACACAAAATCGACTATATTTTTATACAAAGTAAACTTGCCTCCAATTCTAGTTTGAAATCTAATCCAAAATCCCCAAATCCTCTCTTATCCAATTAGCCTCCTCTCTCCATCTCTAGTGTTCTCTACCAAAAGTGTTAAAGTGGTCTAGATTAATCGCAATATTCTTTTTATAATGCTAAAAACGAAATTAGGATTTGTCCCCATATGGGCCTTGACCCATTAAGCCCCAAACCATAACCAAATAGCTTAAAACCTAACCCAAGTGATATACTAACCCATAGAGATTAAAACCCATTATTTCAAGTCCTAATCCAATATTTTATATTCTCGAATGTTAGTCCAATGTACTCAACCAATATCTTAATAATCTAATCGGTTTGAGCCTAAGGTTACTACATAAGATACTTATTAATTAAATTATTTGTTAAATAATTATTACCGTGTTTTATGTCTAATTTAATTTTACATAATATACACACATAACACATATAAAATATAAACAAATAATTAGCGACGCCACAATTCCCTACAGACAGACAATTCATTAAATTTAATTAATTAATTAATTAATTTAATGTTCTTAAATTACGTGTTATTTCACTTTTCTCTTTTGACCAGCAAGTCACCCAAGACAACATTTAACATTATGCCCTCAAGTGCAATTTTGCACCCGTTGGAATCTATAGCACCCAAACAAATCAACTTCTTCTTCAACTCTAAAACAAATTGAACATTTACGAGAGTCCTAATCACTTCATCAATCATCTTCAATCTAATCATGCCAATGCCCTTTCACCTAAAACATGGTCATTACCTATAAAGATTTTACCCCCATCCACATCCTTAAAGGTATATAACAAATCTCTTTTCGAACACACGTGTTAAGAGCATCCCGATTCAAGTATCCACTCGTTTAAAGAGCTTTCTCGTGAAGAAACCATCAACGTACTCCCAAATTCCTCCTCCTCTGAAGTGACAAAATTGACAGATTTTGCCAACGATTTCTTATTGCCTTTTGCCTTTAGCTTAAATCAATCCTTATTAAAATGCCCCTTCTCCTCGCACTTGTAACACATGACATTTTTCAAACCTTTGGTCATAAACTTGCTTCTTCTCCCACCTAGCTTTCTGTCACTAGTCTCACCCCACATAACTAATGTATTAGATTGAGAATCACTCTTCTCTTTCTTTCGCTTCTCACTTCCCACCAATGCCTAAGAGACATAATTATTCTTCACTTACTCTTTCCTATATATTAATGTGGTGATCAAATGCTCATATGAATCCGAAAGTGAATTTAGAAGCAACAAACTTTATATTCATCATCAATATCAACATCCAAGCTTAATAAATCGGAGAGGATTTTATTAAATTAATCAAGATGATCTAACATCGACATACCATCAATGTTGATGTAAAAAACTAGATTCGATTTAATTATTTTAATCACAGATAAAATAAAGAAATATAAGACAATGGATTTTTAAAGTGGTTCAGCCTTATGAGAATGGCCTATGTCCACTGTTTTTATATTACTGACTGTTTGCCTGGAATTCTCGATAATAGGTTTACCAAGAGATCCTCCCCGTCCCCCTCTGATGAGGAGGTTACAATATATTTATAGCCTTGAGGTTGTACATGCGAAAGGACAATGCGCTGTTATCTAGTAGACATATACATCTGCACGATAATAATGAGCATTTGATGCGCAGTCATCCTTTTGATTCTCTTTATTTGGATGCTCTGTACGCTAAGTAGCTCGGACCACCTGAGCTGCTCGGTACGCTTAAGTTGCTCGGAGCCATCAGTTCCTCGGGGCACCCAAGCTGCTCGGTATGATTGAGTTGATCGGGGCTCTTGAGTAGCTCGCTGACAGTGCGTTGTTCATTGGAAGTATTTGTAATTGTCACGTAGGAAGACACGTGTCTTCAAGTGAATGGTCCACATCGGAAGACTAAATTTAGTATCAACATAAGCCCCCCAATGTTTCATAGTTGAGGTTGAAGGTGAGCGTGGAACATTTTGCTCGGAAACTGCTTGGATTACGGGTCTTCATGGATTTTAGGAAAAATTTATAATTCCCTTTTGAGCGCATAATATCAGACTTCATAAATATTTTGAATTTTCATGATCACTTCGATATTTGTGCCCTTTTCTTCCTTTAACTGCCAGAAATGCAAACGTCTTCCCTTGTAATTATTGACTTTCTCTATTCCCGAGGTAAAGTATTTAAGCGCGACAGAAATACTATCATTTTTCACTTTTTCAAATCTGTATCTTTGAACTTTTCATTTTCTCTCTGTCTCGTGCCTTCGTTCTTCCCATCATTCATTGTCAACTGATCTCTCTTTTTTCTATACGATTTTCTTCCCTCTCCTTTATTTACTTTATTCATCATGGTTTATCTTGTTGAATCGCTGAATAAATTTCGGTCTGAATTTTTAATCCCTTTGTGGGTTATTTTGAAAGAACTTTTTGAACCTTCTGATTATTTTTCTTTAGCTGAGGGACATTGGTTTCCAAGTCTTTTTATAGCCGAATGTGGCTTTTCTTTCCAACCAAATCCCCTGTGTTTGGAGTTTTGCCAATATTTTGATGTTGTACCTGTAAGAATAGCTCCAAATACCTGGAGGATAGTTAAGGGCGTACATAGGTTGAATCAACTTCATGAAACCGATTAGGGATTCCCGAGATTATGTATTGCTACAGATGGGTTACCAGTGACAGTACTTTCTATTTAAAAACTAGGTTTTTGAATAGAGCGTTAATTGTGATTCTTCCTGATGACAATAGGGATTATTTCGATCATGGGATCGTGATGAAAAATTGGCAACACCCTCCACTAAATGGAGATGATGTATACCAAGTTCCCAAGTGTCCACTTTTTGGCAATGGGATAAGTTGTTTTTATTTTTGAAATCTTGTTTTCTTTGTATTTGATGAAATGCATCATTGACATTTGATTTTTGTTTATTACAGTTGACAGTAAAAGAAAACCTCCAAAGGAAACTGATGTTAATATAAAGCATTTAAACCTTATCTGGAGCTTGCACCAATCTGTTGCTGAGGAACATATTAGATCTGCTTATTACTTGTTGCAATACAAAAGTTACACTTCATCTTTCCCTGCTCGTCCTCATCCAGTGGTGGTTGATCTTGACCAAGTACCAGCCTTTGAGACTAGTGTGGTGGGTTCTTCTTCTGAATCGAATATTCCTATCACTGATCTGATGAAAAAAGAAGAGCTCCTGCCTTTTTTGACAAGTCTGCCTCTGCATCCGTGGAGGCACAGAAGAGTAAACAAGATGTCCCAGAACAAGGAACAAAGATTATAGATGTACCCCCTCCCACTGCTGCCAAGGAAGCTGGAAAGAAGCTCCCTGTGGCTCCAAGTAAGACTGTTGTTATCTCTCCTTTGAGTGATGTTGTTGTAATATCTCCAATAAAGACAACATCCTTAATTGAAAATGCTCCAGCTCCTTTGAGGAGATTAAAGAAAAGCTCTTCTGAGAGACCTGCTGAACCTATCTCTCAACCTTCAAATGTTGAAGGTAGTGTTCCCACTCTTATTCCTTCGAGCTCTGCTGTAGGCTTGGTAAGATCCTGGACTGTCCCAGAAGTCCATGGCATTGAAGATACTCTTTCTCGTGGGAGAATTACTACTCTGGTTGCCCAACACATTGCACCAGTAAGTATTGTTAGCCTGAGTCTTTTACTTTCTAATATTATGTTCATATATTGACTTAAATCTCTTTCTTTTTTCAGCTGGTGACGTGTTTCAACAGCATTTTAAAGAAGGATGAAGCTATTAAGGCTTCAAGCTCCTCGAGTGGAGTAGAAGAAGCTTTTGTTAGGCTGACCCAATCTCTGAAAGATTCTCGTCAAAATTACGAGAAAGATAAAGGTGCTTGGGAAAAGCAATTTAAGTCCATTGAGCTAGACAAAGATCAAGCCCTGAATGCCTCCAGGGAATTGGAGAAGAAGTTGAAGGAGTTTGAACAGAGCAACAAGGAGCTTGAGGTTAAGCTCAAGTCTGCTGAAGAGAAAGTTATTAAACTTTAAGATATTGAGCGACAGAAAATGGAGGTGGAAGAAAAGTTAAAGTCTTTCGAGGAGCTCCTTAGGAAAAGGACCTCCTCGGAGAAGGCAAAAAAGAAAGCTTCAGTTAAAAAGTCCTTCAGTGCTGGTTGGGACAAGGGCTGGAACAAGGGTCTGGCTGTCATGTCTTCTCAAATGGAGTATGCAGGTGTCAAATATTTCAGGGATGGATGGATAATAGTCTTGCAGGAGCTAAAGGTTGCTGATAATTCTAAGTTATTCCAGCAGCACACTCATGGCCCTCTTCCCTCTCTTGGAGAAGAAGAAGAGGATGAAGCTGCTTCAGATGAATCTTCTATGACGACTGGAGATCAGGTCCCTACTGTTCATGTTGTTTAACCTTCTGAGCAACTCCGACCAACCAGTACTTCTACCGAGCAGCTACCATTGTCCTCCGAGCAACCAGCCCCTTCATCCAAACCTTCTGAGGAAATCGTAGGAAATAAGGAGAAGGTGTAAAGTTGTTCGTTTTTTTTATATTTTCTTGAATGTAACTTGGAACTATATATCTCATCTTATGAGGAATAAAAATTCAAACTTTGGTTGTTCGTCTTGAATTTCTCTTTTACTTGCCGTCTCTGCATCATTATTGATTCTTTTTATTTCTTCTCTTTGCTAGTTTATGGCCAGGATGGAGCTCTTATCAACTCATGATATAGAATTGATGAAGAAATATAATAACTATTTTAAAGCTGGTCATGCAGATCTTAATGAAGCTCAGATCATTGATATCCTCGGTTCAGGTGCTTCTGAACGAGCAGTTGAATCTTACCAGTACTTTAAGTGCTTGCTCGATTGTGCTGTTGACAATAATGTGGCTTACTATGAGATGATTAAAGATCTCCAAGGAACGATCGAGGAACTTCAGCAGCAGTATAAAGAATCCTCCACACTTTTACATCAAGGTTATGAGAGAAAGTACCAGCAATTGAGTGCTGATAAGGGATATAATAAGTTCATCTATGCTCATGAGAAGAAGGATAGTGTTCTGAAGCATGAAGTTGAAGAGCATAGGCATATCACCAAGTTGTTCGAGCAGGAGAACATTGCTTTGTAAGAGGAAATAAAGCAACTCAAATCTGCTGCTTATTTTTCGGGATCCTTGGTCCCAGTAAATGATGATGGTTTTTCATTTCTGGAAGTAAAAAATGCTAACTTAAGGGATGAGTTAGAAACCTTGAAATGAGCTGGGCCCTCCACATCTACTCGTGGACGAGCAAGGGCTGGTCGGGTCACCATTGAAGAAGCAAGAACGCAATCAGCTTTAGAGAATCAAGCCATTTAGTTAATGGCGAAGAACCAAGCCTTGGCAGAAATGTCTAAGAAGATTCTGAACTTCACCGAACAACTCTCTAATCAAATCTCTGCTCTGGAAAGTAAAGAAATTCTAGTGAAGAAACTCCACGAGCAACTTGAGAGGTTAACTTATCAGTTCCATAAGCAGCCCCGAAAATTTTGGATGGATGGGTATAACTAAGCTTTGTACCATCTCGATGCTCGATTACAACAGTAAAATAATGAGGGATATAAACAGGGGTGGTTGAATGCTTTGTGTGTGCTAAAATTGGAGCAGGGCCACTACTTATGGGATTATTATGATCCCGGGGTGCTCAATTTTCCCGTGCCTCCTTTTAAGCTTGATATTAGTTGGATTCCTGCTCGTGCTATTCCTCAATGCTTGATTTCAAAGTATATCGGCGATTATAGTCTTCATGCAAACTTTGAGATATCTCGCCAAGAGCACTTACTTGATCGGGCCTCCGTAATGAATGTTAGAATGCTGCGAGATGTAAACTTTATAAATTCTCCTTATGCATTAGATGATCCTCCATCTGGGGTAGAACCTATTTCAATAGCAGAGGGGAAGAAACCCATAGAGTAGGATATTCTTATGTAATGAATCAAACTTTTCACATCATATGTAATTTTACTTGATTTGAATGAAGAAATTTTTAGTCTTTTACCATTTCATTTTCTTCTAAAATAGTTTTTAGAATTTCCTTGCTTGTTGGTTGGTAAATGTATATGCATATACTATACTTATCCCATTCGTTGTTTGATTATAGTGACTTATCACTCTTTGGGCCTAAGCAATGGAATGATTTTCATCCCATGTTCCTGCTTAGTTGTAGTAATCTCGTATGGATTACCTTGTTGCCTAGATAGTGGATGCCCCGGGAGGTCGTCCAGCTTCTTGCCTAGTTTAGTACCAACCAACCAGAGTTGATTGAAATTGATTTACCGACCAACCGGAGTTGGTGGTAGTTCGTTCCCGACCAATCGAAGTTGGTGGTAATTGATTCCCGATCAACCGGAGTTGGTGGTAATTTATTTTTCGACCAATCGAAGTTGGTGGTAATTGATTCCTGACCGATCAGAGTTGGTGGTAATTTATTCCCAACCAACCGGAGTTGGTGGTAATTTATTTGCCGACCAACCGGTGTTGGTGGTAATTGATTCCCGACCAATCGAAGTTGGTGGTAATTTATTTACCGACCAACTGGAGTTGGTGGTAATTAGTTCCCGACCAATCGGAGTTGGTGGCAATTGATTCCCGACCAATCGGAGTTGGTGGTAATTTATTTGCCGACCAACCGGAGTTGGTGGTAATTGATTCCCGACCGATCGGAGTTGGTGGTAATTTATTCCCGACCAACCGGAGTTGGTGGTAATTTATTTGTCGACCAACCATAGTTGGTGGTAATTGATTCCCGACCAACCGGAGTTGGTGATAATTTATTTACCGACCAACCGGAGTTGGTGGTAATTAGTTCCCGACCAATCGGAGTTGGTGGTAATTAATTTGCCGACCAACCGAAGTTGAGTTGGTGGTAATTTATTTGCCGACCAATCGGAGTTGGTGGTAATTAGTTCCCAACCAACCGGAGTTGGTGGTAATTGATTTATCGACCAACCGGAGTTGATGGTAATTTGTTCACGACCAACTGGAGTTGGTGGTAATTGATTTGCTGTGTTGCTTTGAAGTTGGATTTGTGTAGTGTGTAGCACTAATATTCCGAAAAAAAAAATTCAACAAAGAAAGAAAATGGGTGAAACATCACTTTATTCATATTGAAGAAACTGCATTACATAGGAATTTCAATTACTGATAATACTTGCGCAGATGCTCTACATTCCATGCATTCTTGAATTCTTCTCCTTCCAAAGTTTCAATCTTGTATGTCCCTGGATGAACAACTTATGTTATTCTGTAGGGTCCATGCCAGTTGGCTTCCAGCTTGTTATGCTTTTGGATCACTTTCTTCAGCACATAATCCCCTTCATTCAAATCACACTTCTTCACTATTTTGTTATAGAACAAAGTTGTTCGCTGTCGATAAGCTGCATTCCTGATTGCTGCTTCTTCCCTATCTTCTTCGAGCATATCCAGGTCTAATCTTCTCATCAAGTCACTGATAGGAGAATTGAAATTAAACACCCTATGCGTGGGTAGACCCAATTCAGAAGGTATGACAGCCTCACTCCCAAATGCCAACATATATAGAGACTCTCATGTCGCTGTTCATGGTGTGGTACGATAAGCCCATAGCACAGAATGTAAATCGTTAATCTAATTTCCCTTCGCATCATCCAGTCATTTTTTCAAGACATTCAGTAGCATATGTTTGTCACCTCAGTTTACCCATTGCTCTAGGGATGGCCTGGTGCAGAGTGGATCTTCAGTACATTGGATTGATGACAATACGCAGCAAACTCCTCGTTATCAAACTGGGTTCTATGGTCTGTAATGAATGCATTTGGGAGAGCATATCTGCAGATAATATTCTTCCAAATAAATTGATATACTTTGTCGCATGTCATATTAATGAGAGGCTCAACTTCCACCCATTTGGTAAAGTAATCCACAACAACCATGAGGTATTTGAATATTCCCTTGGTCGTTGAAAGTGGTCCTACCAAGTCTATCCCCCACATGGCGAATGGCCAAGGGGATGTTATGGGTGTTAACAATGCTTGGTTAGTTCTTCGGATGGAGGAGAAGCGTAGACATTTATCGTACTTCTTAGCATAAGCTACTCAATCAACTCTCATCCTTGGCCAGCAATACCCCTGTGTTGTTATTCTCTGCAAAAGCATTCGACCCTGCTACATGGGCTCCAAAAGACCCTTCATGAACCTCTTCGATCAAATCTTTCACTTCGGAGGGATGGACACATCTTTGTAGCCCTGCTATAACTCCTCGTTTATATAAAATGTCACTAGTCAATACATAACGAGAAGCTTTAAACTTTATTTTCTTGGCTGCGAGTTTATCAGTTGGTAAATCCCCTTCTTCAATATAGGCCTTGATGAGATCCATATAAGATGGTCCCAAGTCGAGGGAAATGAAGTTCATCATCAGATCTTCATCTATGCACCGACCAGCTAGGATTTCTATTGGGATTGTTCTTTATAGCTCGGTGCGTGTGACTGATGCTAACCGAGATAGGCCATCTACTCTTGCATTCTCCAATCTGGGTATTCTAATAAACTGAACTGCAGTAAAACTCGATACCACCTCCATTGCTTTTGCATGATACTTGACCTTTGATTCTCCTTTTGTTGCATACACCCCCAGAATTTGATTTACGATTAACTGGGAATCACTGAATACAACGACCTGCTCTGCCTTCATGGTTTTAGCCAGATTTAAGCCCAAGATCATAGCTTCATATTCGGCCTCATTATTAGAAGCTTTAAATTGAAAGCGCAGAGCATACTCCATATCAATTTCATTCGGACTGTTTAAAACAAACTTTGCTCCACTGCTTGTAGTGCACGAAGAGCCATCCACATACAAATTCCATATAGGTACTTCACTATCAAACTCTTGATCACACAGAGTTCCTCGGTGGAATATTTTATGCTTCCTTTTATCCTCCTCCGATACTTCTCGATGCTCGTTGATCATCTTCTCTTGATCGTCCTCGACTGAAAGTTGGTCGGGGGTTAAATGTGGTGATCCAGTAATATCCACAGGTTTGTCTGTATTACACTCCTGTTGTTCTGGGGTATCAGAATGAGTAAACTGCGCAGTAAAATCTGTTACTGCCTGCCCCTTAAGCGACGATCTAGGCTCATAAACTATATCATACTCACCAAGTTCTACTGCCCAGTACATCAATATTTCTGATTTCTTTGGTTTATGCGGAGCTAGTCTTAATGGCATATCGGTGTACACCACTATAGTATGGGCTTGAAAGTATGGCCTCATCCTTCTACTTGATTCGATCAGTGCTAGTGCCAACTTCTCTAACCTTGGATATCTGATTTTTGCTCCTCGAAAAGCCTTGCTGGTGTAATAGACTGGTTTTTGTACTCCGTCCTCCACTCTTATCAATGCTGAGCTTACTGCATTTTTTAAAACTGCCAGGTACAAGAATAGTTTTTCTCCCATCACTTGTCTAGATAACAATGGAGGTGTCCCCAGATATTTTTTCAATTCTTGAAAAGCCTCCTCGCATTCATCATTCCACTCAAAAGTTTTTCGGAGTGTTTTGAAGAATGGGAGGTATCTGTCAGTTGCTCGTGACACAAACCTATTAAGTGCCGCAACTCGCCCTGTGAGACTCTGCACTTCCTTCTTCGTGGTTGGAGATCGTAGCTCCAATAGAGCCTTGATCTTTTCAGGGTCCGCCTCAATTCCTCGTTGGTTAACAATATATCCGAGAAACATGCCTTCTCGTACTCCGAATATGCATTTGGTGGGATTCAGCTTCATTTGATATTTCTCTAGTTGATTAAAGGTCTAACCTAGGTCAACTAGATGATTAGCAACTTTCTTGCTCTTCGTCAGTATATCATCCACATAAACCTCCATGTTATGACTGATTTGCTCTGCAAACACCTTATTCTTCAGTCGCTGATATGTCGCACCTGCATTTTTAAGTCCAAAAGGCATAACATTATAGCAATAAATTCCCCTTGGGGTGATAAAAGAGGTACTCTTCCTGTCCTCAGGCTTCATTTTAATCTGGTTGTAACCAGAATAAGCATCTATGAAACTCAACAATTCATTCCCCGAGGTAGCATCCACTAGTTGATCGATTCGGGGCAAAGGAAAATGATCCTTTGGGCATGCCTTATTAAGATCGGTGAAGTCTACACACATCCTCCACTTGTTATTTTTCTTCTTTACCATCACCACATTTGCTAGCCAATCAGGATATTTGACATCCTCAATAAAAAAGGCTTTTTGTAGCTTCTCTACTTCTTCCTGTATGGCTTGGTTCTTCTCAGAACTGAACACTCTTCTTCACTGCTTCACTGACTTGATTTCCTTGTTCACGTTGAGCTCGTGACACAGGAAACTCGGGTCTATCCTTGGCATGTCTTCATGAATCCATACAAAAGTCTACTTTTTACGCCTTAGAAATGCTATCAATTCCTGTTTTATCGATACATATAGTGATGCACCAATTTGAGTTGTTTGTTTTAGATACTCTTCGTCCAGAATAATATTTTTGGTAGCCTCCATGACCTGGCCCTTCATGAGCTGAGACTCGTCTCTAGGGTCTAACGTTTCAATCTCTGCATCTTCTATTTCATCCACTTGATAATTAGTAGTTTTCTTCCTGGATTCTTCGCGTTCCTCCTATTCGGTAGATGAATAGTAGCATTCCCGAGCTACTTTCTGGTCGCCTTTCACCACTCCTACTCCAAAGTTGGTTGGGAATTTTAAACATTGATGTACAGTAGATGGTATTGCTTCGAACTTCTTCAGACCTACCCTTCCCATGATAATATTGTAAGCTATTTGAACATTTTTATCCATTACGAAAAAGCGTACTCTTTCTGTTCGACAAGCAGGCCATGTACCGATAAACATATACAACTTGATCGTCCCAAGTGAAAAAACCTTCTCGCCAGTAAAGCCAAGGAGGGACATATGATATGGATCCAACTGGGCTAGCTTCAGATTCAAACTGTCAAAGCATGGATAGAACATGATATCTGCCGAGCTACCATTATCCACTAGTACTCGTGAGATCACCACTTCCTTCATTCTCATCTTGATCACCAATGGGTCATCATGAGGATATAGTACACCTGCCAGGTCGTTCTTAAAGAAAACAATGACCAGTTTGTCTTTATTCACCTTTCTCGGGCGATCATCTTCAGCCAGATTTATTCGCTGAATGTACGAGCAAGCTTGAGCCTCATTGAGGTAAGATTTTCTCTCCGCAGTCAGATATTCACCTCCTTCATCTCCACCTGTAATAACATTACATTCAAATGATCCGAAATGGATTGAAAATACCTCACATTCTGGCTGCCTTGGTCTTTTGGGAAGATCGGGGTCATCTTGGTCATCTTCTAGATCTTCTTCGTGACTTCTCTTTTTGTCTTCTTTTGCTCGACGAGGAGACCTAGACCTTTGCCTTCCTCGGTCGTTGGTCTTTCCACCATTTTTGCGATCAACATACTTAGCCAGTTTTCCTCGTCTGATGAGTGCTTCAATTTCATTCTGGAGAGCTGTGTAACTTTTGGTCGTGTGACCATGGTCTTTATGGAACTCACAATATTTGAACTTATTCCTCTTGTCAGGATCTTCCTTCATTTTTTTTGCCAGTTTAACTCCTCGCTGTTATTGATCTCTTCCAGAATGTGGTTTATATATACCTTTAAAGGAGTATAATTTCCAAATTTCTTCAACTGTTCCAGTGCTTGCTTTGCTTTCGATTGCCTGTTGCCACCATTATTCTTCTAATCCTTCTTTTCAGTCTTGTCAGCCTCGACCTTGGTCTCCTTAGTGTCTGTATTCTTTTTCGCAACCATAGCTTCCTCGGTGTTCATAATCTTGGCTGCCTTTGCCATTAGTTCTTCCATGGTCCTAGGTGGATCTTTGGCTAGAGTATCGTACAACTTGTCTGACAACAATACACTCATTAGTAATTGCTGTTTTCTCCTCGCAATCAATAACTTCAAGTTTCTCGCTATTGAAATGAGTAATATAGTCCCTGGTGCTTTCACTTGCCTTCTGTCTAACACTCAGCAAGTGTGCTACTCGTTTGACTGGTTTCATTTCGAAACAGAAGTTCACTATAAAGAGCTCTGCCAGTTGAAGAAAAGTCGCAATCTTCCCCCGCGGAAGGTTGTTGTACCATATCTGAGCTGATCCAGTAAGAGTTCCTGAAAATGACCTGCATCTTATCTCGTCCGGGACTGCATAGATGTCGGCAACAACTTGATATGAAGGACAAGGTCAGTTTTTCCATCATACTTAGGCATCACCACAGGAGCTTTGAATTTTGATGGTGTGGGAAAATCCACAATTGCCTGTACGAATGGTGTCCCTTGGATAAAAGTTCTTTGTAGAGGATTCTTGGCCTTAACCATTTCCCCTAATCTGTCCTCCAACCTTTGAATAGAACCTTTTCATGCATCGTTTCCCACCTCGGGCCTATTTGTTCGAGCGACTGATCGCACTGAGTTTTCCTCTTGGGATCTTTCATTACGGGCTGCTGGTCGTGATTGGGCAGAGCCTTCTCTTAGATCGGATAGTCATTGAGAGTTCCTTGATGAAATCCTAGGAGGACTTCTATTCCTCCTAGGGCCCAAACGATCACAAGGAGAGACTCTACTCAACCTTTCTTGAGCACTAGTCCTTTCTGGAGATAGAGTGACGTTTCGTTGAGAATCTGTAGCTTGTACTGAGGAAGTCTGACCTGGTTGATAAGAATGATCATTAGATCTCTCAGTACGATATGATTCGGTACGTCTAGATCGAGATTCCTCGAGGAATAGCGTTCACCTAGTTCGCGAAGAGGGTAAACGGGTATTTCTCTGAACACTTCGTTGTCTTGATTGGGCCGGCACTCCACCTTGAACAGTTTGTATAAGTTGACGCATGGTTTCATGCATGGCCGTTTGGCCTTGAGATAAATTAGTCATTGTGCCAGCCAGATCTGGAATATTTGGGGGAATAGATGGATTTGGAGGGATCCCAGCATTTCGATTAATGGATTCCGGATTATCAGCCATTGATGATGAATTGTTTTGGTGAAAAATGCTAAGTACTGTCATTTCCCACAGACGGCGCCAATCTGTTGATGTAAAAAACTAGATTCGATCTAATTATTTTAATCACAGATAAAAAATGAATAAAGAAATATAAGACAATGGATTTTTAAAGTGGTTCAGCCTTATGAGAATGGCCTACACCCACTGTTTTTGTATTGCTGACTGTTTGCCTGGAATTCTCGATAATAGGTTTACCAAGAGATCCCCCCGTCCCCCTCTGATGAGGAGGTTACAATGTATTTATAGCCTTGAGGCTGTACATGTGAAAGGACAATGCGTTGTTATCTAGTAGACATAAACATCTGTATGATAATAATTAGCATTTAATGCGCAGTCGTCTTTTTGATTCTCTTGATTTGGATGCTCTGTACGCTAAGTAGCTCGGACCGCCTGAGCTACTCGGTACGCTTAAGTTGCTCGAAGCCATCAGTTCCTCGGGGCACCCAAGCTGCTCGGTATGATTGAGTTGCTCGGGGCTCTTGAGTAGCTCGGTGACAGTGTGTTATTCGTTGGAAGTATTTGTAATTTCCACGTAGGAAGACACGTGTCTTCAAGTGAATGGTCCACATCGGCAGACTAAATTTGGTATCAACAATTAATATAATCAAATTGGAAAAATTTCTTCTCGAGGTAAAGGCGATCCTTTATAATATTCGTCATATACTTGTCCTCCAATTTCTTCCATATTGACTCTGCTGATTCTTCCTTCATGACATAGTATACCACATTTTGTGTGAGATTTAACTGTATTGTTCGACACACTTATATGTTGTACTCTTTTTAGTCATCCTCCTTAATATCCTCAGGTTTAGCCAACATGTTGTTTAACGCCTTATGCAAACCTCATTGTATTAACGCATTTCTCGTTTGACATTTACACATGCCAAATTTAATGGATTTATCGCCAAACTTCTTCAAGTCAAACTTTATCAGTAACACTTTTGCAACCTTAGATGTAGACATTCTCTATTCTCTAAAATAAGTCTTCAACAAGAATCAACCGGGATAAGATCAAAATTCCACTTAGGAATTTTATGAAACACCTGGGATGCACATAAAGCTAAGACCCTACAAGCCAAAGCTCTAATACTAATTTTTTGTGCAGATACTCACTCCATGGAGTATTTCATTCATGTCCAAAATCCATTATAGGTACAACCCAAAGAGATAATAAGATTTTACAAACTGAATTCAAAGTAATAAGAAAATGAGAGAAGACAAATATCAATAAACACATGACATGACGTACGCGTTTCACTAATATGGTTACATCCACTGATGATGGCTTACTTTATTTGATTGAATCAACAAGGGTTACCTTAATATGTAAACAATGGAGAAATAAATTAATTCTATTTAATGTTTTTTCTAACATAGGTTTTGAATCATAAAACTTTCTATTTATATGTAGAATACATTTACGGTGAAAGCTTCAATACACCCCCAACTAAAACAAGTATTTTCACAAGTATTTAAACCTAAAGAACCTGCAGCGACACCCCATCGCAGGTCGTCTCTCCCAAAGAGCCCCACATCATAAAAATTTAGAAAAATATGCGGTTGGCGAAATCTCATCGCTGTTGTGATGCACTAAGTCGTTTTAACAAAGTTAGTGTAAATGTTGCAATTCTAATCGCGACTTGTTAAAAAATGGTGCATAATATTCAATCTTTAAAGTTACAAAATGACAAAAAGCTATGAATATACTCTCAATTATGAAGCAAGAGTGTCCTCGGAGAAATTTTCTTGGCCTTTAAAGCGAATCTGGAATTAACATAAGTCATATTTTGGGCTTGCCATCTTATGCCTTCAGCATCTTCTTCGTTATAATAGTCTTCATCTGATTGAATTCATACCCACTACTCAAGTCTTCTTTGAATGGTGAATGGAAAATAAAAGATATATGTTAGACATGGCAAACCTCATCACATAAATAAAGTATGAGATCTCAACCTCCTATATTAATTCTGGGAGGAAGTAATGCATCGACATAGCTTTATTTAACAAATTTCTCACGTGTGAACAATTCTTTAAAGTCTTCGACTCTATAAGGCATGTAGATTCAACTCTCTTCTTTCTTCAAGATTAATAATGAGATCTTTCCACTATACAAAGAACAAACTTAGAACACCTCAAAAGTATTATTGGGATTTATGGAAGGCTATGAAATGGTAATTCCCTTATCAAATTTTGTACAAACTCAATATGGAGGGAGATCCAAAACGGAATCCAAGACCAAGTGTGTGTGGGTGTGTGTGTGTGTGTGGGGGGGGGGGGGGGGGGTATTAAAGATGGTAATGGCAATTTTGTGAATTATAAGTAACAGATTAGCATAATTTATGGTCCTTAAAATAGGGATTAAAGGTTGTCAATCGTATGCTTTAGGTATAATTCAAATAAAATTAAAATCTAAAATGCTTGTTCATTATTTAAATCAGTCTTGAACACCTCATTGGAATGTAAAGCTCAATATGGATGAAATTATAAATGATATGGATATGTTAGAGTTCTCATTGATTCATTGTTTTAAGGAAGCAAATTTTGTAGCAGATTGTATTGCTAGTACATGTATCATTACTCAGTATTTGGAGATTTATATAGAATTAGAGGATTTCCTAAGGATGACTCGTGGTGAATTTAAATTGGATAAGCTAGGTGCTTATACAGAGATGAGAAAATTTCACTAGTTTGCTTTAGTTATTTTGTTAATAGTTTTTTTACATTCTTTTGCTCTTGATGTAATGGGGATATAATAAATCCCCACATTTATTATTTTTTTATGAATCTTTTGGTATTTGTCTCTCCAAAGACTTTTATTCCTTTCCTTTTAATCATGTTTTGAGTTTAAGCTTGTATCTGCTACCATATAGAGGCTCTTTTTCCTTTATTAAATAATTTAAAGGGTACCGTCTCCTTTATAATATATATATATATATATATATATATATATATAAAGTAGCCTTTGCTTTTGCATTTACTTGTACTTTTATAAAATCTTCCTCCTCAAACTCATTTTCTTCCATGGGGACTTTTGTGTCTTCTAAGGTTTCATTGGTATGTATGGTTCAAAGATAATCACTCTCTATGTTTCATAATGATGTGCCTTTACAAAACATTCCATTCAATTTTTTCAAATATTGAAATTTGTTTCGACAAAGTAATGCAAGTGGTTGGTTGGTTGAACTTCGGTGATGTTAACATTTTGAAAGGCTTCCATTAGGATCTTAATTATCAACCCTTTTCCAAAATGAGTACCTATGAGAGAGGTTCCGGTACCAATTATTGCCCCAGAAATTAGTGGCTTATTAGAAGTTTCTTCGTAATGAAGAGATAAATAATGCAGCATATTAGTAAAAATAAGAGAGTAAGATAAACTTTTCAAACTAAGATTTTTAACGTGGTTTGGATTTTCTTACATCCACCATGAGATGATACTCGAAAAATTCACTATTGTCTTGCAACCATAACGAACGAGAAATCATTCTCTTGCTCATTTGGACATGACCAGAGTACAAGAATCATTCCCCCACTTCGATTGAAGAAGCACTACCCCCTTAAAGATACAATGAAGTTCAATGTAAATCAAAAGTAATCAAATGAAATATATAAGCATTAAAAAATTTTCTATAGCGAAATAAATCTCTCTCTCTCCAATAATTCTCAAATTCAAGAACAATTTGGCTTAAGAGAAATGGTAAAACTCTCTCGAAATTTTAATGGATTTTTAGACACAAGTGTTTTAATAGATCTTTGAAGTTGTGTTGTAGTTATAATATCGCGTGGGTGAGGTTATTGGTGGCAACCGATCTAACGTTTGAGTTAAAAAAGTGTTTAACAACAATTGACTTGAAATAGCGACATCAATATTTTATAGGTTTCATAAAAAAATGGACTATCATAATAAAAGATAAAACAACTTACACAAAAAAAGGGGATAAAATCTTATAATTAAAAGCTATGTCAATATCAAATCTATCTTCCTATAGATGATAGAACCTAAATTCAGACTAGTAGACAATCAAAATGGTCCTTCCATGTTAAAATTAAACTACAAAAAAAAATTGTCCATTGAGAGTTAAACTAATAAAATGAAAATTCAAAAGATATTCTTCTGGAAAGTCAAATTTCAAATCCTCGAACATAGTTTCCAAACTGATTTTCTTCTCCGCTTAGAACCAAATGTACGAAGCCTGCAAAAATTATTCACTACTTAAATATATACCTATGTGATATAGACAAATATATATGCTTAAAACGTAAAATCCACATTAAACATTTTTATGTTTATTGATTATTATTCTCAACTCTAAGAAGAATGAAATAACAGATTACATTTGAAAGAAAAATAAATATACATAAAAATAAAAATTAGATTTATGAAAAATAATGATTTTTTTAACTTGTCACTCTATATTTTATAACAATATTTGTGTTTATACCCCAATTTTTTTATTATTTGTGATTTCCCTAAAATCTGTTAGTTGTTATCAAAATTTCCAGAAAAGACCATGTTACCCTTATTTTAATCCAAAACAATATAAAAGTAAAAAAAAATGAAAATGATATAATGATCATTAAAACATATTTTAAAATCTGAAAACTATAGAAAAACAGTTAAAAAATTTGCAAATTAGAGAAAATATTTTTAAAATCTGAAATTAATGAAATTAATGAAAATAAATATAAATAAAAAAATAGAAAATAGGTACATCTTATAAAAATTATTTAAAATAATCGGAAAAACATTTCGAAAGTACTAAATATATTGAAAAAACCTCTGATAAATCTAAAAATAATGTAAAAAAACATTTGAAATTATAGCTGACCATTTTAAATGAAAAAAATCTCATTTAAAATTTTTGAAAACACCAATAAACTTGTTTTACCACAATTTTTTAAGAAAAACTGTAAAAAAAAGTTTTTTTGGGAGGATATTACAAATCAAGTAAATAGAAACTATGTTTGTAAAAAAAGAAGTTAAATCAATAAAAAAAGGTTAAAAAATAAGTTAACATTTGTTTTTCTAAACACAATTTTTATTTACGTGATTTAAAATATTCGCCAAAAGTCTTTTTTTTTACTATATTTTCCTTAAAAAAAACTTTAGAGTTTTTTTAATAACCTTCTTTTCAAAATAATAACTGTTTTTCTAAAATTGTAAATAAAAACTATTTTTCTAAAACTTTAAATAAAAACTATTTTTATAAGACTGTAAATAGAAACTGCTTTTCTAAAAAATATTTTCTTTTACTTTTTTTTTTAAATTGTGAATGAAATTTATTTTTCTTAAACTGTAAATAAAGAATGTGTTTTAGTAACTTATTTTTAATAAAAATCATAAAAATTGTAAATAACAACTATTTTTTAGCCACTTTTTTTACTTAATTATTTTTTTTCCTTTCAAAAATTGGCTTAAAAATAAAAACTAAAAAAAGTTTCTTGGGGTTTTTCAGAATTTTGTAATGATATTTTTATAATTTAAAAAATGTTTTTTATAATATTTTCATATTTATCATAGTTTTTTCTTCAATGTAATTTATACGATCATTATCAATAAACCAAAAAATGAATCAACCATTTATTTTGGAAAAAATGTGTTCACTTAGTTTTGGAACAATTTCAATCATGTATATGAATGCAATCTAATAAACCACTAATTTGTTCCATTTAAATAATAATAATAAACCATAAATGATAAATACCTAACTCATCGGGTATAAAAGAAATGAATCAAGCCTAAAAGTATTACCTAACGTTTTGAATACCCAAAGAAAAAATGTCATCAAGAAAAGCCACGTAAATTTTGTTTAGATAATCATAGAATAAACCCATCAGTGATACATATTTAAAGAAAACTGTAACAACTCCTATTTTCTTACGTAAAGGCTAACCAGGTACAATACACCGAAGATGGGGCTTGTTTGTTAATTAATAGTATTCTTAGCAACAACATAATATAAATTTTATATTAATAGCCCATAATTGAGTTTAAATCAACATTTCAATAATAATAAAATCCAATCCCACACCAAGCATAACGATAAGTCTGACATAAATGCAAATATCTCAAACCAACATAAAGTAAATAAATCCCGAGCTTATTCCCATACAATAATACCAAATAAAATAAGTAATTGGAGCTGAAAAGAACCTAAACTAGAATCAATAGATCTGAAATGCCTAAGGATAAAAAAGAGAATACAAGGTTGCTACGTCAACAGTACCGCTATCCCTGTATAGGAACACCTAGGGGGGAGGGGGAGAAAATATTTAAATTTGGGTCAGAGCCCTAGATGTGCAAGAATTAACTTATCCAATTTAAAATGCAATAAATAAAATCGATGTAAAGTAAGTATCCCCCATCGTCACTCACATGCGATAACATCTCAACCCTCATCTAAGTGTGATATTACCCGCATCCAAACAAGTCCCAATCTAATGTACGATAACCGAACCAATTTGATATTAAACGAATTAGCTATGATCAATTGCTAACACGAAGCCGACTATAATTAATTTTCAATGCCAAGGTATTCTAGTATTATATAACTCATGAAAATGGGATAACATCTATTGTGCGTAACATAGTGAAGGCCTGTAAGTTATGTCTACATCCTTAGACAACTTAATTTATCTCATTTAATTCCGGTGACTTATACATATAGATATACATGTAGATATACCACAAACCTTTAGGCCTGGGGACAAGATACCACACATCGCGGCTCTAAAATTGAACTAGCTCTTCTTGCATAACATTTATCCAGAAAGAGTCAGAAAGGGCATCATATACATTTTTAGGTTCCTCAAGGGAAACAAAACATGCGAATTGTGCCACATTTCGAAGTTGGGACCTTGTTCTAACAGGTTCAAAAGGGTTACCAACTATAGTTTCAATAGGGTTGTCTTTAGAAACCCAAGTGGGTACAGAAGGATTCTCGGGGTGGCAGTGAATCATTGTCTTGTGAAGGTTCATTTGGAAAATTTAGTTCTTCCCCATCTTGTGGCAATGAATAATTGGCACTACTCCCTATACTCGTATCATCTACAATGACATTAATGGATTCCATAATGATTTTGGTTCGATAATTAAAAACACGAAAAGCCCTACTGTTTTGGGAATAACCAAGAAATATTCCTTTCTCTCCTTGGGTGTCAAATTTTGAAAGTTATTCTCTGTCTTTACAGACATAACAAATACTCCCGAAAGTTTTAAAATGTTTTAAGTTAGGTTTTTTGTGAAACCAAAGTTTATAAGGAGTTTGTTTGGAATTTTTCCTAAGGTATACACGATTAACGACATGACGTGCGATTTGAATGGCTTCTACCCACAAATATTTAGGAAGACTTTTAGCGTGTAGCATAACCCTAACCATTTCTTGTAAAGTCCTATTCTTACGCTTAGTTATTCCATTTTGCGGCGGGGTTTTGGGAGCACTAAACTCATGTTTATAGCCATTGGCTACGCAGTATTCAGTAACACCGGAGTCTTTGAACTCTCCACATCTGTCACTCCTAATTCAACATACTTGGGCATCCTTCTCATTCTCTATTTCAAAAGAATTTTCAAGAATTCACCGAAGATATCGAATTTTTGTTTCATAAAAGCTAACCAAATATATCGCGTATAGTCGTTTACTATAACCAGGATATAACTATTACCAAAGAGACTAACAGTCCTTGAGGGACCCATGAGGTCCATATGGATAAGTTCTAAAGGTTTTGTGGTCAGGATATCCTTAACTTTCTTATGAGGGGATTTACTTATTTTCCCTTCCTGATATGGTCCACATACCGGATTGAAATTTTTTTTTATTTTGGGTAAACCTCTAACAATTTCTTGGGAGCTTAATCTTCTAAGATGATTAAAATTCGTACGTACCAGTCTATTATGCCAAAGAGAAGAATCCTCTAATCTGGCAACATGGCAAGAAACAAACTTGGGAATCACTGTGTAATAGTTTTTCCGAGTTCTGTTTCCTGTCAATATACAGTTTCCTTTTTCATCAATAATTTTGCAATCATTTTTTGAAAAAGTAACGATATGATTGGAATCACAGAATTGAGATATACTTAAGAGATTAGCTTTAAGGCTTTTGACTAATAGTACATCATTTAGTTCAGGAAGCCCATTCTCACTCAATGTTCCCTTACCTATGATCTGTGATGAAACACCATTTCCAAACATAACACTACCTCCTAAGAATTCTGTCTTATTTTTTAATTTGGTTTCATCCCCAGTTATATGTTTAGAACATCTGGAGTCTAAATACCATCCAGTTGAAGTGCTTTGTGCCTTTCAAGAAGAAATGCCAATGTTGTACTTGAGCTGAGGTAATAAATAATCTTTTTTTAATCCAAATAGGCCTAGTTTTAAAGGTTTTGTTCCTTTTTTATTTAGAAAAGGTTTGTGGGATCTTTCTAGATGGATTTTTCTTAGTCTTACACTCTCCCTTTTTCTTTTTATAGCTAGAGTTGTTTGTGGCCTGTCTAGGGAGAACATAAGTATTTCTTGATTTTTTAGAATAGTTAAAGTTAAGGTAGGTTGGGGTGTATAACCTTTTATGAAAACATTCTTCAAGAGTATGGCTAAAAACGTCGCTATAAGAACAATATTGATGGGTGTTGGTCTTGAATTTATTACTAAAGTCTTTAAATATGGGTTTGGCACTATTTGGTACAGTCGTCCAATTTTCATTGGTCTTAGGTTTTTATCTTTGGTCTCTAATGGGTGGACAAACATATTTGGTGTGACCATTTGAATTAGACTATTGATTGTACTTATCATGTTTTTCTTGAGAGACATTGGGAATAGGTTCCCTTATTTGAACATTTTGATAAGTTTGGCCTTGTTTGATAAAAGTAACATTTTTTGGAGAAGCTTTGGTCTTATTGGTGTGCACTATTTCTCCAAAGCCAAGGTCAGACTTATCTTTAGAGTCAAATTTACTTCCAACAATAATTTCCTCAGAAGATTTAGCTTGGGTTTCAAAGTTTTGACATTTTTAAACACATTTGAGACCTTTTGATTGGACTCTTATAGTTCAACAAGGGTTGCCTTATATTTTTATTCAAACTCGTGATTTTTCTTAGATGGATCTTTTATTTTTAAGGCAAATTCTTGAATCTGTGTCTCATGAGCAATACACTGGTTAGTATAATCTTCAATATTTTTCCTAATGGTCTGGCTAAGTATATCGATACGCTCAGTTAATGATTTTATCATTTTTTTAAGACAAGCACTCTTCTTAACCGTTTTAGTGTATAACTCATGTAAATCAGGCAAATCATTATCAGACTCACTAAGTGTGTCGTGTGAAGTGTTCTCTGACGTGTTCCTTGGTTCTTTAGGACTAATGCACACATTCAGTTTATCGACAGTATTAACGCTTTGACTCACACTTAGATTACTCTCAATAATCAAAGGAGTAGTATGATCATCAACATTAACAGGCAGCATAGATTCGTGAGTAGATAGGCATGAATCATCATCATTATATACAATTTTAGCAAAGAAAGACATGTAATACACATCATTCTGGGTTGACTCTGTTTCATCTTCATCGAAATCACTAGAGTTGTCCCAAGTTTTACACATATTAGCCTTGTTGTTGTTGCTAAAATTAGTTGGACTTTTATTAGCATAATGTCCCATTTTACCACACCTACGAAATTTCACATCTTTTAGGTCAGTTTAAGGTCTGTTATTGTCATAAGTCCTTTTATTATCATGTGAGTGTTTGGCATTATCTCCGTCATGAGGTCTGCGATATTAATTTCTTTGATAATTTGACTTGCGTTATTAAGAGGCTACATCATTTTTGAATTTCAAAATATTTTTTAAATGCTTGCTCATAAGAGCTATTTGATTGTAAAGGTCATCCAAATCACAATCATCAGCACAGTCAGGGTCAAAGTCCAAGGAACTTATTTTAGGAACATACATTTTAGACGAAAACACAACATTATAACTAAAGGGTTTCTTGTTCTGTCTGGTCAGTTGATTTTTGAAGTCTAACTCCAATTCTACGGTCCTCAATTTACTACTAAAAAATTCAGGAGTCATATTAGGGTCGTCTATCTTTTCAATAGCATATCTTTTATTGTCAAATTTGGAAGACAGTGACCTAAGAATATTTTGAACAATTTCCTTTCTACTATATGTTATACTATTAGCATGAAGTTTTGTGAAAATGTCAGTTAACCTAATGTAGAAATCGTCAAAGGATTCATTATCATCCATTATCAGGTTGTTGCATTGCTGGACTAGCATTTGAGTTTTTCCTGCCTTAATTCTATCATCACCTTCATGAGCAGTGAAAAGAGTGTCCCATGCCTCTTTAGAAGTAAAACATATGGATAGTCTTTTGAATTAATGTTCATTAATGGACATACATATGGCATCATTGCCTTTATTATTATTATCTAGGGATGCCTTTTTCTCTTCCTTAGTAAATTCACTATGAAGTTTCTTAATCCTTATTGGATTAGTTTTAAAGATTGCCTTAGTAGGATGTTCATACCCTCTTTCCATCATTTCCCAGACATCATCATCGAGGGTTCCTTGAATGAAAGCAACCATTCATACTTTCCAGTATGAAAAGTTGTTTCCATCAAAGAGTGGTGCTCTAGAGAGGTTACCAAGCTTCTCAAATCCTTCTTCCATATTCAAATTTTTTTGAAAGAAGTTTCGAAAATAATTTCTAATGTTTCAGGATCACAAGAGATGATCCTGCTCTGATAACACTTAAAAAACTTATTTACAAGGTTAATAACAAAATGTTATAAATTGTGTAAACTCCGAATAAACTTTTTGGGCAAAACTCTTTTCGAAAAACACAAGATGTGTTGTAAAAACTTTCTGAATATATGGTCTAGATTTGATAGTTGATTAACTTAGTTTTTAAAATTTAAAAACCATCTACTAAAGCTACCATGCAGTACCAATCACAACAGCAGTTAAGAATATTCAAAGGAATAAACACATGAATTTTTAACGAGGTAAAACCCTTAATCAAGGGAAACATCCACGGTGCCCTCTACGGCACAAAATAAAAATTCACTAGAATAAAGAATCAAGTTACAACACTTAAGCAAACACACAAGGATCCTAAATCTAAGTTCAGAGTTATACCTACATGAGTTACTCCACTCTAAAAGGTTTTCTGACTTGAATGATCTCTTCTTTGTTGATTCTTTGCATTTTCCTTGACCTCATTCTCTTTGAATTATGATTCCAGTAACTTTTTCAACTTTAAATCTCAAACAGAACCACTGTGTCTAAGTGTTTGTGTGAGAAGTGTTTGTGAGGTGTCTAGATGTAGATTTATGCAACTCACCCTCTCAAAGAATTTATACAAACAATATCTTACGAATCAATAAATTCTATATGACATGCAAGATCTGATTCAAACGATTTTATAAAAGAAACTTCTTATTCAAGATCAGATCTAGAAAAATAACCTTGCTTTCAAAAATAGCGAAGGTCCTATGTGTATCGTTTTTATTTTTATACACGTTTATTTCACAAAGTGTGAAATATAAAACAAGAGACACAAACGTTCTTAAGGATCTGATACTGCCTTGAAAACTTAGAAGTTTATTTTTCAAAAATCCTTAGAAATAAACGAATCTAAAGAAAGAGATCCAAACAGAGAACTTAAAAAATAGGCGTGTGATGTTCTCTTTTAGAAAATATCAAGTTTCAATATGTGAAAGTTGCTATTTTCTTAGAGATGAGTTCTGAAAGAGATTCAAACTGAAAGAGGTCTTCAACATACGTTAACCCTACCACCAAACTCACAGAAACCCTAGAATGGTTCTAACACTCAATATTTTGGTTTCAGGTAAATGGATTTTTAAAGGTTAAGGTGTATGGGTTGTGGGAAATCACTCAGAGGTGTGAGGATTCGAAGATAGGTTATCTTCTTCTCTCTTTTCTCTCTCTTATCTTTCTTCCCTTCTCTATCTTCTCTTTTTACACTCTCTCTTTTTCTCTTATTTGGACGAAATGGCAAAAGTCTCTAAATGCTGAGACTTGGATCCTTTTTATACTGTCTGAAAAAGGATCTCGAACATCAGTTGCAATCCAAGGGATGAGATTTGGTCTTATAAGTTTGACTTGAAATCCAATGGTTTATAATAAGTGGTGGAATAACGAAATCTCATTGGTTAAAAGGTCAACACTGGGATTGTAACTAAAGACATGCAGATCGTCGATTAAAATAATCCAAGGGCTGTGATTGGAAGGTGGGCTTGAGTCTGTGAGAAAACACAAAACGAAGGCCTTAGGAGCCAACACGTGGATGGTGCAGATCAATAAAAAAATGTGTGTTTTGAAAACAATTATAAACACACCCTGAAGTCTCTAGCTCATTGACATTCTACCCAAGCTAACTTCAAAGAAAATAAAACACTTTCTGAAATTCAATTTATATCCCCAACACTTTTAAAAACCAAATTTTAATTAATTCAAAAATTATTTAAAATGTTTTAAAAATGTTGTAAATGAATTAAATTGAAGAAAACCGGTTAACGTCTTTTAAAAACCACCAATGCAAATAGGAATTGGATATAATGCAATGAGAGTGTCCTATAGTGGTTTAAGGATAGAATTAACTTCCCTATTAGGATTGCTTGGACGAGATTCCTTCTTCTTCTTGAACCTTTGGGATATGGAGCAAACCATAAAATTTAACCTACTTTGTCTCAATAGCCAAACTAGTCGGAACTCCTATATAATATAGACTCAAGTAAGTCAATTACATAGTGTATCTCAACCCAGCGGTGACAAAGGATCCCAACTTCAACACCTACCTCTCGTAGATGGCGCTGCTATGTAGTACCTAAATAATCTATACAATGTCTAGCCCACCTGTGCCGTCATGTGATATGTTCTCGAACGCGGGATACCCCAAGCCGATAGGACCGTCCACGGACATTGGTACGTCCACACAGATACACATAATTATGTATTATTATTCTCACATAAAATGTATAGGTAACTACTCTATAATTACCTAAAATATCCCGCATGATATCAACAAATATTCATCCATTACTAATTGAAAATTTAGTTAATTTTTCCTTCCAACTTATATACCTATACCCTAGGACCATTTCCAAAGGTTTAAAACACTTAAACGAGCCCGTATACTTCCCGAAATACATCCTAATTATTTTTTCACAACATTACATTTTTAAATCGTGTCACCCATCACTTATGAATTTTTTACTACACATGTAATTTTTATAATTATCGACATCACAAAAATCAACTACACATAATTACGACATAACAACGAATTACATGTTCACAATTAATAAATTAAATTCATCGATTAAATTCAATTTCCATAATTTTTTTATTTTATCCTAAAAATATAGTTTCATGATTTATTCTAGAAAAATATGGGGTATTACATTCTCCCCCTTAATAACGGGATTCCATCCTCGGAATCTAGGAAAATACATACCTAGCTAGAAGAGTTTAGGATATTTCATGCGTATGTCGTCCTCCCTCTCCCAAGTCGACTCGTCCTCCCAATGGTCTACCCACTGCACCAGAATTAAAGGAATTATCTTGGATCGAAGTCGGTGCTCCCGACAGTATAGAATGGCTATCGGTCTCTCCTCGTAAGTAGCGTCTGGATGGAGCTCTATCTCATAAATATTAATGTGTTGGTACACTATCTCCTCTTGAAGGAACCTCTGCAATGCAGATATATGGAAAACATCGTGCATCCGCTGCAAGTGGTCTGGTAATCCCAACTGATATGCCACAGGTCCAATCCTCTCAAGAATAGGAAATGGTCCCACGTATCGGGGAGCCAACTTCCTTTCTTCCCAAACCTTATCACTCCCTTCATGGGATACACTTCAACCCACACCTGATCCCCAACATCAAAGTTTAAGTGTCTACGGCTTGTGACTATGTAGATCTTTTGCCTATCCTGGGCAATTCGTATCCTGACCCAAATCATCTTTTCCTTCTCTCAGGTGTTCTGAATGAAATCTGTCCCAAGTAACTTGTTTTCTCCCACCTTTAACTAGCATGAGGGTGAATGGAAAGGTCTCCCATAAAGTTCCTCAAACGGTGCCATTCCAATTGTGAACTAGTAGCTGTTGTTGTACGCAAACTCTACTAAAGTCAAATATTGCTCCCAACTCCCCTTAAAATCTAAAATGCACATCCGTAACATATCCTTCGTTATTAAATTCGCCCTCTCCGTCTGTTCGTTGGTCTGAGGATGATATGAGGTGCTCAACCTTAATTATTCCCCCAAAGCCTGCTAAAATCTCCTCTAAAAATAGGACACAAACGTCCTGTCCCTGTCTGACACAATGTTGAGAGGTACTCTATGCAACTTAACAATCTCTGCGAGGAAAAGCTTAGCTTACTGCTCGGAGCTATCATCTGTCTGGACCGATAAAAAGTGAGCCACTTTTGTCAATCTATCGACGATCACCCAAATGGAATCATGTCCCCTCTGTAATATAGGTAACCTAGTAATAAAGTCCATGGTTATGCTCTCCCATTTCCACATCGGGATATCCAAAGGTTGTAATACACATGAAGGACGCTGATGGTCCACCTTCGTAAGCTAATATGTAGCACACTTGGACACAAAATATGCTACGTACCTTTTCATTCTGGCCCACCAATACTGACGTCGCATATCATGGTACATCTTATCCCCCCGGGATGTACCATACATCGTGAACCGTGAGCCTTTGATATAACTATTCGTCTCCTTGGAATCTCAACCCACTATCTGACCCAATAGAATATTGCTCTGCCCCTCGGCTAAAAACTTCCTAACCCTCTCCTGCTTGTGCCTTCACCACTCGAATAATGATCTCGAGTGTGATGGTGAGGACTACCATAAATGCGCGGGGCAAGTTGTCATCCCCACAAAGTCATTTCCACTTCACCTTACACACTGTCGCTAACTCCAACATCGGCTTGCGGATCAAAGCATCCACTACGACATTTGCCTTCCCTGAGTGGTACTGAATGTTGAACTAATAGGCTTTCACAAACTCTATCCACCTCCTCTTCCTCATGTTCAACTACCACTATGTGAACAAGCACTGTAGGCTCTTATGGTCTGTGAATAGCTGGAACTTATCCCCTAGGAGATAATGCCTCCATATTTGTAGAGTAAAAACCACGGCTGCTAACTCCAAGTCATGAGTAGGGTAATGTTATCGTGAGGCTTAAGCTTTCATGAAGCATAAGCTATCAACCCCTCCTTCTGCATCAAAATCCCTCCAAGTACCCTTAAGGACACATTTGTGAAGACCTTATAATCAATCCCTGCCCGAGGCAACACCCAAACTGGTGTTGTAGTCAATCTAGTCTTTATCTAATCAAATACCTGCTGGCACACATCATTCTATATAAATGGCACTCCATTCCTTATCAAATTCTCCAGGGGCCTGACTATCTGGGAGAATCCCTGAATTGACGGTAGTACCCAGCCAGTCCTAAAAAGCTGCGTATCTCGATGGGTGTAGTGGTTTATCCCCACTCGATCACTATAGAAACCTTTATCTGGTCCACTGATATCCCCCAGACATAATGTGGCCCAAGAACTGCACCTCTCTCAACCAAAAACTGCATTTCTCGAACTTAGCATACAACTGGTGGTCCCGTAGCGTTTATAAGACCACCCGTAAATATTGTGCATGCTTTTCTATAGTCCGAGAATAAATTAGGATATCATCGATAAACACTATGATGAACCGATCCAAATAATCTCTGAACACCCGATTCATCAAATCCATAAATACTACCGACGCGTTGGTTAGCCCAAATGACATCATTAAAAACTCATAAAACCCATATCTCATAAGAAATATCATCTTCGAGATGTCATGCTCCTGGACTCTCAATTGATGGTAACCCAACCTCAAGTCAATCAACGTATATTTATTTCATATGGTGACTTTGTTTAACTCCCTATAGTCGATATAAAGTCACAGTGATTTGTCTTTCTTTTTGACGAACAAAAATGGAGCACCTCATGACGAAGTACTCCTCCTAATTAACCCCTGCCCCAATAACTGCTCAATAAGATCCCGAAGCTCCCTCATCTCTAGAGGATCCATCCGATATGGTGTACGTGCAATGGGTCTCGTGCCTGGAATCAAGTCAATCATAAAGTCAATCTCTAGACTAGATGAAAACCCTGGGATCTTCCCAAACACATATGAAAACTCACTAACTACCGGGATGGTATCTAGCATCTCCATAACCTTTGAAGAAGTATCCTCCTCCATATAGTATAAATGTGTGCTCGGCCCACCCCCGGGGTGAGGCATCGCAACTAAGTACATCTCCTGCCCCGGAATGGCGATTACGATGGACCTCTCGTAATAATCAACACATGCTCTACATGTCTCTAGCCAGTTCATCCCCAAAATGATGTCGTACTCGTGCAATTAAGTACCAATAAGTCGGATACAAAAATGAATATCCTTATCTCAATTCTGATACCCCGACATACTGAATGTATTGGTGCCCCTCTAGCCACCGGTGAATCTACATGTAATACGATATCGAAAGTAAAATCTACTATCCCAGTCTCTCGTGCAAAACTCGTGCTAACAAAAGAGTGAGATGCCCCCGTGTCAAATAAAATGCGTCACACATGACCAAAAATAGGGAACATACCCTCAACTGCCTGTGCTTGAGCTGGTTCCTCTACGGGCGAAATATGATAAACCCATCCGTACTGTAGTGGCGGCTGTCCCTGAGGTGGGGCAACGGGTGCTGGTGCGACTGGTGCAACAACTCCTGGAGATGGCAACAATGGGCACTGTCCCTGTGGCGCCTGATGTCCCCTTTGACATCTCTGCTCCTGGGTAACCTGGTTGCCCCGAGGACACCGCCTCAACGTATAACCCCTCTTTCCACAACTGAAATAATTCTTGTGGAATAGGCACTGCTCTATCTGCCGGGCCAACTGTCATTGGCCTTGATAGCCTCTGCCCTACTAGCCCTGTCCCGACTGCCCTTGGTTTTGCTGGCCCTATATGTTCCAATCATCGAAACCCCTGAAGTTCTTATTCTAATCTGCGAACGAAGTACCCCTGATCTGCTGGGTCCCAAATCCACTACCCCTGCTCGTGTTACCATGCTGGCTCGATGACTCAGCTCCTAGTCGTTTCTGAATCTTGCTCTTCTAGAAAGTCCTGTGATCCTGACAATGGATAAGTGAAGCATTCACAAACTGATACATGGTAAAGGCCAGGTCCCCCCAAAGCTCCTTCTTAATGTGCCAAGATGACCCCGCTATGAATCTGTCCATCTTCTTCTGCTAAGTATTCACATCTTCTTTTGCAAAATATGAAAGGGCAGTGAATTCTTCTTCGTACTCAGCCATGGTGTGCCACTCCTACTTAGGCTCTATAAATCTACTCCTCATCTCAAACTGCATAGATGGGGGAAAATACTTCCCCTCAAATCTTTCCCAAAACTCGTCAGTCATGAGGTTATCCCTCTCTGCAACTGACGTAACCGACTCCCACCACTGGAGCGTGACCCCCACTAATAGGAATGAAGCTAACATCTTCTTCTGCACTGGCATGCACTTTACCATACGCAAGTGCCTCTGTATGTTTTTTTCCCACCTGCTTACCACTAATATATCTGGATTGCCTGAGAACTCTGGAGGTTGGCCCTTCACAAAGGCCTCTCTTGCCCTGGTGGCGGTAGTGGCTGTTGAGCCTGTGGTGGTGTAAAATGTTGGAGCATGGCCGCCATGGCTGTGGAAAACCACAATAGTGGCAATCTCTGCTGGAGTAATCAACCGTGTGGCTAGTGGGGCTTGTGGCTCCGACTGAGCCTCCTCCTCTGGATTGGGTACGACCACACGTTTAGGCCTACCTCTCCGTTCATTTTCCATCTGAAAACAAACAAGGTTCAAATTAGTACAATCACAAGAATACAATAAACCCTAAACATAGGCTCTACATATCAAAGGATGCAACACATAACGTAATAAGTGCAAAACAGATCCTAAGGACACTAGAACCTGGATGCTTTTATACCAACTGTAACAACCCCTATTTTCTCACGTAAAGGCTAGCCAGGCACGATACGCCGAAGATGGGTCTTGTTTGTCAATTAATACCATTCTCAACATCAACTTAATATAAATCATATATTAATAGTCCATAATTAAGTTTAAATCAACTTTTCAATAATAATAAAATCCAATCCCACACCAAGCATAATGATAAGTCTAACATAAATGTAAATATCTCAAACCAACATAAAGTAAATAAATCTCGAGCTTATTACCATACAATAATACCAAATAAAATAAGTAATTGGAGCTGAAAAGAACCTAAACTATAATCAATAGATCTGAAATGCCTAAGGAGCAAAAAGAGAATACAAGGTTACTACGTCAACAGTCCCGCTATCCTTGTATAGGAACACCGGGGGGGGGGGGGGGGGGACATTTAAATTTGGGTCAGAGCCCTAAATGTGCAAGAATTAACTTATCCAATTTAAAATGCAATAAATACAATCGATGTAAAGTAAGTATCACCAATCATCACTCATATGCGATTAACATCTTACCCTTCATCTAAGTGTGAAATTACCCGCATCCAAACAAGTTCTAATCTAATGTACGATAACCGAACGAATTTGATATTAAACGAATTAGCTATGATCAATTGCTAACATGAAACCTACTATAATTAATTTTCAATGCCAAGGTATTCTAGTATTATATAACTCATGAAGATGACATAACATCTATTATGCACAACATAGTGAAGGTCTGTAAGTTATGTCTACATCCTTAGACAAGTTAATTTATCTCATTTAATCCCGGTGATTTATATATATATGTCCTTTCATATATGTGACATTCAAAGGCATCTACTAGAGGTGTCTGGTGTGCTCTATCCATAACTTCAAAGGAATCTCTATCCAAGTCAGACATCACAAAACATACAAAAGTGGGGAGGTCCCTACACTGTACACCAGTGCACGACCCATACCTAGCGGTGACAAAGGATCTCAACATCAACACCTACCTCTCGTAGATGGCGCTGCTATGTAGTACCTAAATTACCTATACAACGTCTATCCCACTTCTGCGGACGTATGCTACGGTCCCAAATGTGTGACACCCAAAACCTATAGGACCGTCCATGAACATTGGTATGTCCACATAGATACACAAAATTATATATTGTTATTTCATATAATATGTATAGGTAATTACTCTATAATTACCTAAAATGTCCCACATGATATCGATAAATTCATCCATTACTAATTGACCATCTGGTTAATTATTCATTCCATCTTCCTTAACAAATTATTTAACCATCTAGTTAAATATAATGTCCCAATTAATATGTGTGCCACATTTATATTTTTAATAAATTTCTCATTGACCCAAACACTGTCCTACCAACTCGTACGAACTTCTAAAAATACTCTGAAACTAACCCTGGTCCTAGATTACTTAGCCCTCCGGGCTTAATCGATTCGGTTCTTGGACGAATCGATTTGTTGCCAAACTGAATCGATTCGCTCTAAGGCCGAATCGATTCAGAATGGGGCAGTAGCCCAGATTCACCTGTTTTGTTTAATACAAATTTCCTTAATTCTTTATAAAGATTTATTCTAATCGTGATTCCCTGTCTATAAACATGTGAATGTATTCTTTCTACTTAACTATACACCATATAACAACTAATTCCATATAACAACAGCAATTTCTATCCCCAAATTCTCAGATTTCACATGAATATATTAAGAACTTTAACCCAGATTTATTCCACAACACCAATTATATGTAATTCAGATTATGGTGTATATAACATGAAATTTAAGTCAGAGTATGCAGATCATAAACATGTATTAAAATACTCTACATGTGATTCCGAGATTTTGACAAATCTACTCCAAGAACCTTAAGACATCTATCATCAAATTTGAAGAATTCGATTCCTAGATTTTATGGGTTAACACTTGGTGTTATATTTAATCCTCTACATGCATGAGGTTAATTCCTAACATTTAATCATCAAAATTCAACCTAAAACCCAAAAATCACATGGGCCCATTACAATGAATTGAGAAGCAAATTGGAAATTACATTTAGCAAGAAAATTCTTACCTGGATACAAAATTGATGAAATCTCCCTTGAATTCCTCTTCAATCCTTTGTTGTGACTTCCTATTCTCTATCTCTCTCATAGTGGTGTAGGATAGGGTTCTTAGATGACCTCTGGGGAGTTTATTAACTTTTTAATATGAGTCATTGACTCTCTAATCCTGAGTTGGGTTAAATTCCCAAATTTTGGACCCCCAATTGGCCCCGAACCCATAACCAGACTAGCACGAAAGTTTCCCAACTTATATACCTATACCCCTGGACCATTTCTAAAGGTTTAAAACATCCAGTGTTCTAAAAAACCCGCCTAGGCATGCCTAGGCTTGAGAGAAACGCCCTGCCTTACGTTTTTTACGCCTTATTCTTGGTAAAACCCTTAAGGCGCACTTTTTTCTAAAAACAACAATGCTTTAGTGAAACGATATTGCCTTTTAAAGATTTTTTTTACAAACCGGACCATTATCTCATCCAAAATAATCAAATAGTATTTTGATTTGCATATATTCAGAGATATTTTTATGATATGTACAATTTTAGTATTTTAATAGCCTTGTTATGGTTAAAAAATATTAAAATATATTAAGAAGGCCTAAACGCCTTTTCACGTCTTTGTACGCCTAAGGCCCGCCTAGGCTTCTAAGGCTTAAGGCTTGACCTCCACGCCTCAATAACGTCCCGCGTTTTTTTAACCTTTCTATACGAGCCCGTATACTTCCCAAAATACGTCCTAAGTATTTTATCACAATATTACAATTTTATAATCGTGTCACCCATCATTTATGAATTTTCTACCGCGGAGGTAATTTTTATAATTATCGACATCACAAAAATCAACCACACATAGTTACGACGTAACAACGAATTACACGTTCACAATTAATAAATTAAATTCAATGTCCACAAATTTTTTATTTTATCCCAAAATTATAGTTTCATTATTTATTCTAAAAAAATACGGGGTATTATAAAAACTATTCAGACCCATCATAACAAGATACAAAAAACACAAACACCCAAAAGGTATTACAAAAGTCAACTAATCCAACCATATACAAATACACAAAAATACCCTAAAAAAGAAACCTTAGATTTTCAAATCAAAATACGAAGGGAATTATCTTCTACAAGTGATGATAATCTTGCATTAAAGACTGGTGCTTGTCGAACCCTAAATTCTGGACCATTGATTAAATATGAAAATTGGAGATGAAGTTAAATGTTTCAAACCCATAAAATCAAAACCCACTTTAAATCCCAACAAATCCTAATAGATGAGCCTCAAAAAAGAACATCATCATTTTAAGCGACCATTTTTGGTGTGTTTAGAGAGAGAGAGAACATGTTTGAGTGAAGATAGTAAAATGGGATAGTCAACTTCATATATAGTACACACGCAAAATATAATTATAAGTGTGTTTAATAACACCACCTAATTCATGATTTAAACATTTGTTCAAAGGTGTTCTTTAAAGTAACCTAAGAAATGAAAGGACGAAGAAAAAATACCTCATGCTATAGATATTTGTATAAGATGATAGCACACATTGTAAGGGATTCACAAATTTAGTGGCCTAGCCTTTAGAGACTACATGACTTTATTGCTCAAGCCACCTTCAATCGTCAATCCTTTCGAATTTTCCGGCTAAAGTCATATGTAAATTTGCTGGTGATCGTGAAATCATAATACGTAAACAAGCAAAAAAAATTGAAATCTAATTACAAAATCTTATCATCATATCATTTGTAAACCAATGAAATTACTTTACAACCTAGATAAAAGAAATAAAAAAGCCAAGATGAGATAGAATAAAACCAAAATCTTTTAGCTCTGTAAAACTATAAATCTAGTGATATTTATATATAAAAAATGAATCTCAAACTTACCAATAATGCATTAGCAGAACATAAAAAATAAAAATCCAAATCACATAACTCCATTGAATTTATAGAAACAGATCGAAAAAATGAAATTTATTAAAAAACACAAATGGATTTCAAAATTTTCAATTAAAAGTATTTATATAGTAGCATCCATTTTCCTTCATATCTCACACATCATAATCATGCTAAATAATTTCACGATCAACAAAAAATTTAGAAGAACCACAATAATCATAAAAAAAATAAGGCAAATAGAAACAAACTATCAAAGAAGTATAAAGCATCTAATTTAGGTTCTTTACACTATAGCTAGTTCACAAAGTAGAGGTAAATATTGTAATATTATAACATCAAACTCATACAATGCATACAATTGAATTGAGACACCCGCGTGCCTTAAGTAAACATAAAAAGGAAGATGCAAGAATTCACAGAGAGATATTCATCAAGTTTAAAATTAAGGATCAGCAAAAGAAAAGCGTAAGCAAATATATTATTAAATAAAAAATAAATACATACAAAAATACCTGGAGAAAACACAAAAATTTTGAGAAGATCTACACAACCACAATACTCAGTTCATTCAACATCCAATGTGCACCTAGATATCCAAAAATAATGGAAAACCCTTTAATATAGATTTGAGAAGAAAAAGGAAAGCATAGATGGAAACCCTTAAATACCTAAAACCGGATGCACAAATAAGTACAAATCCTCTTTTGTAACTGAAAACCCTAAATCCATATAACATAATATAAGAGAATAACACGAATAAGTACAACCCAGGCAAAACCTCTTTTTATAAATGTCAGTGAACAAAAAAATGAAATTATACCTTGAACATAAAATATGAAATCTTTTAGATTGGCGAGAAGATGCGAGATGAAGTGATCATCACTGTTGAGAGAGATGGAGAGATGTGATATGGGGAGTGGGATGAAGGTAGACATACACGGGTATCTTAAAGGACCATCCTATTTATCGAGACTTGTTCTCTGTTCACCTGCAAATCACAGATGGGTTGCTCAGGCTTTGTATAAATACCAGATTATCACAAAGTAACCCAGCCTGGGGGTGAGGGGGATATACGGGTTGGGGAAAGGAAAGTCGTGTGGATTTTGGGTGGGATAAGAATGGATTATTATCTTGTACGCGTGGACACTTTAATAGAAGAGAGCAATAACTCTTTGGAGAGAATTTTATAATATTATATAGATATTATAGATAAATTTAAATTTAAATTCACTTTCTACCATAAGATACCTTCTCTATTGTAGGATCAATACATTCATCATGGCCATCATCTCTATCAGACGAACTAAGATCTTTCCCACCATCAGAAGGTAGATAGTCATCATCGTCCTCGCTCACTTTTATTTTTCCTTATTCGTTGCATGGTTGTTCTTCTCACCCACATTTGTTAAATAATTTGCTAAATGAGGCACCTCAAGGGTATTCATTCTAATTTATTGTTTCCAATATTATTAAGTCTTTCTTTCTCATACTCTGACACCATATGGACTGTATATCTAGGTTTGACACTTAATTTTTTTAGGGGAATTTTTGAAACTACCAAAAAATGAAATAAACATGCATTATAAATAAAATAAAAGACATTGATTAAAATAGACAGTATAAACTAAAAGACAAAAGAGAAAACACATAAACAATGACATAAAAGGTAAACGTACAACTTTGTTAAGAACTTTTTTGCATACACAGAAAACAAGTTACAAGACTACAAATCATTATCATAATAAAAATCAGAATGTATTTTCTCGTCATCCTCTTACTCATCGCTATCCTCCGCCCATGTAATATCACCAGTTCTATAACTCTCTCACTTGAGATAGTCTCGGGATTAGCATCATTCTTATGATGTTGAACATTACTATCATCATTGACAATTGGAACAACCCCATTAGCTTTAGGTGTTGGAACACATCGTTGGGTCCAAAAGATTCATCATCCTCTAGCTTTGGTATATCCCAAGTTCCTCGATGTTGGACCTATTGTACAAGTTGCCAGCATGGGCCTAATTTTGTATCATTGACATAAGAGACTCGTTGCACCTAACTTTGTAAAACAAATGGATTCTTTATACCAACAAAGTTGTACATCTATGCTTGTGAAATGTGCATCTGTTTATATAGTTCTCGTACTGTCGGTGTTGATAATTTCACATTAAAACAAAATAACTTTATACTCGTAAATGTATGTCATTTCCTAAACTTTGCACAAGTCCATAGAAGTTAATTGCACATCCTTTGTGTTCCTTCCTTTTTATACAAACCCACTATTTTGAATTCTATGATGATTATTGTTACGTTATGAATATCTCATTTTTCGCTCGCTAACTTATTTATTTTTAGCCCCCTCGGGTACCGTAATTGCAATATTTATGCTGGTTAATCATATAACCTCCATTTAATGCACTAACATGTTATTTAAGGTATTATTGAGCATTTATAGGTGTTACGGTACTTAGTATGAAGTTTCATCGCGTTCCGTAATAGTTTGCATGTTCAGGGGCATTTTTGTAACTTCACTCTTTAGGATTTTTGCCCGAAGTATTCACGAAAGGTGTAGCTCTCGGGCAAAGCTTCACGTGGCCGCGAACGATGCTCGAATCGGAGTCCGAACGAAAGAAACAAGGACCTTTAACCGAAGAAGAATTATAAGGATTTAATTTAATATTATTATATTAATATATTAACAATTCAATTAATGACAACCATGTCCTTTTCTCTTTCAATTTGCAGGAGACCCAATTCATCCATGGGCGATTTTTGGCCAATCTCGGGTTTGTGCTCGAGTATTGGGTTTGCCCAAAACTGGAGCTTTTTGTTCGAAATTAAAGCTGGGGTCACGTGCGGATATTATTGCGGGTCAATTAGCTCGGGTTTTTGGAGTACCCATTTCGTGTTTTGGCCATTAATGGATGTGGCGATTTTTGGTCCTTTTTGAACATGGATATTTCATTTTGGTTCTCGGCCTGCGAACGTGGGTCATTGGATTGTAGCAGGTTTGCATGTTGTAGTGCACTTGGATGCTTGGGTCTCGGTTTGCAGCAGCTAAAGTATCGGGTTTTGGATTGCCATTAATGGATGCTGGAAATGTCGCATAGCAGCAAAAAGAATTGACTTTTCATCCTACAGGTGCGAATCAATTCGCATATATTGCGAATTGATTCGCTCGTTGACATTGCTAAATTTCGACATTTTCGAATCGATTCGGATTTGTCCCCGAATCGATTCGGCCCCTGTTTCCAGATTTTCTTTTATTTACAATTATGCCATTTGGGGGGAGGGGGTTGTATAAATATCACACTTTGTTATTTTTTGGATCATCTTCATTTTTTTAATTAGTTTAGACCTAGGGTTTGAGAGCTAATTTGGGAATTTTTGTGGAGACCTCCCCTCTCCTTCATTTGTGTTGTGGTTTGACACCTATTAATGTAAGTGGATACTATTCATTATCTCCTTTAAGTTGTAGTTACTTTATTTTCTTTGCTTATTTATTTTTTATGCCTAGATAAATTAATTTAGTTTATTAATATCTTGTTTTAGTTATTAATTAGTTATTTAATTAATTTAATCATGTGTTGTGAGTACTTAAATAGGGTTTGGGTCGTGCGTTCTCCATTGATGGGCGTCGAGCTCCGACAATTAGTTTTTGTGTAAAATCGCATTTAATCGAAACTGCGCGTATTAAAATAGGTTTATTACGCGTTTAACTTTATATGCCACGTAACTTTAGTATTTATAGCGATAATCCGATTTTAAGACGCGTGTGACCATTTTTTATTAATGTTTTATCTCGCATTTTTGGATTAAATTCCTTCACGTGTTATGTTTATAATTAACTAAAAATTCTCGGTTAAATATTTTCGAACCAAAATTCTATTATTAGTTATTCAACTCATGGCGGGGACGCGATCCCGACTCTCGTTTTATTAATTTTTTTTGGTGTTTACTTCTTAATTTTTTTTCTTTTTCTTTATTTTAAACCATATCACCTTTTACACTTTTATTTTTGAAGTAGTAAAATAATTAAAATCTAAAATTTAATCACTCCCTGTGGATTTCTTACGATACCCGACTTGCCGCTGTGCTTGCTTGTCAAGTGTAGTTATAGTTTAGGTTTTTTGCATTGAGTCGCCGAACAGATAACAACGATTTGCGTATTACATGACGCACGGTTCGCGCCCGATCAATTATCATAGTCTGTAGTATGGAATTGGACCCCATTGCAAATGTTACCTAAAAAATAGTCACAATCACATTGGGACCAATTGCTAGTGACCAAACTTCATCGGATGCTTCTGGTGACCTTTGCGTTCGTAATAAATTCATCTAAAAAAGCATATATAAGGTGTTATAAGTTCATGTTTAATGTTAATTGAATATATATAGATTCATTTAAATATATTATACTCTTTGAACCAGTTTAGAAATGTTTAACGTTGTATTTGTGTTATGACATGTCCATTTAGATTATTTAGTAGATTTTGGTGCTTCTTGTTTAATGAAATTTGGTTCATAAGTGTGTATATATATACACATATATATGTGTGTGTGTATGTATATGTATGTATGTATATTCAAAAATCTTTTAAGTTGTTCATATGTAATTAATTTGAATAATATACTCTAGATGCGGCTTGACCTCGTCGGTCTTATACAATACAAACCACTTAGCCATATTAATCTCAATCTCAGACACATTGCAAGCCTTTATAATTTGTCCAAAAGAATGAAAATTTTACGTGAAAACCATAAACCCCAGGCCATATTCACCACCATCCTTATTTTGTTCTTCTATGTTAAATATAGTTTTAACGTGAGTATGGTACATTAAGCTAAAAGTTACATACTCTTTGACAATGTTAGCCTCAATAATGGAATCTTTTGGTCAAGATTTGATGAATATGTAATCTTTCAGCCTTCCAATAAACCTTGAAATAAACGCTTGTAAAATCAATACTACATATGTAAAATAATTGGCCAAAATATCTCCAAATCCATAATAAGATTTCTTAATGCATAGGTCCCACAAGCCTAGCCTCACGTGCTAAATGAACCATCAAATGAACCTTCAGATAAAAAAAAGCAGGAGGAAAAATCTTTTACATCTTGCATACTATTAAAACTATTTGTTCTTCTAACTTTTCTATATCACTCTTCACTAGTGTCTTGGAGCACAACTCCCGGAAGAAATTACCTAACTCATAACGACTAATTTAAATATCCTTAAGGAGATACCCTTGTATACCAATGGCAAGAAGTCACTGAAGTAGTATATGACAATCGTGGCTTTTTAGTCCTGTTAATTTATAAGCTTTTATGTCCATAAACCTCAAGATATTCATAACATAACCATCTGGACACTTAGCTGATTTCAAGAATTCATAGAAAACCTTTCTGTCCTTTGGGGTCAATGTGTATGTCATTGAAGGCTTGATGAAGGATTCATCAGGATGGCTTTGTAGATAAAATTATGTCCTTATGGTCATATCCTCCAAATTAAGAAGTGCCTTTTAGTGGAATTTTTCTTCCCATCCTTGTTCAATATCATTCCAAGAAAATTATCACATATGTTTTTCTATATTCATAACATCAAGGTTGTGATAGATCTTGTGGGATTGATCTCTTGTATCTGGGTGGAGTCATCGAACTCATACCTTTGTAGCCGCTTGGGGGAAATTCACAATTACCCTTGAGGACGTTAGTGAACTTTTGGGGTTAGAGGCTGCCGGTTTTGACATGTTTTTTAACGAGGCCCTTTCTAGTGCTAAGAAGGCTTCTCGAGCGGAGTTGGAGACTATGGTGAGAGATTATATGGTCACTTATAACAAGTGTACCTACTATGAGGTAATTTGTACTTTTTCTATATTGAGGATAAAGTGAGCGTGAAGGCTCGCTAGGCTGCGAAGATGAATTCCAAGGGGAAGGACGTGGTTAAGATGCCTCCTTCTGGTAGTGGGTATGGTACAAACATCGAGTTTACGAGATATATATGGGTTATTCTTTCCAAAATCTTCCTCCCCAACAAACCCCATGATTGTCATATGAAGGGACTTATAAACATGGTAGTTCGAATGACCTATGGCATCAAACTTCCTTTAGCTTCCATGACTTTGGGATCATTATATACTAGGCTCGACCGGATTCAGGATTATTCTGTGCGTAGTATTAGAAGGTTTTACATCTCCAATTATACAACCACATCCTTTTAATAGCTTTTCCCTATGCCCACTTCCTCGAGTATGCTCCCGTCGACAGTTATCCTCAGGCACAGGTATTAGAGTGCCTCGTATATTCTATTGGAATCATAAACAATCTAATAAGCCTTTTCGCTATTTGATTGATGATGTCAAGAAGTTTGTTTGTCGCCCGTACGCGAGGGTTGATCATTTTTGTACAAACTCATTTTTTGAGGAGGCATTAAGGCTAATTACCCCAGTCAAGGAAGCGTACGCAAAGAACTTCCCCGCGAGCAACGTTCCTTTAATTCTTGTCCCCTCATATTGTAACACCCCGTATTTTGAGAACTTAAATAATTATGTGATTAATTATTATTGTGGGATTAATTAAATTAATATGCGAGAATTAATTAGTGATTAATCCGAATTTAAAAATAAATATTAACCAGCATGACAGGGGTTAATATTTATTAATGATAATGATTGAATATTACTGAGTGAATAAGTAATATGTAATCAATGAATTTGAGAAATTATCGAGAGTGAAATATACGACAGTTTGGTATATTCAGTTGGGACACGCGAGTGAGTCGTGTCGGGACTAATTGAATGGAATATAAAGGTAAATTATTTTTAAGTAACTCGTATGGTAATTTCAAGTGCGTCGTTGAGTCCGGAAGGGTCGAGATAGTCAGAAAACACTACCCGAGTATTTTATTCCGAGAGGTTTTACGCCAAATTGGCACCCCGCAGGGGTAATTTTGTAATTTTAATTTTTGGAGAAATTAAATGGACGAAAATTATGAGTTTATTATGTCAGTCACAAGAGGTTCATTAGGGTTAAGATATACAAAAGTAAGGAACAGCCACAGAGTGTGTGAGGTAGAACAAATTCCAAGAAGGAAGGCCCAATTAGCACCACCTTGCACAACCACACCACCACCATCATGTAGATCGGAACAAGAGGAACACACCCATACCAACAACATCAAGAGATCAGATGGTTGATTCGAGGCAAGTTTTTATTACTTTCTTTCCCTGAGCAATAATTATGTTCATGTTAATATAGGTAAATTTGATAATGAATTACATTGAAATGGCTGAAATTTAGAGAACTAATTTATAATTATGGATAGATGGTTCAGTAGTTAATCCCTTCATGTATGCAAGATAATTTAATACGAAATTGGGGTACAAATTGATGAACAAATATGGGTTAATTAAGTTCTTTAATGGGAAATTGTGAAACTAAGGTTCTTATGATATAAATTGGGGATTTCGTTTTTACCTTAGGATTTATAACGATTAAACGATCCTAGGATGTTAGAAATTGTGTAAACATGTGGGTTATAAATCAAAATAGTTACATTGAAGATTGGGTATGAACTATGAGGTTTTGGGTGCAAAATAAATGGTAAAAACGTAACTGTTGAAGAACATGTCTAACATGACAGGATCGGTTCGTTTTTCTTAAATAGAATCGGTTCGTTTTCTGGTAGGATCGGTTTGTTTTTCTGGAGGATCGGTTCGGTTCATTTTTCTGCAGACTTCTAAAGCTGCTGCAGAACCTTGGAGAACCTTTCGAATCTTAAATTGTGAGAGTAGGGAAGAATGATATCCTAGACCAGTAGAGTGTAGGGACCTTATCTACTGTCTTGATATGTAAATGTAGTGGTACCCTTCGAGTGAGGAGAAATACTCGTGAGAGCTCCGTAATGAATATAGCTTTGAATTACTACTACGTAGATTATTTGGGATAACATAAATATACTATACATAGTTATGAGAGAATAATACGTATATAAATATATGTTTGGGTTGGGTGAATACCTATGAATTTTAATAGGATGTGTGTATGCCTATTATATGATATTTTTGTTGAGTGCACTAATAGGTGATAACCCAGGGGTGAAAGGTTGTGTCGTTAAGCACACTAAAGGATGATGACCTGGGGGTGTAAAGTTATTTATTTAGTGCACTAATGGGTGATAACCCGAGGGGTGCAAGGATATTTTATTGAGTACGCTAATGGGTGGTAACCCGGGGGTGCAGGAATATTTTTATAAGTGCACTAATGGGTGACAACCCGGGGGTACATGATCATTTTATTTATAGCATTAATGGGGTTTAAACCGGGGGTGCAGGACTGAAATATATATGTATAGGGATGATATATATATATATATATATATATGAGAAGTTCTACTAAGAGAAACTAGTAGTTATGGAAATAAGGACAAATGAAATAATCTTAATGAGATAAAGATTTAAATGCTCTAATAGGGAACATGAACGGTAGTAAAATGTGTTGGACTATTTATTAGGTATTGTGTGGGCGATACAGAAATACTATTGTTAAGTGTAGATAGTGTTATGTTGACTTTGAACTAGTTAACTTGGGTAGAATTACTAGTACTAGATAGAAGATGCGATATGAGTGCACAATAGAAGAGAGGTGAGAACTTCATGTGAGTGCACGAATCTATCATGCACATAATAGTTGATTTAAGGCAGTTTTAAATACTTGCTAAAAATTATTTTTACATATCGAGCTCTGACCCGTCTCTTTCATCTCTTTTCTCTCTTGCCATATATATATATGTATTATATCAGGTGCTCAGCTACAGGCACACCAGATTTAGAGACTTAGATTGCTTCGCGTGCTACGATTGATGTGGAAGCTGTAAGTCTTTGCATTAAACGCTTCTATCATTTCTCTCAGTTTATCTAGACTTTTCATTTAGTGCATGTGTCTCCCATTCCTTAGACATTTTATCTGAGATTGTATTTAATTTACTTTCTATTCATTTTAGTTGGACTTAGTTTTACTATGGATCTGTGGTTTAAAGTTTTGAATTGGAACGTTTTATACAGTCGTATTTATTTCAGTACGTGATTCAGATTCATTATTTATTTTATTCAGTTAAATGGTGAATGGATATACTGTCTCCTTACCTTGAGTTAGCTGAAAAGGTTGACCAAATGTTCGAACACCTGTGATAAACTTAGGACAATTTCTCAGCAGAAGATAGCGTTGTTATGTCAGCTCACATGACTGCTCAAGGTTATTTTTATGGAGTCTGAGGAGGAAGGCGCTGAAGAGGAGCTTGAGGAAGAGGGTACTGAGGAAGAAAAAGAGGAGGACCAAAGAGGAAGAGGGTTCCAAGGAGTAAGCTTCGTAATCACCCCCTCGCAATTATACAATGTTGGTGGGTGATCTTGTTGAAGAAGAGGTATAGCTATTCCTTCTGCTTGTAACTTTTGTAATTTATTTCTTTAAGTATTAATTATTTGCCTCTCTTAATGCAAGTTGGTGTCCATGATGGTTACCCCCAAGCTACTGACGTTAGTGTTATTGAGGTTACCCTGATAGGATTAAAAATTATGGAAGCTTTGTTTGCCTCTCCCCACGCTCCCCTAAAGGGTGCAACTGCCCCTACAACATCGAAGGTAACCGTGAATTTCCCCTAGAGGTAGTTGTTAACCTTTATGATGTTGAATCCAATAGTGGATATTTGCCTGAATTTTCCTTCTTGCGTAAGTAGGCTACCTTTAAGGAAGGAAATAAGGAAGAGGTTATTGAGTATGGCATTATAAAGTATCATATTGGTGCGCCATCTACAATGGTAATGATCATCCTTTTGTAATTTCTTTAATTAACTTCCCACTTTTATTTGCTCTTTGTGATGACTTTTGTTTTATTTAATGGTCATCGCATGTTACTTTGCCCGAGTAGGCTGCTGCTTTAGTCCCTCCCCCAATAAATGATCAGGTTTTGGTTACCTTATTTGGCCCCTCTATGCTTAACATATCGGAAGGTGAGCCTGTTTTTACGGCTGCACATGTTAAAGTAGGTCGAGAGGAATCTTCTGTTGCCAAGGATGCCCCTAATGTTGTGGTTGAGAAACGACCTATGCATGATCATAATGCTCCCTAGGTGGTTAAGGGGACCCATAACGAGGAAAAGGACATAGTATAAATGGCAACTAGGCAGTTTGCTGAGAAATTACAAGAACTGTTTCCCTATGTGCCTCCTTCAGTGCCAAGTTTGCCTGCTATCGAAGAGGTGTGATTCCACCAACCTTTGAATAATAACTTATGTAATATATATCATTAGAACTGCCTAGTAATATATGTATTTAAATCTCCCATAAATGAGGGTCAGGCCTGCTTAGTAATATTGGACTTTAATCTCCCTTAAAAGGGTCATGCCTAGTTATATATGACTTTAAATCCCCCTTAAAAGGGTCATGCCTAGTAATATAGGACTTTAAGTCTACCTAAAAAGGGTCATGCCTAGTAATATAGGACTTTAAATATCTCATAAATGTGGGTCAGACATGCCTAATAATACAAGACTTTAAATATCCCATAAACGAGGATCAAGCGTGCCTAGCAGTATAGGACTTTAAATCTACCTAAAAAAGGTCATCATTTTTTTGTGGACTTATATCATTTTTTTCAGGTCAAAGTCGAACAACAAGTTAATTTCGAGATAGAGGTGAGGTTGCTGGTTAGGAACTACTTGAGTTGAGACTGAAGTTGAATCGATTACTCTTGGTGATGCGATGTAGGCCTATAAATGGATCGAATTCGGACCGAATCAGGTAAATCCAAATTCATATCCGTTTATGTTAAAGGGATTCGGATCCGATCCGTTTATTAATCGGATCGGATTAGGCAAATCCAAATTCATATCCGATTATGTTAAATGGATTCGGATCCGATCCATTTATCCGATTATCCGTTTATGTTAAACTTGATTTGCAACATTTTTATTTTCAACTCTTATTTCATAAATTTATTTTGCAAATATTAAAAACAAACAGATAATGAAATAAAGAACTATTATAATATATATTTAAAATATTATTAAATACAATATATTAATTAAAAATATATTATATGTAATTTATATATATATATATATATTAAAAATATTAATCGGATAAGATTATTAACGGATCAGAGTATATGAATCCAAACCCGCTCCATTTAATAAATTAGTAATCGGGTAATTGAATAATCGAATTTTAGGCATGATCCATATCTGCTTAAATGGATCGAATTCGGATTCGAATTTGGATAAAATCCGATCCATTGACAGGCCTAATGCGATGGGTTTGCAGACATTGCTTGTGGACCTTGATGGTGGTGAGGTCCCTCGACCTTATGTATCTGGGCTTCAAGAGGGTGACGACGCTTCACACACTTAAAACCCTTCAGTTAGTGATAGTGCTTATGGTGTGCATCCTTTTGAGGGATCTCCTCAATTATTTATGAGGAAAAATTTGAATAACTTTCCACATATCCTGACTGCTACCCCATATGAACAGATTGAAAGGCTCTTTGACCCGTTCCCATATACCTTTGCTCCTTGAAGTATCCAACCCCTACCAATGATGATGGAATGCATGTTTCTCAGCCTAGATACTATTTTAGGTGAGGTTCTCAACACCCCTTTGCAATCTTTGAGTTCTTCAATCTTTAAGGGGTTAATGGGGAAAATCAACCTCTTTTAGAGATGGATTCTCTCTGTCTTGGCTGGTTAAACTTCTCCGCTTTAAGAAAGTTGATCTACCTGTATTCTATGCTCATATGCAAACCTCCAACCGCTCACAAGAAGCCATTGCTGAAGAGATGGGGAGTTTAGAATCAGAACTTATCAAATCTAAAGAGGAAATATAAGCGACTCGTGAAGGTATGGACAAGGTAGAGGCCAAGGTTGATGATTTATAGTAATGAAGGGAACGTCATGAAAAAGAGATAACTAATTTAGGCAATGACCAAAACCAACTGGAGAAAATACTGCCACAGCACTATCATCATTTGTTAAACTCATCAAACCTGTGGTTCATCGTGGATGGCACAACCAACTAGTGATTATTTTTAGGAATTCCATTATTTTTTTATGGTTCAGAAGTTGCATTTATTCGTATGCTTTTCATGTATTCTGTTTTTTTTTTTGCATTTTTGCTTAAAAATGAATCAAATATCGAACTTACAAAATTTCTATTACATTGTGCAAAAAGAAAGAAGAGAAATGGAACATAATTTTCGACAATGTCTTCATATTTCCATACAATTATGCCACCATTGACTACGAGAAACATTCTCCCATGCATGTTCTTACAACTCATGTCAAAGCATGGGTAAATAAATGCTTAGAAAAACTAAATAAGCCATTGAGGATAAACTAACAAATGCTGTTAAATATGGTAAATTTTGGGCCATTTGTTGTTTAGCTTGAAAGTAACCTCGTCATCCAACTTTGAGAACTCACGGTATCCCGAATCATGAGTTTTTGAACGATATAAGGGCCTTGCCAGTTTGCCTCAAACCTGGGTAATGAGAGTTCTCAAATGTGCCTTGTACAAGTTTTTAGGACTAAGTCTCCTTCTTTGAATCTCCTCGGCTTTACAAGTTGATTGTAGGATTTGGATAGTTGTTTTTAGTACATTTCGAAGTTCTTTACTACATTGTCTCTATATTCTTCAAGTGACTTGAGTTGTACATATCGACTGTGGGGAAGCATTGCACTTCGTAAATTATACCTGATATAAGGTACCTCGAGCTCTACTGGAAGGATTATTTCAGCGCCAAAGACTAAGGAAAAAGGAGCATACCCTGTTAGTTTCCTCTTAGTCATTCTGTAGTCCCACAACACTTCAGGTATCTTGTCATTCTAAGTTCCTGGAAAGTCTTCTAACATTTTTGCCAGAATATTTAATGAGGTATTATTAGTAGCTTTAGCCTGCCCATTGCATTTGGGCTATGCCATAGGTGATTTATTATGGATAATCGAATACTTGTCCATGAGCAACCTTACATCGCTATTTACAATGGGAGTGCCATTATCTGAGAGAAATTACTTTGGGAGGCCAAAATGATAGATAATGTACTCCTTCATAAATCGATCAAATAGCCCAGCTATGGCTTTCTTCAACGGTATGTCCTCTACCCACTTAGTAAAACATTCAGTGGCGATGAGTATCCAAATATTTCCTCTCGAGGAAGGATTTATTACTCCTACCAGGTCGAACGCCCATGTCTGGAATGAAAAGGGGGTAGAAAGAGAATGTAAGTCCATAAAAGGAGCATGAATCATATTCCTATGGAGATGGCATGCCTTACATTAGAAAACAAACTCCACATAATCCTTTTCCATTGTAGGAAAAAAATACCCCAGAGTCATAAGCTGGTCATAAAGTTTGGCTCTCTCAATATGACCCCGATCGTGGGCCTATTTTAGCACCTCTTCTGCTTATTCCATCCCGATTCACCTAAGAGGCCTATCGTGATAGCCTCTTCGATACAACTGTTACTCTTGGATGTAGTAACTGGATACTCATGGATTTAGCCTTGTATCATAATCCTTATTCACCGACGACACTCCATCTGTCAACATGTCCATATATGGACGCCTTTAATCTTGTGGTTGATCAATAAAGTAGCACTCAGTAACTTGATAAAATAACTGACATTTCCCACAGTCCTCGGTAGCATCGCAACATCTTTTCTCATTGAAGGCCATATGTAACTTGCTCACTGGACCCTTCGATATAAAGGGATTTATGTGGTCTCGCAGCTATTTTCATGTACTTCTTTCAATCATTTTTCCAGCTTCCTCGGGTTCCATAGATCAGGATAGCCATACCCCTTTATTCTTATAGAACAAGTTACCTCTGGCAAGGAAGTACTAAATGAAATCAGCCAAGCCTAGTGATCCTTCCCTTATTTCCATCCGCTTCCTTATCTTGCCTCTCTAGTCATTGTTGTCATCAGTGGGTTGAATTTTGAATATAATCGAGGGAGATGTCCTCTTAATGATTCGAACCACCGTCGACTCTCCATCAAAAGCAAATTTTTGAGCCATTTTGGCATAAGAATCAACATGTCTGTTTATTTTTATGGGTTACCTTTTGATCTCTACTTTATGGAATTAGCCGAGCAGCATTTGTATGATCATTTAATAAGGAGCCAATCTTATGTGCTTCAGATAAAACTCTCCATTCACCATTTTAACCACTAAGTTAGAGACCCCTTTTACTGTGAGCACCTGAATGCCCCCTCGAAGGGCTTTCAGTAACCCTAGCCCTAGTGCCTCGTATTCAACTTCATTATTTGATCAGTTAAAATCCAGCTTAAAAGATAATCAGACTTCTTCTCCATTTTTCTCCAAATTATGCCCGATCCCCCTTTTTTTGTAGCTAAGGATCCATCAAACTCCATGCTCCATTCATCTAAGCTAGCATCCAGGAAATTGGCCTAAAGATCATTGCATGGGAGCTCTTCAATAGGTGGCTCGAGCATCCTAGAAGGGAAAATGGATAAGAGGTGTGCATAAGCTTGGTTCTTGATGGCTCGAGGGCCAAGAACTTAAGGTTATATTCCAAAAATATTAGGAACCATCAAGCTACCCTGCCTATTAGTACAGTTCTAGCAAGTAAAAACTTTAGAAGATCACAACTAGTTACGATGTGGACTGTGAAGGACAACATATAATGTCTAAATTTTTGTACTATAAATACAAGGGCCAAATAATATCTCTCGATGCTAGTATATTTGGGCAATGGCCCATGTATAATTCGGCTTAGGTAATAGACAGGTTTTTCTACATGATCCATCTCTTGATCTAATAGTGGCCCGATGGATCAATCAATAGATGTAAGATATAGATGTAAAGGAATACCTGCCTTTAGAGGAATCATTATTTGGGGAGATGTGAGGAGCATTTTCAACTTATCCATGGCCTCTTGATGCATCTGTTCCCATGCGAACTTGGACCCTTTTTGCAGCAACTCTATTAGTGGATGGGTCACCTCAATAAGTCCGGGCATAAACCGCCTCAGGTAAGAGACTTTCCCTAAGAAGCTTTTCAATTCTCTCACTGACTTTGGTCTTGGCTTATCGAGAATGCCCTGTCATTCACCACAAACCATAGGAACTTCCCACTTGTCACCCCGAATGCACATTTGAGAGGGTTCATTTTCAACTTGTTCTTCTTGCTTCGCATGAACACCTTCCTCAAATATGCCAAATGAGCTGCATCCTTCTTAGATTTTATCCCCAGATCATCAACATAAAATTGCACAATATTGTTAAAGAGATCGTGGAATATGGACATCATAATCCTATGGTAGGTGGCTTCTGAATTTTTCAAATCGAAAGGCATAACTGTATACATGAAGTTGCCTAAAGGTGTTAAAAAATTAGTCTTCTCGGCATCGATTGGATCCATCTTGATATGGTTGTACCCCATAGAGCCATCCATGAAGCTATAAATCTCATGCCCCGCAGTTGTATCTGTCAGTATGTCTATAGAAAGTAATGGAAACTCATCCTTCGAGCATGCATGGTTCAAGTTTCTAAATTCCACGCAGATCCTTATTTGGATGTTGCCTTTCTTTCCTACTGGCACGATGCTAGACAACTAAATGGGATGCTAAATAGGGACAATAAAGCCCGTTGTGAGAAACCATTGAACTTACTCCTTTTTAGTTAAGTCCAGCTCTGCTTTGTATGTTCGAGTGGACTATTTTACTGGGATGGCTGAGGGCATGAAGTTCAAATTATGGAAACCCACTTCTTTGTTGACTCTAGGTATATCCGTGTACTTACACACGAAGACATCTTTAAACTCTTATAGCAAATCGATCAAACCTTCTCATGATTCACCTTTAAGGTCCTTAGAGATGAAGAGAGGTTTATGATCATCACCATCCTTATCGAGATCTATCTTTTCTAACTCCTGGATTTATGGCCCGAACTTATCTTTCATGCACTCTAGCTCTTCCACTACATCCTCCACAAACTCTTGGATGTTAGAGTTATCAACCATTAAACATTATACTTGGTTATCCACCAAGAAACATTTGTAGACTGGGTCAAATTCATCCTCCAAGCCTTCAGCTGCCCACTCACACCTTCATAATTTGTAAATAATTCTGCCGCTAGGCAAAACTAGCCTCTTTCACTATCGGGGGTTTTCCTCCCTATAAGGCCTTTTATGGCAGTTTTCCTCTAACTCCCTCGCAGAGAATCTGCTGAGCATACTCTGATGCTGGACTTGGTGTTCTATAGGATTAGTGCGCAGTGTTATCTGATCACGTAATTGCCTGCATAAATTGATAGGGCTTATTGTATCATGCTTGCGTTCTTCTTCCTTATAAGCTACCACTGGTCGAGCTGGTGCGCGCACTCTTTATCTCCTGCCCGGAACCCTGGTGCCTTAGATATACCTTTTAATTACAGTAGTCTCTTTGGCTAACTCAGTGTAAAAAGTAATATCCACCAGGTGAGCTTCCTCTTTTTTGCGAACGACTTCTTAGATGCTCGAATCACCACCCCTTTGCCCTTCAAATTTGCTTTGTCATATTGGTGATAAGTGGAAGGCACCAACCCATGATTGTTCATCTACACTCTTCCTACTAACAGCTGATACGATGGTTCACACTCCATAATATGTAATTTAATATCGAAAGTAATATTCCCCATTATAATACCCATATTAACATATCCAATGGATTTAGAGGGCTGGTTGTCGTACCCAAAAATAAAGAAAAGATGTTGTACTATCCTTATCTCAAACAGGCCTGTATCATAGAAAGACCCAAAATGCATTATGTTAATGGATGCCCCATCATCCAATAGAACATGGTTGAAAACTTAGTCATTTACGGTGGCTGTAAAATCAAGGGGTCTATTACGGGGGAACATGATCAACCTGTTAGTTTTTGAGAATATTACTTTTGAGAGGTGTTTTTTTTACAAGCTTGGCTATAGGTACCTTATACTTCAAATATGGAGCCATATTTTTCTTTGCAATCTCTAAGATGGATCGCATGACCTCTAATCGTGAATGCTCGGGGAGTCCAACTTGATCGAAGAACCAACCAAATTTTTATGACTGTACTACTACCGCGCATTCAATCTAAGGATCAGTTTGGTCCTCCTCAAGCTCATATACTTCTTCCACGTCTCTATTGGAAACTTCATCGAACGACATCACAATATTTGTTATCCCTAGAGAGCAAGCCTCCATTTGCATGATTAAGCTCTCGATAAGGCTTTCTTCATCATCATTTTATTCTTCTTCTTCTTCTTCTTCTTCTTCTTCTTCTCCTTCTTATCCTTCTTCTCCTTCTTCTTATTCTTCTTCTTCTTCTTCTTCTTCTTCTTCTTCTTCTTCTTCTTCTTCTTCTTCTTCTTCTTCTTCTTCTTCTACTTCTAATTTCAACTGAGTCATATTGAGGGTACATTTATCTAGAGATTCCTTAAAATCTTCCTCGAGGAACCACTACTCCTTCGATAGTTGCTCGGCCTCTTCATCAAAGGCGTTTGTCACGTGTTCTCCATGAACTGGCAGAGGATTATCATTCACATTGCCTTGGGGCAATTGAATGTCCCCTTTCTTGATGTGGAGGTCGATTAACCTTCTTAGCGAGAAATATTCCCTATTTGGATGGTTCACCTTGTTGTGCAATTTATAAAAGTTTGGCTTTTCTCTATCTTCTCGAGATGCCTGTGACGTACTGCCATTAACTGGCCTACATACTTTGTCATAAACTATGAGGTCGTAAATGTCCAGTGCTTGCTCGAGCATGCATGGTAGTTCAGGAGGAAAAACCTCCTTTTATTGCCTCTATCCCATCTTCCTTGGACGCCACTCCTTCCCTCGATCTCCATAATTCGCGTAGTTTACTCTCGGGGTACTCCCCCTCCCCGAATTAGCTACTGGTCTTAGTAATAAACTTTCCAAGGTAGGTGGAGGTGGAACATGTTTTACTATTAAGGCGATATTCCTTGTTGCTTTCAGGAACCCAGTAAATATGCCTTCACGTGTCTCATTAATCAAGTGTCAAATATACTCAGGCAGTAGGCCTTCTGCGTAAGCTTATAAGAGTTTATATTCTCACATATCCTCCCTCATATTTAGAGAGTGTCCACATAACCTTTTAATATAATTAACAACATCCTCCCCCAACCTTTGCTTCTCGTTAGCCATCTAAGTGAATGTAAACTCATCTTCATCCAAGAAGAACTTTTGAACAAACAGCACATGTAATTCTTACCAAGAGGCTAAACTTTCTGGTGCCAGGTAGGAGTACCAAGTAGAAGCCTTGTCTATCAGGAATTTTGAGAAATCCCTCAGCCTTAGCTTTTTATCTTTATAATGGGCCCCAAGGTTCTCAATAGACCTTTTCATATGTTTCATAGGTTTCCCCCTTTTCTCGTGTACTTGTCAAAGACCAGTGTAATATATCCCATTGGATAGGGATCATTATTGTACTCCTCTAGATACGGAGTACGAAAGTCATCATAAACTGATGAGCCATCTCCTCTAGCTTTGGAAATAACTATGAAATTTAAAAGACCCTTCTTCTTCTCTTCCATGCTAGATGGTTGAGAACTGGTCGGTAGTGGTACCACCAAGACAAGCATTTCCAGCGTAGATAGTGTACTCCCTCATACGTTAACATTCATCATCGGTATTGCAACAGCCGTACCTACACCCTGCATAGTTATTCCCACAACAACGGGTGGGATAATCGTCGGTGCAGCGGTGGTAGTAACATTATTAATAGTAGTCGGAGTAACTCCTCCTATAACGGAGGGAGTTGCTATTTCTGTCGGTGGTTTTGTGAAGTAGTTTGAACCTCCTGTGACCCCTCAACATCTCCTGGGCCCCGGGGGTTTTGATGAACTCCGCAAAAAAACTCATGAGTCCCATCATTTGTGCTAGACCAATTTCGACTGCCACATGCTAGCCATTCCCGTCACACCTGCAGCGACTGAGCCAGGATCCGTTCGTGCCACTCTTGCCCCTTTAGGAAAAATAGTGAGATCCAAATCTTCTTCATGCTGTATGGAATCAAAGTCAATTACCTTGGAAATATTATCCTTTGACATCTTTCAAAAGAGAATACCTCCCCAGTGGAGTCACCAAATGTAAGATATGGGTTCTTGGAATACGATTAGTATCAATTAAGGCGTAACCCCTTATCAAGACCGTAATTAATGCCCAAGATTATATATAAAAATGATGATAAATAAGAGTGAAAGAGATAACAGTGTTAAATATCCAAGCCTGTATTAAATGGGACCTTTTACACCTTAAATGCACCGGTGATATAATAAATTAGTGGAACCAGTAAGTAACCTAGTTGAAGGGAGAAATAACAAGCATTCTCATAAAAAATGAGGCAAGGTAGGAACCTAAGTCACAGTAAATGCTCAATGATGATGGTATCATTGGAATCAAAGGGAATGTTCAAGCAATAAATGTTCTGACAGTAATTCTAGGTTAAAAAATGTCGTCCTTGTAAACTGTGTTGTTATTGTATCTATATGAGGGCCAGTTCACTTGAGTCACCTTCATTGCATTAAATGTGATTGATTGGCATTAAATTCGGGGGTATTGTGATATTAATGCCAAAGATATTGCATTAAATTCATGTAATATGGTATTTTGACGGGAAACTACCTCAGTAAGCAGAAGCATGGTGGGATTAATTAGGATGTGACATGACAGACCAAAGGTTTATCTTAAAATGGCAAGAAGATATGAATTCATTAAATGAGCCTGCCATCCTAAGGATAAACCCACTTGAGTGCTATTACTTTGAGTTCCTAAATGTCAGATGCTATGACGTCACAACGTTGGTGAATAGTGACCTACACAGGATATGTGGTCACATCGTTCATTAAGTTGAGATTGCTCGGCTGCAAGTCACTTGAGCATCTCATGGACTCTTTGCTTGACTATAGATTATTTCTAGAAAATCGTCTCGGATTGAGGTTCCTCGAGGAGGTTCCCCAAGACATGGTAACTAGAGCAACAATATTTTCTAAACAAGGTTTTGTCAAAGTGTGCCAAGAGGGTTGGTTATTATATTCCCAACGTTGCGTTGCTCTTAATTCTCCAAACCAAATCCCTGTGAGGTTCCTAAGAGGAGGTCATTCGATAGAGCATGTAAGCTATCCCATGCCCTTCTAGTCATGGTCCATCGAGGGTACCGAACGTTCTCACTCATATTACAAAGTGAACTTTTATAAGTAAGCACAAATACAAGATAAGGTACATCCAAATTCTTTCTACAAATGTTATCATTAAAATGAGTTTGATATCTGTGGAAGGTCTCTCGAGTAGACTCTTTCTCTATTCTTCGTTATCCTTTCACTAAGTATAAAGTCGTCTCAATTAATCAATCTTGAGTCTGGACGCCCTACACCAATAAGTAAACTCATATAATATGCTTTCCTTTATCAAATTAAGTTATATTTGATCACGAGGTCTTTTTATTTATTTATTATTTTTGTACTTCCCCAACTTGACATCTGACATGCGATCCAATTGAGTAATTGTGTTTTCCATCGGTAATTACAAGGATTTAGTTTAATGTTCAACCTTACCATTAAATCCCCTACTCCTTCGCCAATGGTGGTTCTCTGGTAAGTAATATCTATGATCCACCTAATCTTACTTCTTAAACATTGAATAAATGCATCCTCATTACATGGGGGATAAGCAGCTTAACCTTTTTTTCTCCACCCAAACAAGTTATCATATGAAAGAATTTCTTTTATCATCTATATTATAGCTACATGCATTCAAAATGTCTTTTCACAGGAGGCATCATAAGTCAATACACCATATTCCCACAAATTATTCAGCTCGTTGATCAACGGATACATGTAAACATCGATATCTCTCCATGGGATCTAAGAATAAGTAGGAACATCATAAAAAAGTGATCCTTAATTCACTTCCAACGATTCATGTTGAAGGGCGTAAGTATTATGGTCCGTATACTATATATCTTCTCATTATGCCTAAAGGGTTTAATTTATCAGTGGCTATTCCCAACCTCACATTTTAAGGCTCTCAAGCAATATAATTCAGATCAAATTCCTTCCATGCCTTACTATCGTCTGGATGCCTCAATGGTCCTATCATACACATGCTTATCACTATGACATATCATATCAGAAGCTATCTTCCTCGACATGTATAATCTTCGCAACCTCGGTGTTAAAGGGAAGTAATGCGGGACCTTATGGCGGATTTTTTTTACCTTTCCTACCATTAAGTCTGTGGTAAGACTCCCCACATACTAGGAATTATTAGCATTATCTTTACCAAAAGTGTAAAATCATGTTTGCATCCATAGATGGTCTCATACCCTAAGCCTATGTCCCATAAGATTTTATTGGCATCGTAGATAGATCTTAGAACAAAATTTCCTTTCGGTAGGAGTTCCAACAATACCCCCATTATCATATCGAATGACTTGTTGATCCACTTTCCATTTATCTTTAAATGAAACATTGTAATCACTAATTTTAACAAAGTGTACTTATTATAGCCTGGGTACACCTCAAGTTATGCAACCACCAATAATTTTTTAATGTTTTGAATCTCTTTCTTTTACGCACCATGTGTCACTTCACCCGTATCCGATTCCCCCAATCATGATCCATGTAATACGCTACAATGGTCTTCCATTAATTGAGGAAACTCATCCCCATAATCTTTCGTTGTTTGCCATTTTGTTATCTAGATACATGGGTTTGAAACTTGGAAATAGATTTACCGTGGTACACCCAATTCTCATAAGATTGCATTATCCCATGTCAGATTAAATGATTGTTTACCACTTCACTACTACTCCAATATCGATTCATGCATTCATTATATGGACACTAAATAGTACCTTCATTTCTCACTTTGTCCCTTGAAAATTCAATAAAATCCCTCACCTTATCAAAATATTCCTTACCTAATCTCTGCCTTAGTGTCCTCCAACTTTTGCCTCCATATCTTTTGTACCACTAATTAACAAATTGAATAATCACGATTAATTATTTCACTATATTTTTTTTAGACCTAAAACACATACAAGTCCATTAAAGAGCATATTACACTTGATGTCAATAATGCGATGCTATATCTCGACAACAACAAATGAATTGAAAAAATGCACAAACTACATTTAGTGAAACTTACTAATTTTTTCCCAAAAAAATACATTTGATCAAAAACAAGATTCTATAATATTAATCAATATAAAAATATAAATGTTTGACAGTTTTCACAATTCACACTAATGCACACGATACCTCTAAAGGTTAATAACATATACACAATCTTGTCAAAGGGTGGACATTCCTCGTCTTTTGCTCCCCCACTCTCAAAGGTTATTAACATGTACTCATTATATGGATAAGTAATGGAATTTTATAATATATTTTAATTTTTAGATACATGCCTAACTAATTAATTACATATACGCAGGGAACTAAGAAGATTAATGAAAAAACAAGATCCAAACAAAAAAAATACACAAATCAGAGAGAGGTACTACAGTAAATCAATCGGAGAGTGATATTGTAAAGAGTTTTCTTTACATTGTAAAGTATTATGAGTAGGATATTGTAAAGTGTTTTCTTTTATCATTATATCATTATACATCTTACAAGAAGAAAAGTTATGAATGATATATTACGAGTATTCTCTCCTATTCTTATTGTATGGATGATTCAAATTATATGTTTTAGTTCATCCTAAGCTATAAAAATCACTCATGTGGTGAAAGCGTTAACTCACTCTCGGTGACATGACAATTCGAATGGGGCCAACCTCGTCCATGGATTCTCAATAACATCGAGAGGGGGAGTAATGTGATAACATCATTAGTTTGGTGAAAAACTCTTTCGACCGAGACGAGAGTGTAGGATGAGATCTATCATCCATACACTCTTAAAACGATGAGAGGGGGCTTATGATTAAACACCATAATTTGGTGATCTCATTTGAGAGATCTCGATTGGCCGTCTTACGATCACGGTCTTTTTTAGCCAAATTCTCCCTCAGGCCTTTCTCCATAGTCTAAACATCTATTCCCTTCTAAATTAAGGGCATATTCCTCTCAACCCGGTCCCCCGGATGATAGAAGGCAAACAGAGACTGTAAAAATGCGAAGAATCAAGTTAGTACAAGACAACACTTGAAAACTAAAAACGACCAAAGTTCAAGCAATTATCTGAATGACCCTATGAAGACCAAATTCAGTGAGAAAGGATGAGTTCATATAGTGAAGAAAGCGCTTATCAACATCGTATATTAAGGAGACGATGGAGTTAATTGACTTCTTATCACTCCCAATCAAACTCTCATCGTTAAGATTTAATTGGGGAAGACGAGTGGAAAGGGCGTCATCAGTAGAGATATGTATCGCCCCGTCGGCCCCTTTATCTGGACGACTTTATTTTTGTTGGCAATGGCTAACAATGTCTTCCACCCGCTCTTTTCTTTTCCTTGTATCAATGGCTCGGCTAGGGCTGCTAACAGTTATCTTATTCGTTTGGCCACTTAGGGCTGTTTGTTTTTTCCCAAATATGTTAACCATATTGGCAAGATTGGGGGACACCATCTTCTAAATTTACTCAGGTGTATCATTTGGACAATCTACAAAAGTTCAAAGTTTTATATAAGGATTATCAAAATTGAAACTACCATTAAAGACGAGGTTATAATCCCAAATGAAAAATAAACTTATGAATCTCTGTAAGAGGACCAATATCCAATACCGTCTTGGGAAGGATGTCAGGGGTTATGAGGTCCTCATATTCAATGGGAGCACCGCCCTGACCTTGGACTCTAATCTTCTTGATCTTCTCCTGGTTGTCTAGGATCAAGCATGGGTCAAGCTTCGCAACCATGGACACTTTACCCAATTTTAGAGGGATCCTCAGCTCGAAGGAAGAACATAAGTAGTTTATAGGAAACTCCCATGTGCCGAATACAAAGAAATACATTATCTTCCAATAATGATTGGATGTTTGGTTGATGATGATAACTTTCTTTATCGGCTTCCTGGCCACAAAGTGGTAGTTGCCAGGCTGAGCCCTTATGCAAGAGACATTATTGCATGCCATGAACACACTAACTGGAAGCTCAGTGCCATGACAAAACTTTCAGATAAAAATAAAGCCAAGTTAGATTCTCTAAGTGATCGGAGAAGGTTGAGCAGGAGCTATGTCCAAACTGGCAAGGATGGCACACACAACAGGATGTATAGGAAGACGAAAGCTGAATGTGAACATCTACTCATACACCATAGCCTCACCTAGTCAGCCACTAAAAGCTCTTTAAGACTCATCAGGAACCCTCATCGTGATACAAAGGTTTATTTTGTACATATGCCTCCAATATAAGAGGTTAACATCACCAACAGTGCTATGAAATGTTTGAGCATAAGTGGTTCCTCAAACTTATCTCCTGAGTTGACGATATTAACGGCTGGTACTTCACTTGGAAACTTGTCGTAAAATTCCCCCTTAGTCATGGCTGAGACGGGGATAACTGTTTGGATAGGGTTTAGGTGACAATAACTCTTGGCCCCTCAGAGACCGAATCATCGGTAGATAGGTCTGCTAATGATACCGATAAAGTGCTCCCAACATCGGCTGTACGAGAGTCATCATAAGAAAAGTCTACCTTATCAGACCTAGTGACCCCGATTTTGGCAGTATGAGAGGCAGACACCCTCATGGCATGATCATAAGAGTTGACACTAGCTGAGACCCTAGATATAGAAGGACTTCAAACCTTTGAGGACGAGATATCGATGGCACCATCACGTAGAGATAAACCCGCACTCATTGAATTTCCACATATAACTACCGTTGGGGGATAAATAGTAAAAGAATCCTCTCGTCTCTCAACTATGGGAGGATGGATGAAATCAAGGGAACTAGGAATACTGGATGGAAAAGAAATACCTCGGCCCGGCGTCTAACCTCGGTTTCGACCTCGTGCTGACGGTTCTCACTGAAGATCCTCTCTCTAAGGCCTGGGAATTAGTCGATCAACTCGTATAGTTTCCTTAACATCTAGAGGACGAGTTTCAAATTAAAGCTTAAAAATGATTAAAACATGCAAACAACTTGCAAGTTTGATCATGTTGACCAAAGAATCAAAAAGAGAATGAAAAATATTTTTGAGAAAAAGGCTCAAGAACAATACGAAGAAGATAACCAGAGAAGAAGACCAGAGTTAGCTAAAAAACCTCACAGTAAGGGAAACATGCAAGAAAAATGGTTAAAGAAACCCCAAAACCATTAAAACCCCCAAAATAACCATAAACTGCCTTAAAAACACCTTAAAGCCACCAAGGGGAGGTTGCCAAAAAACTTAAAAGTGATTGAAAAACTCAAAATGCATAAACAACCTATAATCAATAGAAAACATAAATAAAAGGAGAGAGGACGAAATACATGGGAGGATTGGTTCCTGAGAAACCAAGAGGAACCCTAGACGCTGGCCTGAAAATGCTTGAGCAAGGAGAGAGTGACTGGTTCTAGAGAGAGAAAGCAAAGGCACGGATAAAGAAAGAGAAAATGAAATGTTTTAGTTTTTAAATAATTAAAATTATTTGGCATAAATTCCCAAATGAGTCAACATTTGGCGCCAGACCCAAAGTGCTTCAGCCGTCGCTTATGCTTGGGAGAGATGCTAGCCAATAGGAACTGAGACATGTGCCGCTTACAACATGCAAACCAAGAAATCGAGTGCCAAGTGTCATTTTCTCACTTCCATCAATTAATCCGTGTATGGCAAGTTAAAGACTTCTTATCATCGACTATGATGTCTCCTATTTACACAGAACACGATGGGCTGGGGGTGTTTGATATGCCCAAGTATGACCTCATCCCCACAAGACGACTTCTCGGTTAGGGCCGAGTCATGCATACAAGCGTTCTTCATGGACCAATTTTGGCGACCTTCATCTCATCTCAACCATTAGGTCGAGGCCTCTCTACAACCTAGGCTATGTAACTCGTCTCGCACTCTTATAGGCCGAAACTTATCAGGGGTACATGCACACGTTAGACTCGTCTCGGTCAGATGCCACCATCAATCGAGACCACTATATAAATTATTAGCTCATACTACTGTATCATTTGAGGTGTCTTACTTGTCCAAGACAACATACCCACAACAAGATACATTTGTCACTTCGCAGAGCATGTAGAATGGAGCATGAGTGGGAGAGTGCGCGTAAGATGCGAGCTCCACTTGGACAAAATCGATGCAACATTTCCCTCATGTGTGAGGAATATTTCTCTATCATGAATTACATGCATTGGTGACAGGTGGATACAATACATTGGCTACTCCATATTGTACATGCCTATTATATGCTTGGGGTGCACACTGCACGACCCCAACACTATATATACTTGTTTCCTTCTACCTTGAGAAGGTTCGTTAATTCGAAATACTAGAAAAACTCTGTTGAAATTGCAGTATATAGAGAGAAAGTTGAGTGCATTGTAATCCAATGCAATTAGATCCTAGTCTGAAAGTAAACATTCACTCACCTGCATAGTGGAGTGGCCTAGATAGGCTGAACAACTTATATTTTTGTCTTTATCCTCTTTGCCTCACCTCTCGCTTCATTTATATTGATGTGATTTCACCATTGTTTCACTCTTGAGGTTCTTCTGGTTGAGCTCTTACTCATTTAATTGGTGGTATCATAGTTGGCACCATCAATAGATATGATGGAGAATGGTGATGAAAATGGAGAAGAACGACAGTGGAAATATTTTACTTCAACACTGAAAATAGAAAAATTAAAACCAGATACAACTATAGATCTACAATTTAAAATGGAGTAAGTATAAATATAAATGGGAATGAATATAATCACAGAGATTTGTGATTATATTGATAAAAAAAGATCGATGGACTTTCCCTTGAATCACTCTCACTCACACGGAGAATACAAAATTCGAGAACATCCTTTACATAAAATATAATCAAAGAGATATGAGTTTTTATCAATGTTTATCACCTAGATAGGTGATTCTGTAGATCTCTCTATAGCAGTTCAATTAGTGACCAAAAGAACCTAAATGTAGAATAAAAACACCAAGCACCAAAGTCGATCCAAAGATGGCATGAAAAAAATAAATCAAAATTTTCCATCCTTATCACAAAGTAATATCATATAAATACCAAAACTCAATGTAAGACCCAAATACATATTGAGATATTTTTTTACCAATGCTACAAAAAGTAAAAAAATGGTACCTGAGAAGGGCAATGACGAGAGAGAATGGCGACGATAACGGAGAACAAAGAGCTTTGTGTGTGTGGGGGGGGGGGGGGGGGAGGCAAACCACGGTGGACATATACAAGCCACATATAGTAACATATGAGGGAGAACGATGCTAGTGGAGAACTAAACTAGTGGAAATAGAGGGAGAGTTTTTAGTAAGGAACGAGAGTTTTTTTTAGTGAGGTGAGAGTTTTAGGAGGGTGAGGTAGTTTTGGCTGAGAAAACAAAATGTTTTTAAGGAGAGAAAGAGTTTTAACTAGTGTTATTTTTTTCTTAAAAAATATTAGAAAATATAATACATTGTGCCATATGATCTAGATGACGCTAAAAGGATATGTAATTTTTTGACATGAAAACTATGTCGCTAAAAGTAAGGTTTAATTCCGCGACATTAATACTCTGTCGCAAAAAAGGCACCAAATAACCAATATCAATTTGACATCGCCGAATGTATATGAAATTGGTGGGGAAATTTTAATGTGCAACCCCAAAAAATAAGATCTTTTTGCGACAAAAAATGATACGTGTTGCCAAAATTATGGCTTTTTGCAACACAAAAAGGTTGATGTCACAAAATTTAATTCAAGGTATATACATCGTGTTACATATGTATGACTAAGGTTATCCTAGAACAAAATCAACTTCCAAATGTGGAAAATTATATCCTATATGAAAAAATAATTCAATTACCAACTCTTTGAATTCCATTTCTCTTTCGATCAACTTCATAAAGTTGGTGATTGAAATGAAGGGGGATTCAAATCAAATACATGAAATTGAACACCTGACCCAAAAACAATGCGTGAGTGCAAAATGGCATGTTGAATAAAGGTTTGAAAGGGAGAAGAAAGAAATGTGAAAAAAGATCACTTCAGGGATAATATATTTTTCGTCAATGGATAAATTTAAGATGGTGACAACAAGAATAGGAGGTGGGAATGCTTTAGTCTTTGCTAGTTCGTTCTTTAAGTCCAATAAGCTACGCATGTCACATCTTTAGTATCATTGATAAAATTTACTAATCTTAACCAAGGTTCTAAGAAACACGGGGCGTGACCGAGGCGTGGAGGCCAAGCCTTAAGCCATAGAAGCCTAGGTGGGCTTTAGGCGTAAAAAGGCGTTTAGGATTTTTTAACATATTTTAACATTTTTAACTATAACAAGGCAATTACAAATACTAAAATGGTACATATCTTAAAATATGTCTGAATATATACAAACTAAAGTACTATTTTTTAAAATACTAAGAAATAAACAAAAAAAAGAAAAGAAAAAATGCTCATCTTTTTGTGCGAGAGTGATAAGCACCCTAAAATGTACATTTTATACGTCGAATAAATGTATTTTAGTTGCTAATTCTCGACAATAATGATCTTATACGCGTAAATGTTCAATGTGCAGGCTTGATTGTAGTTGCGGTGTCAAAAGTATTATTTTAAGGCAATTTGCAGTCAAATGGAGCTAGTTAACTTGCCCCGTAACCTCGCTCGAGCCTAAACCTGTCCCTAAATCTACCCTGAAGCCCGTGTGTGTTTAGTTTGTGCCTTTTTAATTTTGTTTAGATTTTTAGTTTGAGTCGTTTTATTTTTAGGATTTATTTTACATTTTTAGAATTTATTTGCATATTTTTCTCTTTCTTTTTATTTAGTGTAGTTTGATTTTGATTTTGAGTAGTATTAGTTTTTAGTTTTTATTTTATTTTATTAGGATTAGTTTTTTTTAGGATTTCATTTATTTTTTAGTTTTATTTGGATTTACATTTTTTTAGGTCGTTAGTTTTTATTAGATTTTTAGTTTTTATTTTGTAGGTCTTTAATTTTTATTTTATTAGGAAAAGTTTTAGGAATTTATTTTTCTACTTTTATTAGTTTATTTTTTTAGGAATTGAGTTTTAATTTTATTAAGTTTTTATTTTGTTAGGATTTAATTTTTAGTTTTATTAGTTTTAGTTAGAGTGATATTTTAAGGTGTCCAAATTAAACACACTCACACATTCCTACACCTAAACACACTCACCATACCATACACCATCACACACATAAACCCCTCTCCCTTCTTCTTCAACCTCCCAACATCTACCTTCTCTCTCCTACCTCCATTAACCCACAAAAACCTTCCACACTCTCTCCTCCATTAAACAAAAATTCACCACCACCGAAACCCCAAAACCCCCATCTCAGCCATAACCCACAACCTCCGGTAAAAACCTGCCTCTACCCTTATCCCGATTTTCCTCAAAACCCGGTACTCCAAACTTGAAACCCATCGGTCCACCTGCCACAACGCCAATGACCTTAGCCCACAACCCATTTCGGCGAGCAGAACCCGCTGCTCTCCCTACTCCGGATCCGGCCAACCCTTTACCCGACTCAACCCCGAGACACCTGCCTTATGTCGGTACTACCTGGATACCCTCCATCCATCCCCTTACCCGCTCCCGACCCCCCCTCCTCATCACCCATCCTCGACCTCCTTAACCCGACAACAAACCCGTCGGTGTAGTCCAGCTGCTCAACTCCCATATCCAAAACCCACATACCCATGCCAAACCCATTTCCTTTTTATTCCAAGCCTTCCACGATTTACTTCTTCACATGCCAAAACAGTCAAAGCTAAAAACAAACCAAAGAATAAAACATATCTCCCACATGTGCCTAATAAACCATTTACCCAGTTTCCCAAAATACCCCATAACCAAATCTCATATTTATCCCTTACTCTCATTCTCCCCACTATCATGACCTCACACCCAAACCACGTGCACCCTCTATTAATTCCTAAATTAACCCTCACCCACACCTTATACGAATTCTTATACCTTTATCCTCCCATTTTTATCCCTAACTCCATGGGCTACTATAAAAGAAGACTCAAGGCCACTTGAAGAGCATAAAAAAATAGAATAGAGAAATTTAAAGAGAGACTTGGAGAAGAAGAGAGATAGTTTAGAGTAGAAAATTAGGTAGAAATATTCGTAAATAATTTAATTTTTTATTTTTGTTAGAGATTAGTGAGTGATAAATTTGTGAGAAATTTAATTGAGTGGGTATTATATTGCAAATCGATTGGATGCTAAATTAAAGTGGTTTATGCTTCAAATTCAAGAATTGGAGTTCAATTTCACTCAAAGAGATTTGGTTTGATTATTCTTTTTTCTACTTTTATTTTAATTGCCTAGTTGATTTGATTATCATGTTTAATATGATATTCGGCTAAATCCCCTTTCAAGGGGTGGGGTGAACCCTTATTTGATGTTATTTTGATTTACTTAGTTTGATTAATTGAAAATTTCCTTTTAATGTTAATTTTGATCCCCCACCCTTAAATTTATCCCTCGAGAGAGGGTAAATTATTTTCGAGAGAAAATCGAAATTCTAGTTATAATACCCATTTTAGATTCGAACTAGAGATAGGAGTTTCTTAAGTGTGGTATGATTACTTGAATTTCAACTCCATTTTCATTTTCTAAGATGTAAATACATTTTAATCGATTGATCCTAGCGAGTGATTAATTAAAAGGAGTGTAGATCTATTTTCTAGAGTTGTGGGGGGTTAAACTTAATTTTTTAAAAGATTACTATTAAAATTACACTTGCAACGAGAGTTGATTTGTAATTTTGATATTAATTTGGGAGAATTCAAATAATTAAATTAATTAATTATAATATCTAAAATTTGTGGTGTAATCCCACTCATAGATTGCTCTCACATTTATTTACCTCACTTTGCCTCTTATTTTAGTGTTAGACTTTGTTAATCATATTTTTAGTCACTTTTTAGTTAATTGTTTACATCTTTGATTTAGTTAGTGTTATTTCACTTCTTCTCACCCAAAATTGTTTTAATATTGAAAAAGGCTAAAAAAATAGAAAAAGTAAAAATCCTCAAAAGAAAATAAAAGTGAATTGCAATTGTTTTTCCCTCGATTTACCCCCTTGATGTGGATTGATACCCTTACTTACCTCTACACTTGAGTTTGTTGTATTTTGTAGGTAATTGGGGTTTTGATTAACTTGGCTTCAACAACGACTACACACAAAAAGTCAAGCTATCAGAGAGGAAGAGAGGTTTGGAATACTATTTGTCTTTTGATTGTTTTGAATGAGATGTTGGTCCGATTTTAAAAAAAAGTCTTTAAAAGGCGATATCTTTTCATTAAAGTGTTTTTGTTTAAAAAAAAATGTGCCTTAAGCCTTTAACCAGGAATAAGACGTAAAAGGCTTAAGAGAGGGGGGGGGGGGGGGGGGGGTGCCCAAGGCTTAAGCCTAAGCGCGCCTTTTAGGACACCGATCTTAACCAAAGAGTCACAACAACATCCAAAGGTTGTATTTGTGAAAGATATAATAAATTTGATTAATGGGAACAAACCCTAGGAAGCTTATTGTCATACCTTTATAGTAACGACTTTTGTCATAGAAAAAGATTTTTTTTTTATTGCCAAATAAGTATGTTTAACATAACCACGCTTCAAATAAACTCTTATAGACTATATTCTAACATAATATCATGTTCAACACTATCTTGTGTGTGTGTATATATATATATGTACTCATTTAGGGAGGAACATATAATACCCCACACTTTTATGGATAATTAAATTACATGAGGTGGTGTAATTTAATAATTTGAGAATTTAAAGTAAATGAGATGGTCTAATTATATTTTATGTCGCAGGTGAATAAAAGAGACAAATGATGCTATTTTATGTGGAAAACACATGTGGGGATGTGTCGGGTTTAAGACGTGAATGTTTTATAAGTGACTCGGATGGAGATTTCGAGCGCACGATTGCTCTTGGAAGGGTCGAGATAGTCAAAATAGAGTACCTGGCGTAGTGTTTGGGTTCCGAGGGCTTTTTGGATCAGTAGGGACTCACATTTATGTATACGAGTCAATTTTGGATTTATTAAGGGATAAACCCTCATTGCTCTCTTATAAGCCATGAGAGAAAGAGAGAAAGGGAAAGGAAATAAAGAAAGAAGACATAAGAGAAAAAAGGAAGAAAAGGGAGAAAAAGAGGAAACTCGGGCCAAGCTCCAACGGATTTCGACACGAGATCGTCGGATTTATCCCACCAGGCAAGTGTTTAACTTGCTTTAATCATTTTAGTGTGTTTATAATTCGTATTATAGTTGGTGTAAAAATTATAAGATTTTGGGTTTGGGATTCTTGAATGAAAATGGGTTCGTGGAAACGATTTTCATATAAAATTGATTTGATGATAATTTCTTATGAAAATCTAAGCTTGAAGCATTTTAATGCTGGAAATTTGGTGAGATAATGAAAAGAATTGATTTTTGGGTTAAGGCTTAATCCATAATATCTATGATGAATCCCATTAAATTAAATGGTTGTGTTGGTTGTAGATAAGTGTGTAGATATCTACTTTGTTGGTTTGGGAGATTAGAAACCTTAAATCTTGGATTGGATGAGAGTTTGAGTGAATTTTGTAGAAAGCAAAAATCTGGACAGATCGGACCGGTCCGTTTTTCTTGGTTACTGGTTCGGTCAGATTATGATTGGACCAGTTTGTTTTTCTTAGAAATCGAATCTTTCGATTTCGACAGAAAAATTAGAGAACTTTTCTTGGGCTAAAAGGATTGAAGAAGAATTTTCTTTTGGAGATATATATTAGGGGATCCTAAATAGAGTGCGAGGACATCTAAAAGAGTAAGTGGGTGATATATAAGTCTCGGGTTAGTGGGAAAGATCCAGGGTTTAAAATTTAGGAATGTTTGGGACGAACGCCATTCGAGGAATTATTCGGTGGGTTCGTACATATATATTTATGAGTGTAGAATATATATATATGCCAATTATATATGGGTAGAACATATATATGCCGAATATGTATGAGTAAATCCTAAGGTGTGAGTAGGATAATTAAATAATATTAGATAGACGTGAGGTGATGCTATTCGTAAATAAGAGATGTGAAAATTATATCATAAGTGAGTGAATACTTATGGGATTAAAATAAGTTGTGTGTATACTTATAAATTATTACATAATGGTACATTCGGGATTATAGGCTAATGCCAAGTGAGATAGGCAAAAATAGTCGGATTCGATGATATATATATATATATATATATATATATATATATATATATAGAGAGAGAGAGAGAGAGAGACAGTATATATGACATGATTATAAATATATTTGTGTGTTATTGATATATTTATGTGGAACATACCCCTCTAGTTCTATCATGAGAAGTTGCGCGATGTGGGTGAATCCCTTGGCTTGAGGAGAAGGGTGAGTATAGCCCCAGTTCATAGTCGTTCAGGTATTTTAGTGTGATTATTTATCCTGGGTGGGACGTCTTGGGTATGATTCGGTCTCACTTTCAGGTGAGGAACTATGACCGCTTCCCCTACGTTTGTGATTGATTTAGGGTTTGGTGTGAGATATTGACCTGGCTGCCCGGGAAAAGGTGTGAGAAATTCCCTGGAGGATGATATCATTCTAGAGACTTCATCCTTTGAGTTATAGCTTTGAGGGATGGCTGTTATACTCATATAGTGTGTGAAGTATAAGTATAGATATGCTTGATATGTATCATATATATATATATATATATATATATGGACTAAGATAAAGAATGTGGTATAGATATACTAGATGTGTATAGTATATTATATCTATATATTTGAGATGTGAGAATATGTATATGGACTAAAACAAGGAAAGAGCGTGAGAAAATTTTTGGACTATCCGAGAGTATAAAATCCGGAATAAAATATATGATATATAAGGATGAGAATATTATATACGAGATAATAACCCTAAAATGTGGATAGGGTAATAACTAGTGAATGTTATTTAAATTATATGGTTATATGAGAAGCGAGAAATTATAATGTATAAGCTTGGGCGAACGCTTAGAATATTTAATATACACGATGTACGAGATAGCGCATGGTTACTTGGAAGTTTTGTGAGATGCTAGTTAGGCTGGGTAGCGTAACTAGGATGGTTAAAATATATGCATTAGGCGTGCATTGTTAGATAAGAGGGGATGGGTATCCCATGTGAGTGCGACACTAGTTTAAATATTGAGAGTGTCATATTTTAAATATTAAAGTATGTTAAGCACTTGCTAAAATATTTTTCAAAACCCGGGATTTGACCCGTATCTATTTTTCTTTCTCTTCCCCTTTTGTTATAATTTGTAGGTGTCCATATACAGGGACGCCTGAATGATTATCCCTTTGAGTCAGACATTGCTGTCGCATCTGTGGATGTTGGCATGAAATTTTATAGATGCCTCTCTCCTTGTGATCTAGATAGGAGGTATTGCGAGTTATATTCGGGCATGTTTCCCAATTGTTGTCTTTTCACTTATTTACGACATTTTTATTTTACGCCCATTCGTTATGGTTGTATACATGTTACCGAGAGTTATAGGTTATTTATTAATTCATTTCATTTGTTATGTGTATTACCGTGTGAATGAATTTTACTTGCGCGTTTAGTTAAAAAGATTAGAAAGTTTAAAATTTTGACGGCAGACCTAATAGGTTATTAGTAATCAATTGGTTTTCGACAGTGATGCTGAGAATGAAAGCATTTGAGATTCCTATTTTATTTGATATAAGACTGATCACCCGATATTTTATTAGGCGGGGTGTCACAAAACATTCTTGAAATATAATGTACTTAGGGAGAGGAAAATTGATTTTTATGATGAGAATACTCAAAGAGTTTGGTAAGGTCCTCCATAGTTGTCATTTATACATGTCACTTGGATATTGCACATTTTAGTTGAAGGAAGGAGAAATTACTATGAATGTAGGGTTATCATCGAGCCAAATCATATAGTCCTCCAGTATTTCCCCATTCTATTTAATTGTTGAAAATAACTTTATTATCATCATCATATATTTGGACATCATCATTATTGAAAAACTGGATTTGATCTATTGTCATGTGTGTATTAACGCCTTAATGATGCGAGAAGCGTTCATTTTGAAATGCGTTGATTAGTTGGATTACAGAAATATATCGCATGACAATTTAGCATATATTTAAGAACTTAAGGATAGTTAAGTTGTTATTTGAAAAACTAGTTTCAAGCCTCGTGCGGTGCACGGATGCTTTACAATTCTTTTTTGCAATGCGAAGCAATCAAATTTTATAAAATAGAAGAAATATAGACACGGGTCATTAGATTAACCAAAAAATCTATAACATAAAAAAACAAAATAATTTACAGAATGTGATATTAAACCCATAATAGACGTAGTTCCTTAATTAAGCTATGATCCTCGTTATAGCTTAATTTCATTGTCAGTAGTAAAATATTAGATATATTGTATAAAGTATAAGAAAAAGATAAAAGTGATCAATATCTTTTATCTATCTAAAGACATTAAGAATTTAAAATACAAAACTCAAATATAAGTTATAAAGCTATTTTTAATATATTTTTTTGCCTTCATTGCAATGTTGTTCATTGTGCACACCCCAACTGTGATCGGGGTGTGGTAAATTATGTCCTGTCATAAATTACCATGGATACAAATCTCGAAAAACATCTGTAAGATACTAACCTCCCAAACAAAAAATAGAAATTCAAGATGTCAAAAAACAAAGAATAGAACCTCCAAGGGGTTAAAATATAAATAGGATAAGGCATAAAAAAAATCTAAAAGCCCTTCCAGTCCTTTAACTGGACGGTTAAAGGTACCCCAAACAGTAACTAATTGGTTGTACCCACCCAAATTAATCATTACGAGATCTTTGGAAATATTTTCTCAACCATCCACATGGATCATGCCTCGAATCCACCATCCAAGGAATTTAATCGATTGGTTAGACACCTCGGGCTAGACCCTTACAAACAAGTTCCCCAACCAATCATTAAAAGAGCAAAAAAACCAAAATTTGATTCGATTTTTCAATTTTTTCTCCCCTAAACGTTCGAGATACTTGAGCTTATTCTGAAAAGTTTAGAAGACATTCGTACATAAAAAAAGTCACTTTCCTATTAAAGAAAGATCATACTTTCAAGAAGTCATTTAAATCCTGAATAAGGTTTATATTTTTGAAAGGTCGCCTCCGACAAAAAAATAAAGGCGAACCTCTGTGCACATTCCGCAAAATTCAACACTTTTATACGAAGCTCTACCCGACTAAAAACGGAGTCTACCAGACTTAAAATGGAGCTCTGCCCACCTTAAGAACCTCAAGTGGGGACATTCCCCTGAGAAAATTTGGCTCACGCTACCAGGGTGAAGAAAGTCTGCCCAAATTTTGGGTCAAACTCCCCTATATATATTGGGATGAACTTTCAATATCGTTTATCTCTTATAACCAATCCCCCTTTTAGGGGACTGGGTATGCACTTTACAATGATTATGTTTTAAAGCCTGGTTTTTAACCAAGAACCTATGTTAATTAACTTAACATGATCATGTCACACCCCGCATAATTCTAACGTCGGCCGCCACCAAAACTATGCCGGGCGTGAACTAAATAAAATATTGTTCTTAGCATGAGACATATAAAATCAATCCACAATATAAATGATAATCAATCCCAAAAGATAACCATCCAAGAAAGCAATAAAATATCGATCGCCATGCTAAACGCAAAGTAAATCCAATCTCTAATACTATGAAACTGAGTAATCTGCAACTGAATCCAGTGAAATAACAGAATAAAATCCAAAGCAACTTTGGAACCGAATGACCCAATCAAAACAAAAAAATGTGTCTCAAAGTAAATACGAAGGAATGGAAAACTAAACTAAATCAATACACTTAAGGTAGAGCAACTCCAACTGTACCTCCAAGCAAATATTCAAATAATTCTATGCAGCTTCTCCAAATACTATTTCCTGAAAAGTTAGTCAACGCACGAGGTCAGAGCCCCGAGCATGAATACACACTACTTACGTCAAACATGATCCATGAATCCAGATAGTAGCATTATACGTAAAATATATCACAATAGAATAGTTTAATTAAACAAGTAATTAAATGCGATAAATTTAAATCACTAACTACCTGCTGAGATCCCATTTCAAAAGAAGACAACAATATGATTTTAAATTCCCAAGTCTCACGGTTTTAATCTCATTTAATTAACCAAATTTTATTAACGTTCTCACTTTTTATTATTTCCACCGAAGTGTCACACTTCCCCTTGTCAATAGATAGCCAAATCCGTTTAAACTGTCGATCCCCCAAAATATGACAAGGTTCCACACACGACACGACATAAGTCGCCCAAGAATACCCAGTTAAACGGTCGGTCCCTAACACATTATGTCGCCACCAAATTTAATACCTGTTTTTAACTTAGGAATTAATTCTCAATTTTCTCAATTTCACAATTTACAAAATCCACCACTGATACGACGCAAATATTGCGTATTTCTCCCATTAGCCTACACGTTATTAGCCCCCTCGGGTATCTTAATCCCTATATTTATGTTCGTTAACCATACAACCTCAAATTTCTATGTTAACATGTTTTGCAGGGATTAATTGAGCTTTTGTAGGTATTTGGATGCTTAGTATGAAGTTTGGATGCATTCTGGCAAAGTTTTGTACAAATCAGCACGCATAAGGGCTTTTTAGTCAATTTACAATTTGGGCAAATGGCCCAATTTCTTCGCGGAAGTTTATTCCCTCTGAACAAGCTTCGCGTGGCCGCAAACGGTGTGCGAATCGGAGCTATATCGATGAAATTACGGGCTTTTGTGTAGAAGAGAAAGACATCTCAACCAAAACAGAGGAAGGGATCAAAGTCCTACAGGTGCGAATCGATTCGGACCATTCGAATCGATTCGCTAGGAGACAGTGGCAAAAATTCACATTTGCGAATTGATTTGCCCCATTTTAGTATGCCAATTCCTCTGTTTTCGAATCGATTCGGACCTGCCGAATCGATTCGCCCCTTTAGCAGCCTTCGAGGAACCTCCTTACGAATCGATTCGGACCAGTCAAATCGATTCGGTCCTACTGATATTTGTTTTTCTCCTTCTTTATTTACAAGTTTTCCATGGGATATTTTGTGTATAAATACTCTCTTCTCTCATTTTTGGGAGGGGGATATTCATATTTTCATTTTGTCTTAGATTTTAGGGTTGGTAAACTTGGGAGATTTGCCCTACTCCTCTCTTGTACTCTTTGTTTTGTAAGTTGTACCTTAGTTTTAATTACATTAATTTAGTTGTTTTCCTTAACTTCCATGCTTTCATTTACTTGCTTTCTCTAATTTCTTGCATAGATTAAATTATTTCTTGCTTAATTAGTTTATTTCTTTGTTAATTAGTTTCATTTATGTCTAGCCCTTAGATAGATAGGGTCGGGGTTGTGTTCTGCCAATTACGGGTTTGGACCTCGAAAGTTAGGTTTTGTGTAAAATTGCATTTAATTGACACCTCGCGTATTAAAGACGGATTATTATGCGTTTAACTTTATTTGTCACGCAACTTTAGTGCTTATAGCGATATTCCGAATTTAATCCGCGTGTGACCATTTTTCGTTAAATGTTTAATCCCGTAACTTTGGGTTGAATTTCTTATCGTGTGATGTTTATGCTTAATTGAAAATGCTCGATTAAATTGCTTTCGAGCCAGAATCTTGATTAGTAGTTGTTTCAATCCCTGTGGTAGAATGCGATCCCGATCCTTGCTTTAATTTTGTGTAGCGTAACTTATTCTTTTCTTTTTCCACCATACCCACAAATTACCTTTTCATTTATTTATTTTACACTTTTATTCCTGAAGTAATTAAACAATTAAAATCTAAAATTTAATCACTCCCTGTGGATTTCTTACAATACCCGACTTACCGCTGTGCTTGCTTGTCAAGTGTAGTCGTAGTTTAGGTTTTTTGCATGTAGAGCGGGAGCCGAAATCAACGACAATGTCCCTACACGAACACTCGGTTCCCCTCGCACCAAAATAGCGCCGTTGCCGGGGAGTGTGTTTTAGATAGTAATTGTTTTATTATTTCGTATTATTTCTTTCATTCATATTTGTATTCTTTATTTTCCCATTTCTTTTTGACTTGTGTTAGATTGTTTCGAGAAATTGAAATCTCGGTGTTTGTCGCTTTTGTTGAATAACTTATTTTGAAATGTCTCGCTATTACGCTTTAGATAACCTTAATTGTTATGAGAATTGTTTTCCAAGTTATACTCCCAAAACAATGAGAGAATGCTTACAAATTCTTGAAGATGAGTGCATTGAGCGTGAAATTCAAGAGTATGTAAGTGATCCCTCATCGCCTTGTCAGGGTAATTTGGAATGCGGGGGATCCGTTAGCTATGAGCAAACCGCACAAGAAGATGAAATGTTTTCTTGTTCGTTTGATTATGAGTTAATGATAAAGGAAATTAATGACCGATCCGAAAGTTCTCAAGCTTGGTTTCTAGAAACCGATGCCATGCTCGATGAGATTATTTCTTCACAAAATCGGGTTGAGGTTGAAACTTGCGTTTCATCTCCACCCCTTTTTGTTGAAGAAATAATTGAGAGTGAGACAAGGTTAGCACTTTTGATTTTCAACCTCTTATTAATTCTTCTGATTGTATTGAGGTTGTTGGTCCTTCCTTTCCTTTACTCCCTACTATTCCCTAACCATTAAATTTATCACAAGAATCAGTTGAAAGTCTTGAGGACTTTGACCCGATTCTTGAACGAGAATGTTATTTTAAGATGCTTTATCTCATGGGCTTTTCACTTGCACTTGACCTACCTCCCCTTCCAATTGAAGAATCTTGGGGATGTGATTTTTATTTTTTTGAGACTAATGTAGTCTTATCCCCCGTAGTATCCAAATCCCCCATCGTATGCCCAAAATTTCAAATTGGCGATAGTTCACTTTTTTCACCACCCACATGCCTTCCTTTTTTCAAACGAAATCATTATTTTTCGGGAGGCATGTTCGTTTTGGAGGGTCCGCCGTTGATCTTTCAAAGTCAAATCCCTTTTTGGATGGACTCTCAACTATTTAGACTTCTAGTGTATAGTTAGTGTGAAGCCTAAATAGTAGGTTGTAAATAATTAGCTTTTTAATTTTCTTTCTTTCCTATTTTTCTTTCCTTTTAATTTAGTCTAGTGTAATTAGTTAACTTTTTGTTATTTGTTTTTGCTATGCTCGGTACTAACTTATTTTGTAGATTTCATTGGACTCATGCTTATGGTCATCGCTCCAATTTTGGGTAATATCGTTCTTTTCCTCTCTTTGTGTTGTGTTCTTAATGCGCATTGAGGACAATGCAACATTTAAGTTAGGGGGTGTAGGATATTCTATCCATTTCTTTGCTTTGTCCATGGATTTGCTCACATTTAGTTACTAAGTATGCCTTTTCGTGAAAATTTAAAAAATTTGAAAAATATTTTCTTTCTTTTTTCTCCTTTGTTGGGCATTTTGCCTTGTTTCCGATGATAGATTTTAATAATTGCCCGATCCAAATGACAACTCAACGATGCATGTTCTCGATTTTAGAAGTTATTAGACTTTAGTCCTTAAATCACTGATATTGTGAGTAACTTCATGAATTAAACTTTATCCCATGAGCATATGCACTTTCCTTGTCATATTGATTTGGTTTAAGATTTTTATAACTCGGTAATCTTTTGTTGCATTGTATATACTTACATCGAGTAAGCTTTGTACCTTTCGTCGTTTGTGAGTGTTATACACTATTCTTCCCTCTTTGAAAATGTTGAATTCGTTGGTAATCTCACTTTTCTTTCATTTGACCGTTCATTAATTGAGTTCATACTTGAAATGTGTTACTTGAGCATGATTTTCAAGGTTTGTTTTGACTCGAGAATTGCGTAAACTCTCTGAAATGATCATAGGCAATCTTTGTTATATCGCCCATATTAGCCTTGACCTCACCTTGTATATTTTCTCTAGTCAACCCCTTTGAGCCTAATTATTAGCCTTTCATTTCATTACCTAAAATTCCATAACCAACTCCAAATTGGAGTTTAGCCCATACATACACTTTCCATACCTTTGTTTGGAATGTTACTTGGGATTGAATGATGTTGTTATGATGTCGGTTGCAATTTAGGCATATGAGAGTTTGATAAGTGAAGAAAAGTGTTGCGAAAAAAGTGAAGAAAAAGAGAAAGAAAAAAAGAAAAAGATAACAAAAGAGAAAAATGAGAAAAAGAAGAAAAGAAAAAGAAAAGAGAAAGTTTGTATATATGTTGTGTATGTGTAGTTCGATAAGCTTTGATAACTCTCCAATTGTTATATCTAATGCTTGTTTGGAACTTGTTTTCCAATTTTTGATATTGCCCGTATTTTTCCATTATCCCGAGTTTTCATCCCGAACACTTTGAATCCGTACATACATTCCTTCATTCTCACCCTAGCCTAGCCTACATTACAACCCTATTACAAGTGCTATGTGATCTTAGGTTGATGTAATTCAAAGGTTTAAATAGTTTTGATAATCTGTGAAAATGTATTTCGCTTCTTTTAGTGTGCGATATCCTTTCATTGAGATTACAATTTTTCATTTTATATATAGCATTCTTCATTTGTGACATGTGTGCGGCCTAATTTCCATTTACATTTACTCTTTATGCCCGCATGTTCCGTGTGTTACCTCCCGTTCCAAGTGAATTCATTCGATGAGTGTAATGCCCGTGAGGATTGAATATATGCTTTCTTTATGTTTATCCAGTTTATTTAAGTTTTTACCAAATCATAATTTGCATTTTCTCTCCCCTTCCCACTTTTCAAGTTTCAATTCTATGAGGTGCATTCAACCCGTTAATAATAACGGACTTTAGCTTGAATTCATTCAATATGCTAATAACGTGTTTGAAATCTTTTTCGTTGTTGTTGAGTTTGTCGCCTGTTGGGTTGGGCATATTTTGAGGAAACTGTATGATGTTTGTGGGTTTCATCCCTGAAAACCCTCATGAGACAACACTCGTCCACTAGCGTAACCTAGGGGTTAACGGCTTATTACATATGCTAAATGCAATCGTGCGCCCGAAAAAGTGGCCTTAATCTTTTTATTACTTTTTTATCCCATTTTGTACTTGTATCCTGCTTTTGGTTTGCTTGTAGTTCTTGTTGTTTCCTATTTCATTGCTAGGAACTAGCAATGTGTAAGTTAGGGGGTGTGATACGACGCAAATATTGCGTATTTCTCCCATTAACCTACGCGTTATTAGCCCCCTCGGGTATCTTAATCCCTATATTTATGCTCGTAAACCAGACAACCTTGTATTTCTATGTTAACATGTTTTGCAGGGGTTAATTGAGCTTTTGTAGGTATTTGGATGCTTAGTATGCAGTTTGGATGCATTCCAGAAAAGTTTCGTACAAATCCGCACGCATAAGGGCATTTTAGTCAATTCACAATTTTGAGCAACTGGACCAATTTCTTCACGGAAGTTTATGCCCTCTAAACAAGCTTCGCGTGGCCACAAACGGTGCGCTAATCGGACCTATATCGAAGAAGTTATGGGCTTTTGTGCGAAAGAGAAAGACATCTCAACCAAAACAGAGGAAGGGATCAAAGTCCTGCAGGTGCGAATTGATTCGGACCATCCGAATCGATTCGCTAGGAGAAAGTGGCAAAAATTCACATTTGCAAATCGATTCGGGCAAGCCGAATCGATTCGCCCCATTTTAGTATGCCAGTTCCTCTGTTTTCGAATCGATTCGGACCTGCCGAATCGATTCGCCCCTTTAGCAGCCTTCGAGGAACCTCCTTACCGAATCGATTCGGACCAGTCGAATCGATCCGGTCCTGCTGATATTTGTTTTTCTCCTTCTTTATTTACAAGTTTTCCATGGGATATTTTGTGTATAAATACTCTCTTCTCTCATTTTTGGGAGGGGGATATTCATATTTTCATTTTGTCTTAGATTTTAGGGTTTGTAAACTTGAGAGATTTGCCCTACTCCTCTCTTTTACTCTTTATTTTGTAAGTTGTACCTTAGTTTTAATTACATTAATTTAGTTGTTTTCCTTAACTTCCATGCTTTCATTTACTTGCTTTCTCTACTTTCTTGCCTAGATTAAATTATTTCTTTCTTAATTAGTTTATTGCTTTGTTAATTAGTTTCATTTATGTCTAGCCCTTAGATAAATAGGGTCGGGGTTGTGTTCTGCCATTTACGGGTTTGGACCTCGAAAGTTAGGTTTTGTGTAAAATTGCATTTAATTGAAACATCGTGTATTAAAGACGGATTATTATGCGTTTAACTTTATTTGTCATGCAACTTTAGTGTTTATAGCGATATTTTGAATTTAATCCGCGTGTGACCATTTTCCGTTAAATGTTTAATCCCGCAACTTTGGGTTAAATTTCTTATTGTGTGATGTTTATGCTTAATTGAAAATGCTCGATTAAATTGCTTTCGAGCCAGAATCTTGATTAGTAGTTGTTTCAATCCCTGTGGTAGAATGCGATCCCGATCCTCGCTTTACTTTTGTGTAGCGTAACTTATTCTTTTCTTTTTCCACCATACCCATAAATTACCTTTTCATTTATTTATTTTACACTTTTATTCCTAAAGTAATTAAACAATTAAAATCTAAAATTTAATCACTCCCTGTGGATTTCTTACAATACCCGACTTACCGCTGTGCTTGCTTGTCAAGTGTAGTCGTAGTTTAGGTTTTTTGCATGTAGAGCGGGAGCCGAAATCAACGACAATGTCCCTACACGAACACTCGGTTCCCCTCGCACAAACCACCCTTATTATCGATGTGAGATCCTCAAAATTCCTCTTAGTCCCATACCTAAGGGTCCCTAAGTTATCAATACGTCCTACCCTATTTATATGATGAATTTCTAACTTAAATCTCGACCTAGTCTCATGCCTAGGCAAACGTAATGACGATAAAATATAGAAAATCAACCCACCCCCAATATGATAAATTCACGATAATCTACCCTCACTAGTCCCATACCTAGAAGGTGTAAATCATCTAAAGGCCTACCCATAGTCCCATACCTAGAGGACATCCTAAAATACAGGGAGAGCAAAAATACCCAAAGTCCGTCGTCACAATGGCAATATAATAATACCAATAAATCACACAACGAAGTATAATAATCATTGTGAAAAACTACACATGATAGTTCAATTCAATTAAATCTTAATTTCACCAAAATTGATCCCAATTAATTATTTTAAAATAAACACAATAATTTCATCATTAATACGTCAAATTACCAATTTCATTATCTCCACACAATTTATATGAGTTGTACGCCCCCAAAATCATTTATTACAAAACTAGGGTTTTTCTACATGCAACCTACACCAACAAAACCCAAAATTCACTCATAAATCCTACGTACCCAATGGCTATGAATATTATTCATATTAAAAGATTTCATAAAAATAGCCCCAAGTTTTAGTGTCCACTTTCTCTAATTAGATTGCTAATTGATAATAAGAAAAACATGAAATTAAGGTTTTCGCAACACTTAAAACGCATAATACTAAAGAAAATGAATAGAGTATTCATGCCTGATATTGGTTGGATAAAAATCTGAGTAGACAGATGAACTCCTCTTGAGAAAACGCCAATTGAATCTTCAATTCTAGAGTTAAAACTTTTTAAAAGTTGGGGCTATGGGTTGTAGATGAGAGGAAATATGTTTTGAGAACCTTACTGGAGAAAGTTTGAGAGAAAAGAGTTTTACAAGTCCCAGCCCCGTATTAGTTTGTTATTTAAAGGGCTTAAGAGCTAGAAAAAAAATTAGGAATCTAATTTAGCCGCCACCTAAACTGTCATTCGAACAACTGATAGCTGTCGTTCGAACGAGATGCTACGTTGTTCGAACGACATACGCTGTCGTTTGAACTACCCCAACACTGATAAAAATTCTGCTTTTTCTTAGAAAAATATTTTATAAGTCCACAAAAAACGTACCTGCCAGTTAAAACATACTAAAAATCGCTCTAACATTTTATTATAACTCCAATTTTATTCCGGTTGAAAATTTACTACTCAAATATAAAATCAACATTTTTAATTATTAAAGACCATGAAATCCAAAATTTTATTTCTCTCGAATATTCCAATTAATTAATAAAAATATGGGGTGTTACATACTTCCCCACTAGCAAAAGAATTTTGTCCTCGAAATTAGACGAAGCATACACATCAATGCGTAAATCTCGCAAAAGAAAATAAAGCTCACATATGCCTAGCTGTAGAATGCCATAATAGGGCTCCCATATCCCCAATCCTACGCGCACCTATCCCACGAACAAAAATAATAATATATATCGCTATATATACACACACACACACACACACACACACATAACTATGAAAGTAACGGTGTACCACGCGCTCTCGCAAATCACCACTCGATTTTATTTTCGATAATCTTTGCAACACATAAATTCTCAAATCAAATCACATCGTTGCATTGATATAAGACATACCTAAAATTTATACTAATAATCTTATAAATAATTAACTTCTCCAAAATCAACTCTAAGGATCCTCACATCAAGCTTACTAATTCTAAACTCAATGTCTACAACATCCTTAACACAAAATTATATATCTCCAAGAAATACAACTAACACGTGTGCTAGACCCAATATCTTATGGAGTAGGAATCAACAAAGGATATCAAAGATCGGTAACGCGAAAGCTAAACGGACTCATTACCTACGAGACCTAAGACCATGCTCTGATACCATCTGTCACACCCCACGTAATTCTGGCGTCGGTCACTACCAAAACTGTGCCGGGCGTGAACTAAAGAAAATATCGTTCTTAGCATGAGACAGATATGAGACATATAAAATCAATCCATAAGATAAATGATAATCAATCCCAAAATATAAACCATCAAACTAAGTGATAAAAGATCCATCTTCATGCTAAACGAAAAGTAAATCCAATCTCTAATAGTGTGAAACTGAATAATCTCCAACTGAATCCAGTGAAATAACTGAATAAAACCCATAACAACTTTGGAACTGAATGACCCAATCAAAACCATAAAGTGCGTCTCAAGTAAATACGAAGGAATGGAAAACTAAACTAAATCAATACGCATAAGGTAGGGTAACTCCAACTGCACCTCCCAGAAAATCTTCAAATAATTTTATGCAGCTTATCCAAATACTATTTCCTGAAAAGTTAGTCAACACACGAGGTCAGAGCTCTGAGCATGAATACACACTACTCCCCTAAAATAGAATCCATGAATCCAGAAAATAGCATTATACGTAATAAATGTCACAATATAATATTTTAATTAAACGAGTAATTAAACGCGATAAATTTAAATCACTAACTACCTGCAGAGATCCCCATTTCAAAGAACACACCAATATGATTTTAAATTCTCAAGTCCCACGATTTTAATCTCATTTAATTACCTCAATTTTATTAATATTATCACTTTTTATTATGGCAGTCCTCCAAGCCTGGATGGTTATTTCCACCAAAGTGTCACACTTCCGCTTGTCAATAGCCCGCCGAATCCATTTAAACTATCGATCCCCCGCAATATGACAAGGTTCCACACACAACACGACACGACATAAATCTCCCAAACTTACCCGGTTAAACTGTCGGTCCCTGACACATTATGTCGCCACCAATTTTAATACATGTTTTTATCTTAGGGATTAATTGTCAATTTTCTCAATTTCACAATTTACCAAATCCCCCACCCTTATTATCGATGTGAGATCCTCAAAATATCCCTTAGTCCCATACCTAAGGGTCCCCAAGTTATCAATACGTCATTCCCTATGTATAGGATGAATTTTGAACTTAAATCTCGACCTAGTCCTATGCCTAGGATGACGTAACGATGATAAAATACCTAAAATAAGCCCACCCCCAATATGATAAAAATCGCGATAATCTACCCTCACTAGTCCCATACCTAGAAGGCGTAAATCATCTAAAGGTCTACCCATAGTCCCATACCTAGAGGGCATCCTAAAATACTGGGAGAGAAAAAATATCCAAAATCCATCATCCCAATGGCAATATAATAATACCAATAAATCACACATGCAAGCATAATAATCATTGTCCAAAACTACACATGATAGTTCAATTCAATTAAATCTTAATTTCACCAAAATTGATCCCAATTAATTATTTTAAAACAAACACTGAAATTTCATCATTAATACGTCATATTACTAATTTCATTATCTCAACACAATTTATATGAGTTATATGCCTCCAAAACCATTTATTCCAAAACTAGGGTTTTTCTACATGCAACCTGCAACAATAAAACCCAAAATTCACTCATAAACACTACGTACCCAAGGGTTATGAATATTATTCATATTCAAAGATTTCATAAAAACAGCCCCAAGTTTTAGTGTTCACTTTCTCTAATTAGATTGCTAATTGATTTTAAGAAAAACATGAAATTAAGGTTTAGGCAACACTTAAAATGCATAATACTAAAGGAGAGGAATAGATTATTCATGCGTAATATTTGTTGAATAAAAATCTGAGTAGGCGGTTGAACTCGTCTTGAGAAAACACCAATTAAATCTTCAACTCTTGAGTTAAAACTTGTTAAAAGTTGGGGCTATGGGTTGAAGATGAGAGGAAATATGTTTTGAGAACCTTACTGGAGAAAGTTGGAGAGAAAAGGATTTTAAAAGTCCTAGCCCCGTATCAGTTTGTTATTTAAAGGGTTTAAGAGTTAAAAAACAATCAGGACTCTAATTAAGCCGCCGCCTTAACTGTCGTTCGAACAACTGACAGCTGTTGTTTGCACGACCCCAACACTGATAAAAATTCTGCCTTTACTTCGAAAAATATTTTATAACTCCCTAAAAAACATTCCTGCCAGTTAAAACATACTAAAAATCATTCTAAAATTTTATTATAACTCAAATTTTATTCCAGTTGAAAATTTACTACTCAAATATAAAATCAACATTTTTAATTATTAAAGACCATTAAATCAAAAATTTCATTTCTCTCGAATATTCCAATTAATTAATTTAATTAATAAAAATATGGGGGGTTACATACTTCCCCACTAGCAAAAGAATTTCTTCCTCGAAATTACACGAAGCATAAACATCAACGCGTAAATCTCGCAAAAGAAAATAAGGCTCACATATGCCTACCCGTAGAATGCCATAATTGGGCGCCCATACCCCCAATCTTACGCGCACCTACCCCACGAACAAAAATAATAATATATATATATATATATATATATATATATATATATAACCGCGTACCACGCGCTCTCGCAAATCACCACTCGATTCTATTTTCGAAAATCTTCGCAACACATAAATTCTCAAATCAAATCACATCGTTGCTTCAATATAAGACACACCCAAAATTTATGCTAATGATCTTCCAAATAATTAACATCTTTAAAATCAACTATAAGGATCCTCGTATCAAACTTACTAATTATAAACTCAATGCCTACAACATCCTTAACACAAAATTATATATCTCCAAGAAATACAACTAACACGTGTGCTAGACCCAATATCTTACGGAGTATGAATCAACAAAGGATATGAAAGATCGGCAACGCGGAAGCTAAATGTACTCATAACATACGAGACTTAAGACCATGTTGTGATACCATCTGTCACACCCTGCGTAATTTCGGCATCGATCGGCACCAAAACAATGCCGGGCGAGAACTAAATAGAATATCGTTCTTAGCATGAGATAAGTATGAGACATATAAAATCAATGCACAAGATAAATGATAATCAATCCCAACAGATAAAACCATCCAACTAAGTGATAAAAGATCCATCTCCATGCTAAACTAAAAGTAAATCCAATCTCTAATAGTATGAAACTGGATAATCTCCAACTGAATCCAGTGAAATAACTGAATAAAACCCATAACTACTTTGGAACCGAATGGCCCAATCAAAACCATAAACTGTGTCTCAAAGTAAATACGAAGGAATGGAAAACTAAAATAAATCAATACGCATAAGGTATAGCAACTCCAACTTCACCTCCAAGAAATCTTGAAATAATTCTATGCAGCTTCTCCAAAAACTATTTCCTGAAAAGTTAGTCAACGCTTGACGTCAGAGCCCCAAGCATGAATACACATTACTCCCCTCAAGTAGGATCCATGAATCCAGACAGTAGCATTATACACAATAAATATCACAACAAAATATTTTAATTAAACGAGTAATTAAACGCAATAAATTTAAATCACTAACTACCTACAAAGATCCCCATTTCAAAAGAACACACCAATATGATTTTAAAGTCCCAAGTCCCACAGTTTTAATCTCGTTTAATTAACCCAATTTTATTAATGTTCTCACCTTTATTATGGCGGTCCTCCCGCCCCGGGTGGTAATTTCCACCAAAGTGTCACACTTTCCCATGTCAATTGCCAGCCGAATCCGTTTAAACTGTCGATACCCCGCAATATGACAAGGTTCCACACACGACACGACTTAAATCACCCAAGCTGACCCGGTTAAATTGTCGGTCCCTGACACATTATATCGCCACCAATTTTAATACCTATTTTTATCTTAGGGAGTAATTCTCCATGTTCTCAATTTCACAATTTACCAAATCCCCCACCCTTATTATCAATGTGAGATCCTCAAAATACCACTTAGTCCCATACCTAAGGGTCCCAAAGTTATTAATATGTCCTACCTTATGTATAAGATGAATTTATAACTTAAAGCTCGACCTAGTCTCATGCCTAGGCTAATGTAATGACGATAAAATATCGAAAATCAGCCCACCCCCAATATGATAAAAATCGCGATAATCTACCCCCACTAATCACATACCTAGAAGGCGTAAATCATTAAAAGGCCTACCCATAGTCCCATACCTAGAGTGCATCTTAAAATATAGGGAGAGCAAAAATACCCAAAACTCATCGTCACAATGACAATATAATAATACCAATAAATCACACAATGAAGCATAATAATCATTGTGAAAACTATATATGATAGTTCAATTCAATTAAATCTTAATTTCGCCAATGGACGCCAAATTTTTGAAAAAGTTAATTGGGAAATTCATACGAACGAAGCCTTCTCTCTCTAGTCAACCCTAGCGAAAAATCCCTAATTAGGGTTTGCATGGCTTCTTCCGCCACCCCTCGTGGTGAGAAGGGCATGAAAATGGCCCTTAACCTCCCTCCTCCTTCTCTAAACACAAGCCAACTTACACACCACATAACCCATCCACTGCAAAAATCATTTGCTGCCATAGTTTCTTCTCACAAACCACAATCTTTTTCCCTTCAATAAATTTCTTCATATTAGGGGAACCAACTATCTTGTACGATGACCAAAGTCTTAAAGATATGCCACGTACTTTCAAATATACCCTTGTGGGGAAATTATCCAATGGGTGCCCTCCTATAGATGACATTCGATCTTTCTTCTCCCTTTTAAAACTTAAATCCTCTATGAGTATTGGGTTAATAGATCCAAAGCATATCCTGATTAGGCTGGAGCATGGAGAGGATTTTTATAGAGTCTGGCTGAAAGAAACGTGGTTCATTCATAGCCATCCCATGCGTACTTTTAAATGGGACATTAATTTTCATCCTCATAAGGAATAAATGATAGTTCCCTCATGGATATTATTGCTACTGCTTCCTATTCATTTATATAACCGACATGCTCTATTCTCTATTGCAGAAACTATTGGGATTCCCCTCAAGATGGATAATGTAATTGAATTATTATCAAGGGCAAGTATGGAAAGAATATGTGTGAAAATTGACCTGAAGAAAATTCTCCCATCTAGGGTTTGGATATGCAATCAAGACAAAGGTTCAGGGTTTTAGCAACAAATAGTATACGGGGATCTCCCTCCATACTGTTTTTCATGTGGCAAAAAAGGTCATGATCAGGACAAATGTTTCATAAGAAAGGATAGGGAAAAACAAGAAGAAAAGATTTTGGCTGCAGATAAGAAGAAAAGGGAGTCAGGAAAAGTTAAATCCACCAGGGAGTGGGTAAGGAAGACTTTCCAAAAAGTTACTGCTCAAGTGGAAGATCGGAATGAGGATCTTACAACTGTTGAAGAAGGAGAAATTAATGAGGACTTAGGGACAAGTCACCAAAAATCTCATAGACTTATTACAAGTTACTTCCCAATATTAACCCAAGATAAAGTTCCCATGCCAAACCACCAAGAAGATATTAATAACAAATCAAATAGTCCAACTATCTCAGTAATCTGTAGAAGTAAAGACCAAAGAGAGGAAACCATTGAAGTCAGCAGTCATTGTACCCCAAAAAAACACACTCCAGTTCAGCTAGACAAGTAAGAGAAAGCAGTGCAAATGCAGGAGGAGGGAAGCAAGGAAGTAGAAATGAACTTGGCAATTGCAAAAGACAACAGTAATGCTTTGGAGAATTCTGGAGTTGTGCAGCCAGATATTCATCTTCTGAAGGAGGTACATACTTCTAATAATGTATTTGAACAGAATGATGGGTTTATCACAGTTTCAAATAGAAGGAAGGCCTCAAGGAAGGGAAGAACAAGCCAAGAAAACCTTTATTCCACTCCTAGATTGCTAAGGTCCTCCTCAAACTCTAAAACCCTTGTTAGATCCAAATATTAGAGGCAATAATATGGAACGTTAGAGTCATCTCGAAGAAGGGAACGGTGAGAAGATTAAAACGTCTAAAGAGAATTCATAATATTCAGATGCTAGCTATTTTAGATCCAAAACAGAAAGAAGAATCAATTCAAAAGTTTTGTTATAAACTTAGTTTTGGAACTTGTATTTCAAACCTCAACAGCAAAATATGGTGTTTTTTTCAAGAAGGTATTGAATGGGATTTAGTTGGTAATATGGATCAATGCCTTACTGTCAAGGTCAAGATGCAAGGCTCTCTGTCTCAAATATTCCATGCAGCATGGTGTGTGCAAGCAACCATAGGTATACTAGGAGAGTTTTGTGGGAGCATTTAACTGAGATAGCTTCTAAAGTTGATTGGGTAGTAGGTGGAGATTTTAACATTATCTTAGACTCTTTAAAAAAAGCTGGTCGGAATGAAGTTAATTTAGGGGAAATGTAAGAATTCGTGGAATGTATAGAGAATAATGGCTTAACAGACCAGCCAGGTTCACTCAAATCTCCAGGTTGATCGATGCCTATGAGGCAAGGCTCCAAGAGAAAGGGGAGGTCGCTCGCAAGCAAGAAGCTGTGAATGCTCGCCTTAAAAGAAGATTGGAAAGGATGGAAATAGAACTCCATCATAGCACCAGGCGACGTCAGTATCGCACTCTTAGCCCTCAGGTGAGCAAGTTTCGCAGCCGAGGAAGGAGACCTAGTCATGGATCTCAAAGATTCGAGGAACATGAATCGGATAATGGCTCGCTCGCGCAAAAGCGACTAGCTTATCGATGCAGGAGTCCAGCTCGAGGAAATGATAACATACGAAATTTAGTTCTGAGAGAGATGTACCAACACCCAGCGCATCGGTGTGTAAGATTGACAAGAGAGATAACCTGGTGAGCTCTCAAAACCCAGATGAAATACCCTTTCTCAAGGGAGATAGAAGAAGAAGCCCCCAAGAAGTTCGTAATTCTTAGATTCAAGATCTATGACGAAAAGACTGACCCTATCGATCACGTTAGGCAGTACAAGCAGGCTATGATTCTCTCGAGCCACAGGAACGCACTAATGTGCTGGATCTTCCTTTTGAGCTTGCATGATGTGGCCCAGAAGTGGTTCGAGATACTCCCTCATAGATCCATCAGGAGCTTTGAGTCCCTGGCAGAACTCTTCACGGCTCGCTTCATTACCAGCAGCTCCCATCTGAAGAGGATGGATGCCTTGCTAACAATGAAGAAGATGCCCCAAGAGAGCCTCCGGGACTACATAAGAAGGTACAGGGAGTTATTAAACAAGGTCAAAGACTGCTCAGAGCAGGTAGCCGTAGCCTCGTTTAAGATTGGCCTACCCATCTCTTACCTCTTTCACCAATCCCTCACTAAGAAGGAGGCCACAACCATTGATGACTTAATAGTTCGCATCGAGAAGTATGCTGAAGTTGAGGATATGACCCACCTCAGCGCAGGGGCGAATGGTCGAGCTAAGCTTACTGCCAAAGGTAACGATAAGGATGAGAACCACAAAAAGGGAGCAAGAATGGGGGCAATGGTAGCTCTAAGAGCGAGAGCAACACCGATGCTTCAAAATCATTTCAGGCAGTAAACACTATCTTCAAAGAACCAATTTATAAGATCCTAGAGAAGATCAAGGATGAGCCATTCGTTAAGTGGCCCAAAAATATGGGAGAAGTTCCTTCGAAGAGGAACAACGCGCTGAGATGCGCTTTTCACAAAGAAAGAGGGCACAAAACTGAGCACTACAAGGATCTTAAATCCCGCCTTGAAGAGATGGCCCAGACTGGGCACCTGAATGAGTTTGTGGAGAAGAAGGCAGAGAAGGTTACTGCCAACGGAGACACAAGTCTTGATAACATACTCGAGGAAGATACTGGACATGAGTCCGCAGTGATTTATGGGGCATCAAATCTGAAATAGATTCAAGGAAATTCAACCCGAATGGAAGTGAAGAAGCTTACGGCAGTATTACAAGCTTTTCAAATCGATCCAGTAAAAACACAGGTAGGAAAGCATCGATGAGAAGCTGACATCGACTACAACAAACACATCGTGTTCACGAATAAAGACTTAGTGGGAGTGATAACCCCACATCATAACGCCTTAATCATTACACTCAGGATAGCGAATTATGATGTCGATAAGTTGATCATCGACCAGGGAAGCTCATCCGAAGTAATTTATCTCGACCTGTTCAGGAAATTGAAGTTAAGCGTCATCGAATGGAAGGAAGCCATTGTCCCTCTAGTTAGCTTCACTAGAAAAGTGACTATCCCTTTGGGAAAGATCTTACTGCCAATGAGGGAAGGAAGTGTCTCCAAGATGATTGAGTTTTTGGTAATCGATATTGACTCGCCCTACCAGGCTATCCTCGGTAGAGGGTGGCTACATGCAATGACAGTCGTTCCCTTGACCTACCATCAGAAACTCAAGTACGTGATTGAGCGAGGAGTAATGTAAATCCATGAAAATCAGGCGATGGCAAGAGGGTGCTTCATAGCATCCATCCTCCCAAAACTAGAAAAGAAGGCCGAGAAGGCCAAAAAGAAGGTTGAGGAACAAGAAGGTTTGATACCTTCAAAGTAGCAGCTAAAGTATAGAAGACCCAGAGTGGAGGATACCAGGCTCCTCCCCTCTGAACAAGTCATTGAAAACCTGGAAGAGGTCGCAGTCGGTGGCAAAAAAAAAGATAAAATGTTCTTGATTGAAGCCTCTCTCACAGATAGAGAGAAAAAGGAATTGATGGTACTTTTGAGGAACAATGTGGATGTTTTCACGTGGGAACCTTATGATCTTCCTGGAATTGACCCCAGTGTGGTTAGTCATTGATTGCACATCAACCCGACTTTTAGGCTAGTCACGTAGAAGGCACGACGAACTGCGCTCGAGAAGGCCAAGGCTGTAGAGAAAGAAGTGGAAAATCTGCTGGATGCAAGATCCATATTGAAAGTTCAATTCCCTAAATGGATGTCTAACCCATTAGTGGTTCTAAAGATCAATAGGAAATGGAGAGTTTGTATTGACTTCACTAACCTTAATATGGCGTTCCTCAAGGATAGTTTACCCCTCCCAAAGATCGACCAGTTAGTGGACGCCACAACAGCTCATCAAAGAATGAGTTTCCTAGACGCATACTCAGGGTACCACTAGATTCCTTTGTACGTACCAGACCAAGACAAGACAGCGTTCATCACCATCATCGGATTATATTGTTACAAAGTTATGCCCTTTGGGCTAAAAAATACGGGAGCAACCTACCAGTGGCTGGTCACTAAGATGTTTTAAGACCAAATAGGAGATACCATGAAAGTCTACATCGACGATATGCTCGTCAAGAGCAGTCATAAAAAAGACCACCTCTCAGACCTATCAAGGACCTTCGAAATCCTTAGGAAATATCGAATGAAGGTCAACGCGAGCAAGTGTTCCTTCGGTGTCCAGTCAGGAAAATTTCTTGGGTATTTGGTTAGCGAAAGAGGCATTGAATCCAACTCGGACCAGATTGATGAAATCAATAAGGTGCAGCCTCCCCACATGATAAGATACATACAGAAGGTCATGGGCATGCTCTCTACCTTGAATCGATTCATCTCAATGTTATTCGAAAAATGCCAGCCATTCTTCCAGCTATTAAAAAAAAGCAAAATAGTGGAGTGGAACCAAGATTGCTCGAAAGCATTAAAGGAGCTCAAAGCCTACCTCAGCAAACAACCCTTTCTCGTAATACCTCAAGATAATGATTCCTTGTACCTGTACCTTGTAATTTCTAGCCACGTTATCAGCTCTGCACTAGTATGCAAAAGAACGGGAATCCAACACCCAATCTACTATGCGAGAAAGACCCTCTTGAACGCCGAGCAGCGATACCTACCATTGGAAAAGCTCGCCTTTGCACTAGTGGTAGCCTCGAGGAAATTGAAGCATTACTTCGAAGCTCACTCTATCATCGTCCTTATATTACACCCCCTTAAATCATTCCTACGGAAGGCAAATCTATTCGGCAGACTATCAAAGTGGTTGGTCGAGCTCGGACGATTTGACATCCAGTTCAACCAAGGAATGCAATTAAGGGGCAGGTCCTCGCCGATTTCATCGCAGAATTTACAAGCGAACAGCCTTGCGACCAGCTTTAATCCATGAGTCAAAGGGAAGAACACTCGGTACAAGGTGTTTGGCGACTGTTTGTTAATGGAGCCTCCAATTCCAAGGGGAAGTTGTAGGCATTGTGCTCGTTACCCCAGAAGATACAATACTCGTACAAGGAATCAGGCTTGGATTTGAAGCCTCTAATAACGAAGCAGAGTATGAAGCATTAATAGCAGGCCTGCAAAAGGCACAAGTGTTGGGGTCAAAATAACTCGGGGTGTTTGGCGACTCGTAACTGGTCTCCAACCAGATGGGGACTTCAACGCGAGGGATGAGAGAATGGCAACCTACCTCGCCTTAACAAAAAAAAGTAATATCTAACTTGGATCAAGTCAGTGTCTGGAAGTTTCCCAGAGGACAAAACAGTCATGCTGACGCCCTAGCAGCCTTGAGCTCAACAATTGACTCTGACTTAAAAAGAACAATTCCTATCGACTTCCTTGCCCAACCGAGCATCAACCAGATCAACGAGCTGTCAGACGTGGACCATATTCTCCCGATCGAGCCACCGCCCAGTTGGATGGACCCCCTGAGGAACTATTTAAAAGATGGTGCCCTACCAGACGATAAGAAATCCACTCATCAGATAAGAGTTAAAGTTGCTCTCTTTCACTTATCTACTGAGGGAAAATTGTATAAAAAATCTTTCACCGGCCCTTACCTCCAATGTGTTCACCCGAAGGACGTCGAGAAAGTCCTACACGAGCTTCATGAATGAATCTGTGGGTGCTATACTGGGGTAAGATCGCTAGATTTTCGAGCAATGAAGTAAGGCTACTGGTTGCCATACATGCAGAAAGACTCTGGGGTATATGCTCGCAGGTGAGAGAAATGTCAATTACATGCTCCTATAGTTCACCAACCTGCCAGTGACCTAAAATCACTTACCATACCCTGGCCCTTCGCCCAGTGGGGTATGGACATTATCGGCCCTCTTCCCACCCCTGCCGATAATCGCAAGTATCTATTGGTCGCGACAGACTACTTCACCAAATGGATTAAGGTGGAGCCCCCGGCGAACATCAGAGATGCGAATATGATGAGATTCATATAGAAGAACATAATTACTCGCTTTGGGTTCCCAAGGACCATCATCACTGACAATGAAATGCAGTTCGAAAGTGGCCTCGTCCAGGATTTCTGCAACGACCATGGGATCAGGCACCATTTCAGCTCGGTAGCATACCCTCAGAGCAATGGACAGGATGGAGATTCTAACAAAATAGTGATTGATGGACTGAAGAAGCGATTAGAGCGAACCAAAGGGGCATGGGTGAGCGAGCTGCCACATATTCTATGGGCTTACCACACTACCCCACGACGATAAACTGGGGAAACACCATTCGCACTAACATATGGTATGGATGCAATCATTCCCTTGGAAGCTATCCTCCCCATCATGAGATCTACTCTGGTCGACCAAGGCCAAAACGATGCATCATTACTCGCTGAACTTGACCTGGATGAGGAACGAAGAGATCTAGCTCTAGTGAAACTAATGGGCTATCAGCAACAGCTGGCAAAGAACTATAACAAAAAAGTCAATTCGATAACATTCCAGGTTAAGGACTACGTCCTAAGGAAAGTTTTTGGCAATGCAGTAAAACCATCAGATGGAAAGCTAGGTCCAAACTAGGAGGGACCATTTAAGGTGACAAAAGACAACCTGCAAGGCGCCTATCACTTAGAAACACTGGAGGGCAGGGAGATACCCGAGCTTGGAACACAGCCAACCAAAAGAAATTCTACTTCTAGTTTTCTATATTGGTCTTTTATTACATTGTTGAAATTGGAAATTCATTTTTCATTATTTTTTGGTTAAACAAAAGATTATTTGGTAGTGGCATTCTATGAAGTGTTAATTTTTTATAATGAACTTTATAACGTGCACATCATTTCCAAGAGGCAGGCGTCTTATTCAACATATAAAAGCATGATGTTACCCTCCTCAGGTTTTTGTTATGAAACACGAATAAACTCCTAGTATTTCCCCTGGAAATATATGAAGCCCTACGGGGGACCCTTAGGCAGCTCGACCAACTTAGGTTGGTCGCCAAATAAGGTTTGGCTTAAAAACTTGCTCGAATAGAACATTCGGCGCCAGGCGTGTCCTCGCCATTTCCACACTTAGGACTAAGGGGTGTGACGACACAACCTAAAAGGTAAAGTGCGGTAGAATGGTATCTTATAAGCATACTGGACTGGGAGGACATTCACTCGATAAAAAAACTCTAGTCGGCTAAGAAGAGCCTAAGATAGTTAAAAAATCATTAAAGTAGAAAACACAATACACATGTTTAGTCGGCGAATCGCCCAAAATATAAATATTTTATTACTTAATTATGTTTACAAAGAGTTACATTGAATCAAACAAATCCTAGTAAGGATTAGGCTTTTGAGAAAGATAATCAGCTGCTTGTGCTCTTCGGCCATCGTCTAGGTGAGGAGCTAGATCCAACTCAACCTCATTTGCGTTTGTCTCTAGTAGCTGCCTGGGGATAACATCTATGGGTATCCACTGGTCGTCCCTCTTGAAAGGGTTAGGCATCAGAGTCGAAGGAGAGATCTCATGACGACACCAGAGCACTGAGTTCCTGGGAACCTTCAGCTCCCTGAGAGCATTCAACCATCCCCTAATATAAGATAGCTCTTCGACCTTTGTCAACCTCGTCGGAGCATCTGTCCAACCCTGATCATAACCATCAGTCCACACTCGCCGATGACCTTTTTTGAACAGATGCCTCAGCAGCGTAACATATCTATGGAGCCCAGCAGCTATCACGTATGCTCGATGAACATCTCCTCAAAGCTCGTCAACCTCCCTAGCTGCACTCCTATTATCTATACCAACTCATGGACCAGCCGATGAAGAGGAACCCCTCAAAACTTGAGGTGCAACGCTCAACGCATGCTCTCTAAGTCGTGACACTTCCCTCCTCATAGATTCATTCTCCTGTTAAAGAAATTATCTAACTTGATTAATCTCGGAGGCGTTCAAAAGTTTAGCTCTCAGAGCATTCACTTCTTCTTGGACAGAAGCACCAACCTCTTTCATCTATTGAAGTCTATCCTTCAGTTTGGCAACGAGCTTGGACTGGTCTTTAAAACTCTTGTTCCTCGACCTAAGGGACTTGTAAATCCTTATAAAGACTGGGGAACTTGGTTATTGGCATTAGGGCCAAGAATGCTTCCTAGTTGGGAAGTGACAGGTATATACTCATCAATATCAATCAGCTATAGACCATATAAGCATTAAAGGAAGAAATCAATATGAAGAAGGTAACAAGACTTCGTTTCATTAATAAAAGATTCCAAGTACATCAGTAGAAAGAAAAAAAGAAAAAATAAGCAAAACAAAAGTAAAAAGGGATCCCTAGAGCAGGCTAGCTGGTAACCTAAGTTTGCTCCGAGGTCGCTCGTTATTTTCCCTTATCTGCGGCAGTAGGAGTGCTTCCCTCAGATAGGGCAATCACTGTCCCCTGGTCAGAAGGAGAACTAATAGGGATGGTATGGGGAGCAAGAACAGCTTCATCGACGGCAAGAGTAGGTGCCTCATCCACCACAGGCTTAGGCCCAGAATCATGCTCATCAAATAGTGGGGAGTCAATATCCACCTCGGCAGTCAGGAGAGCCTTGTTCCAACCCTTCTTGAAGTTTAGACGACTGATATAGTCAATCTTAACGTCAGCATCCTCACACGCAGTGGCCCATCCGGCATTGTAAGAGCTTTCCTTAAGGGTAGATGCCTCGGATTCCACCTTCTTCACTTTTCTCACGAGCACCTTATTCTCCTCCATCACGACCAGTTTGCTCGAGCAGACCAGGTTATAGGACTGCCTTAACTCCCCAATCTCCTTGATCGCCACCTCTTTTGTTCGATTGGCTTCAGACAGAGCGAGATCAGAAGACTTATAGACAACATTGGTAGTCTTCAAGCTGGCCTCCAACTCGAAATTCTTCTTCTCAAGATTGGCATTCCTCTTCACCAGCTCGTCGCGGCTGCGGTAGAGGATGGCGAAGTCGGTAATAAACTGCAAAGAAGAGGAATATTAGCAAAGAAAGCATATAACAAAGTATTACGAGAATAGAGAAGTGAGAGTAAACTTACTAAGGCTAGCCTCTGAGTCGCTTTCAGAGCTAACTGGTCGGTCCCCATCGCTTTCTGATGATCAGTCGACAAAACTGCTCAATCAAGCAACGTGGGAGACAACTGAGGAGAAAGGGCACCAGAGGCCCCTTCAGGAAAAGCAAACATGGGCACCAGAGCTTTCCCTACCTTTGTACTTACCGCCTCTCTCCTCTTCTCCTCTTCCCTCTCTTTTCTCTCCATCTCAGCTTTCCTTCTCTCCTCTACCTTCTTCTTCTCCTCCACCTACTACTTCTCCTCATCCTCCTTCTTCCTTTCCTCCTCCTTCTTTCTCTCAAATTCTCCTCTTCCCTCTTCTTCTCCTGCTCATGAGCAACAGACTGAGAGCCAGTTGCAACCTCTCCATTGCCAGATTTCTGCTACTTTGACATGCGAGAAAGAAGCACATCATCATCATCATCATCATCATCATCATCATCATCATCATCATCATCATCATCATCATCATCATCATCATCATCATCACGAATCAGATTCTTCAAGGGAGGAACCATATCTTCCTCACTGGAACTGCTCGATTCACTTAAAGACTCTTGAGCCTCTAAAACTTCTTCTAAGATGGACGATCCTTCACCACCGGAGCTCTCTTCACTGAAACCACTTTCAACACCACCCCTGTTAGCACCTTCGCTCTCCTCACCAGAGCTGCTCTCTTCCTCGTCCAATTGGGCGAGATATACGGTAACCTCTTCGGTGATGTCTAGCTCAGGAATGCTGTCCATAGGATGCGCAATAAAGCTGGACCCAATGTTCTTGTATTTTAGAAGGAAGGTCGTTGATCGAGGGTGTTCACCGTCATCCAAGAGCTCCCTGATTTTCCAGGCTTTGACCAACTCAGCAGCTCGGATCTCGCTGAGAGCAGGCTCTGAGTTCTTTATCTTTGTCGAAAAGAGAACATAGGATAAATGATTAAAACAAAAGCTATACCTACCTATGAATTCCTCCCCATAAAGGGAATCGCAAATCTATCAGGCCTCGACCCTTCATCATGGGGAGAAAACTGCAAATTTTTGGAAATAAACCCCTTATGCCAGTAGTCCTTATGGGAATCAGGTAAATTCACTACCAATACCCTATCAGGACTCCTGGCCTTGAGGTACAGAAGACCAAAGCTTGTTCGCAAAAAAGAACAACATAAGAAGATTTCAGCAAGATTTAAATTGGTGCAATAGAGCTGATTTATTCTATATACACCATTAACAATTTTCCGGACATTGGGTGAGCACTGTGCAGGGACTATATTGAAGTAACAAAAAAAGTGAAGAAACAAATTGCTTGGGGGAAAAGTAAGACCTCATTGGGACAATAAGAGAGCATGAATCTAGTGACCATCCTTAACCTCTCTAACATTACGAGGGACAAGGGCACACTCGAGTCTACCTAATTTGGAATGTTATAAAACTTCCTAAATTCAGATATCGATCTATTGCCTATTTTCGTCATTAAAAAATAAAAACCCTAGTAGTAGATGCGAAGAAATATCAATAGAAAAAGCAAAGAGAAAAATTAAGAAGAACTTATGAAGTAGAGACTTAGCTTGGGATGATGCAAAGTCACAAGCAAGGTCGCTGAGAAGATTGAGATTGGAAGACGAGACCTGGGAATGAGAGAGAAATAGAGAAATCTTGGAGAAATTAGAGAGTGTAAAGAAATTTTAAGCGAAAACAAGAAAAGAACTCTATAGAGATGTTTTAAACGTTTCTAATCATAGCGCACAGGCAACGAGGCAGTCTGCCTCCTAAATCAGTTCAGGAAGGGCACTTCAATCTTGAAGAGTGTTGCACTATTTACCAAAATGCCATTATGAAAAATCATTTAAAATTATTGAGCCCAAATTGTGGCCTAACAACTTTAGGGGAAATTTTGGGTACCTCAATTTGTCACCTTGGCCCAGACGAGTAGCCCAATAAAATACGGCCCAAAGTCTAGAGGCCTCACGGCTCAACTAACTCACTTACGACCCAATCAAATTCCCTAAAATCTCGTAAGGAGATATTCTAGGGGTTATGGACTGACGTGGGGGAGTCCAACACCCCCACTCCCCGGAATCGAACATGTATATAACAAACCCTCATCCCGGGGCAAAGGGAATGCATTATTTTTTCTATAAAACACTCTCCGGAGTAAAGAGAAATAATATTGAAAGCACCACCGTGGACGTAGGCATTCTTGCTGAACCACGTAAATTTTGTGTTGTGTGATTGTCATTCCTTACATTCTTTATTTGTTCTAGTGATTGACTTTTCTTGTTATTTTGTGCTGAACTTAATTATCACCACAATTACAATCACTCAAAGTTGCTCCCCGAATTCCTCCACGAAATTCCTCTCTAATTGTCTCCTAAAATTGTCTACGAAATTATGAGGCCAAGGATCATTTTTATAGGACAAATGGTGAGGTATTTGAGTTGTGGTGGGACTCTTTCTGATTGGCCAAATAGTGTTGATAGCTATCTCTCCACCACTTTAATCTTTAGAGCGTGATAAGGGACGAAATTTCCCTCCACTCGAAAACTCTTATCTTTTCTTGCTGAATACGCATGCCGAGTTTCGTCCAAATCGGAGAATAAAAATTTTTGACTTTTTTACGAAAGTGTAAAAATAGCTTTTTTCTGAACGACCGTAAAAATAAGTTTTTTCGTGCCTTTTTTGAAAATTTCAGCAATTTGCATCACATTCCATCATTACCTACAAAAATTTCAATGAGCAACTTTTTTCACAAATTAGCACAAAAATATTATAAAATTATCGAAGTGCCCATTTTTGACTTAAAATTACTATTTTTAATTCAAATACAATCATTCTTGCATTTTTTCTCTTTTTAATAAAATGGTCATAATAACTTATTAAATACACTAAAATGGTACTAACACACTATAAATTTGGGTATAAAATATACTAAATAATGCACACATCAAATACCCCCAAACTTAAACTTTACTAGTCCTCAAGCAAAACTAAAATTTAAAATCTAACTCACTTTCGTAGGAATCACGATTGCACTTAGCATGTGCAATAAGCCTTTAAATCCCTAGGTACCCTAATTGACGAGTTTTGTCTCGTGAGAGTTTGCAGTGAATATACCCACAAAATTCAAAAAACTTGACTCAATACAAAAGACTCAAAAGTAATATAACCAAATTTGAATGCAAACTTCATAAATATAGTAGAACTTCACTTTTCAATCTCAACTTATCGTGTGCGTATGCATAGCCAATATAACCATCCATTTCAAAAGATTTGATCGTTACATTTCTTATCTGAAAGTTTGTTTTGATTTCAAAATCTCACGGGATGCACTCACAATCGAACACTCGAAAATGGGTTATTTTCTCTCGGTATATGTGAATAAAAGAATAACTTTAATAAACAAATTTCACATATACATGATCAAAAATGGATTTTTGTTTTTTATAATTGATGAATATGATCTCATGAATGGAAAATTGATTACTTGTTGAAAACGTTGAATCACACAATAGATCCTATTCATCTTCTCTCCACACTTTAAATAACTTCCCTTGAGATTGATTATGACTTTCTTTGGTTGTATTGTATGCTCGGGTTTGGCTAGAAAGAATGGCTTTTTGGAGTTCAACATTTCTGAGAATATAGAGGTTTTTCGGTAATTTGACTTTAAGTCACTTTTTCTTCTAAGCTCTATTTTTCTTTTCTCTTTCCTTTTTCTTTTCAGACTCACACATTTTTTTTTCATCTTTTTTTTCTTTCTTTCTTCCCTTTTTTTCACACATTCTTGCAACCTCCTTTTATTTCGTTTTGGCCCTTTTTTTACCATAATTTTACCCCAGTATTCTCAGAAAATGGGTATGACTTCTTTTTATGGGCTTTTAACTCCCAGTTGGAGTTGGGAAGGATAATGAGTTTTCAATAAAAGCCTTATTTTCTTTTTGTTTCAAATGGGCTTGCAATGGAATAATGTAAAAATGTCGGTTTAGGCCTAATTTTTGGGCTTTCAAATGATGGCCTAATCTCATTTCTCAAGTTTGATTAGGTTGATTTGTGTCTCAAGACGACTTACTAAGACGTCTAGTGCTTAAGATTCACATTTTGACTTTTTGTTTTCAATAATCGAACAAGACAAAGAATTTGATATCATTAACGAATTTATCACTGAAGGAGAGTTTGAGCTGTTTTAACCCGGATTGATTTAAATCTCTCTAAAATGATGCATGACACAATATCTCACCGAGCTAAAATCTCCACATTTATTCGTGAAGCATATTAACTTTCGCCTCAATATCCATTTTCTATCATATTATTCGGCTAATGTTTAAAATTTTCAGAAGTTTAGAGATCCATGAATCAATTCTATATTAAGAAATCGTTTCAAAACTCAATTATATTGAACATATTTTTGAATTATTGAATTTTTTCTCATTTATTTTTCTTTTTGAATTATGGAATTTGGTACAAATTGTTGATCAATTCAAAAAAGGCGTGAAAAAGCTGTTTTTACACTTTCGTAAAAAAGTCAGAAATTTTTATTCTCCGATTTAGACGAAACTCGGCATGCGTGTTCAACAAGAAAAGATAAGAGTTTTCGAGCGGGGGGAAATTTCGTCCCTTATCACGATTCAAAGATTAAAGAGGTGGAGAGATAGCTACCAACACCATTCGTCCAATCAGAAAAATTCCCACCACAACTCAAATACCTCACAACTTGTCCTATAAAAAGGACCATTGGGCTCATAATTTTGTAGACAATTTTAGGAGACAATTAGAGAGGAATTTCATGGAGGATTTCGAGGAATAACTTTGAGTGATTGTAATCAATTTGAGGGCCAAGTTTTTATCTTTTTTTTAGAGTATTGAAGATTACTGTGAGAGAACTATTTGTAAGTTTGGTATTAATGAAAATATGTTATTATTCTTGCAATTTCTCTTTCATTATAGTAGCTTGATTATTGTATTAGGATTAGGGTGAAGTTTATTATAGCTAACTAATATTGTCTCGTTGATTTGATTGTTGTTTATTCCCTACCTGTTTTAATTGTTATTAAAGATTCGATATTCATTTTAAAGCAGCACGAGAGTGTGCTTTAAAACCTTCAAAATTATTTTGTCAATTAAGTTTTGAAATTTAAACATAGTAATTTTTGAGGGATTGTGCTTGCACTTTGATTGTTTTGATAGTCCATGCTTAAATACATTTGCGAATTTTAAAACTTGTATTTTCTAAGGGAATGGGGATTTTAGCCGTCTATTAGAGACGTTAAAAATATTTTGAACATAAATGTCATATTTTCTGAATTAAACGCAACGAGAGTCGATTTAATTTGAGTTATAAAAGGGAATGGCAATATCAAATTAGTGTGAAATATTAGTTACGTGATAAATGGACAATCCTAATTATTTCCTAATTGTTTATAAATCCCTTGTGTTACTCTCATTTATCGTAGTTGTTTTTATTTAGTGTAGTTCATAATCATTCTCTATCCTATATTATCTAGTTGGATAGTTTCAATTCTTTTAAAAGTTAAAATTGATAAATATCTATGGGTTTGACTCGTACTTACACCCGCTATTCTATAATAGCCCGGGCACTTGCGATATTTTATAAAAATTGACAACAGGCTGCAATGCCCAAACTTGTAACAATTATATCCTAGGAATTTTACTTCCTCGTCAATAACCAAAGCCACCAATTTCATCAAACGCTCATTCTTAACACCAAATGGTAAGCTCTGACAATCACCCACCTCAGCAAGGGTTTCGTGGAAAGAGGCAAGAATTGATGAATAGAACTCGAGGCCGAAATTTTTTCGTTCTTCCGAACAAAAATTCAAACTATTCTGATGCGGTAGAAGGTAAAATATTTTTTCATAACATCTCCAAAAATATATTATTTGACTCTGGCTTAACACATTCTTTCATTATTTATGCCTTCATGACTCTATTTCAATTATCTACTAGTCCCTTAGCACATCCATTATCTATAAGAATGCCAACCGGAGAAATCACTGTCACTAATAGCATATCCTATGGATCGGGACTGGAATTTGGAAAGTAGATTTAATAGTCTTTGACCAGAAGGAATTCAACTTGATCATATGAATTAACATTTTACCAGCTAAATTTTCTCACATTAACATCCACAAAAAGATATTAATGTTCAAAAGACCTCCTTAAACCCTATTTAACTTCCAAGGAAATAATCACTTTAAGTTAATACTTTCTTAACTTCATGAGAGAGGATCTAAATATCCTCTTACTATCTTAGATATATTTGACGATATATTTTCGAAAGAGTTTCCTGGTCTACCCCCACAACGAGAACTCGAATTTGTTATCAAATTATTACCTAATATCTCCCCTATTTCTATACCTCCTTATCATATGGCACCCTTGGAACTACGGGAACTTAGAACCCAACTTGATGACTTGTTAAAACAAGGTTTTATACGACTAAGTACATCCCCTTGGGGAGCTCCAGTTTTGTTTGTGAAAAAGAAGAATGGAGCGTTTTAATTATGTATTGACTATCAGAAATCGAATCAAGTGACTATAAAAAATAAATATCCTTTGCCGAAGAAAGGAGACTTGTTTGACCAATTACGATGGTAAAAAATATTTTCAAAAATTAATTTACAATTTGTGTATCACCAACTTAGCGTAAATGAAGAAGATATGCCCAAAATTGCCTTTCGAACTCAATATGTCCATTTTGAATTCGTGATCATATCCTTTGGATTAATTAATGAACCTACAACTTTCATGGATCTAATGCATAGAGTATTTCAGCCTTTCTTGGATCAATTCACAATAATTTTCATAGACTATATCTTAATATACTCTAAAACTAGAGAGGACCACAAAGAACACTTGAGCATAGTATTAGAAACCTTACGCCAACACTAACTTTATGCTAAGAAAATCAAGTGGGATTTTTCTATGAAAGCGGTGAAATTTGTCGGGCATGTGATTGTCGAAACAAGTTATAATAGACCCAATAAAAATTGCAGTAGTACTCGAATGGCAGCAACATACGAACATTACGAAAATACGAAGCTTTCTCATACTCGCACGTTATTATCGACGCTTCGTGGAACGATCTTAAAAAATTACTATACCTTTAATGAAGCTAACTCGAAATGATGTATGATTTGTGTGGACTCTAGAATGTAAAAAATCATTCCATACGTTAAATGAACAGTTAAACACTACCTCAGTTCTCACTATTCCCTCCACTAATGTCAGTTATGAGTTGTATACAGACGCCTCATTACAAGGATTGGGGTATATGTTAATGTAACAAGTAAAGGTGATCGAGTATGGATTACGACAATTAAGGATTCATGAAAGTAATTACACAGGACACGATTTAGAGTTGACCTCAATAGTCTTCGCACTGAAGATTTGGAGATGTTATATGTACGGGGAAGAACTTCAGGTATTCTCTGACCACAAAAGTCTCAAATATATATTAACTCGAAAAGATCTAAATATTTTACAATGACGATGGATTAATTTTTTAAAAGATTATAAATTTAACTTACTATACTACATAGGGAAGGGTAACGTAGTTGCTGACTCTTTAAATCAAAAATCGAAAGGAAAGCTTAATAGTATGTTTAAATTTTTAACTATTATAGGAGAATACAACTTGCAGAGAGAATCTTCTGAAAAACTAAGCATTCAGAGAAATATCATCGCTCACTAAACCCTCCACAAAATAATTTTAGAATAATAATTAGAGGATGAATTCCTTAGACGAACAACAACAAAGATTAGAAGACAAGAAAGAAGATAAAGATCGGTCATATAACCCTAAGAGAGGATTAAGATTTAATAATTGATTATGTGTCCCCCTCGACCCCTCCTTACAAAGTGAAATCTTAGAGGAATCCCATCATTCAAAATTTATTATTTACCCAAGGAGCACCAAAATGTATCACAATCTCAAATAACAGTATTGGTGCAAGGTATGAAGAAAGATATAGCCAATTTCGTGTCAAAATCTAACGTTCCAACTAGTAAAAATTGAACACCGGCATGCTCAAGGATTATTGCAACCACTCCCTATTCCATAATGGAAATGGGATCACATCTCGATGATTTTGTCAACGGATTACCTAGAACATCTCATGGTTACAATTCAATACGGGTTATTATCGACCAACTTACCAAATCTGCTCATTTTTTACTAATGAGAGCTACTGATTCTTTTAAAAAAACGTAATGAACTTTATGTTAGAGAAATTATTAGACTCCATGGAATACCGCTATTCATTATATTTGATTAAGAGCCCCGATTCATAGGAAGATTTTGGCAAGCATTGCAAAAATCCATAGGAATAAAGCTTTATCTAAGCAATGCCTTCCATACACAAACCAACGGTCAATACGATAGAGTAATTCAAAACCTTGAAGATATTTTATGAGCTTTCCCTCTAGAGTTTTTCGGAACATGGAATTACCATATCGCATTAATCAAATTCTCCTACAACAATGGCTATCAAACCATCATCTAAGCGACTCCTTATAAAGCCTTATATGGTAGACCCAGTCGCTCACTCTAATACTGGAATGAATCTGGAGAAAACAGTATCTTTTGATCTGAAATTATAGCTGAAACTATAAAAAAAATACGAAATAATTCGAGAAAGATTACATACGGCCCAAAGTCGACAAAAGAGTTATGCGGATAACAAAAGAAATCCTTTAGAGTTTTAGATAGACAATTACGTATTCTTGAAAGTATCCCCATGAAAAGGAATTATTCGAGTTTATATCGAACCTTTTAAATCATTGAATGTATAAGACCGGTAGCCTATCGTTTAGAAAACCTTCATAATTGTCCAATATACACGGCGTTTTCTATGCTTCACAACTAAAAAAATATATACATGATCCCAATCACATTATTACCTCGGAAGGTGTATCGATGCAATCCAATCAAAATTTTGAAGAAAAACCTATCAAATTTCTTGATTGCAAAATAAGGTTCTTCGACGAAAATCATTCCACTAGTAAAGATCCTTTGGCAACACCATGGTATGGAATAATCAACATGGGAAACATAAAATTCTATGAGAGTACGTTATCCCACACACTTTGAAGGCAATTTCGAGGATGAAATATTTTTAGGAAGGTATAATGTAACAAAACCCTTAAAAAGCCCACATATATTTGGTATGTGACCCTAAAGAATAAGGTAATTACCTTAGTAACTCTTAAAGTTCCAAAATTGTCAAAGTACCCCTAGAAACTTTAAAACTTATTATTTAAATAATACCATATCCTTATAACCCAAACTTAAACACAAAACTTAATCGTAATATTTATGTTTTGTAAAAATTACACAAACCAACATAAAAAGTTTGGATAATTACATAATTATCCCCTAAACTTTAAAAAAGTACATAAATATCCTTGAATTCACCTTATATCATATCCAAGGACCCACACAAAAACTAAAATCAAAACCATTTGCACTCCACTCCTTGGACATTTTAGCCAATTGGATGCCTTGTGAGTATTTGTACCATATGGAAAACACATGGAACTCCTGTCATACCACATGGTACCTAGTTAAATGTTGACAAAACCATGATAAAACCCTACCTCCTTTTCCACTAATCTCTTCACCTCAACCAGAAGTATACCCCCCTCCACCACTATAAAAATGTACCTCACCTCAATGAAAAACACAAAGTAAAAAACTAGCATTTTGGTATTTCAATGATTTTATGTAGCATTTATATTTTTTCAATTTTTTAAGTTTATGGGCATTCATAGGGCATAAATATGAGTTTACATGGAAGTTCTAATGTATGAAATGCACTGGATATGCTTGAATATTAGAAACCTCAATTAAATCATGAGATTTAGTAGTGGAATCTGTATTCTTAACTTTGAATCAGTTTCAAAGTGGAAGAACTCAAGCCCTGGGTCTAACGAACCTAGATGCATAGATTAATTCAACACAAAATGAGTTTTGATACCCCAAAATCAAAGTTTGGAAATTATGGACCTAGAAATTTCATAAACAAAATTCAGGAGCTATGGGAAACCAAAATCTTTAAAACCAAACTAGTTCAACTACATTTTGATCCTAGATAATGAATATCACCATGTCGTAGCTCAAATTATAGCCTAAATCCATGATGGTTAAAGTCAAACTTACACCACTTTTACAAAAAATGAATATCTCGAACCAGTTAACCTTAATGCTTGAAACCAATATGGTTGGATTCCTCTAAAAAAATTAGACAATTATCATTCGTGAATCAACCTAAATGATATTCTAAAGATGTTTGAATTTGAGACCAAATTTTTCGAACCCTAAAGTCCACAAAACAAAGGTAGAAGATTAAGTGTAATGCATGCACGCGAGTGAAGTTAAACCCAAGAGCATATGGGCTTTACCTCGCTCGTGGGTGCATGTCTCCAATCGAAAAAATTTGAGATTTTTTTCAATTTTTTTTCCAGATCAAAATTGTATATTATATCACCTTGTTTGGTTTCCCCAAAAGAAGTTGCTTGAGAAAACGGTTTTAAAGAATTAAAAAACCAAACTTTTAATTTTCACTTAAACCACTGGATCTTTCCAACTATTTCAAAATAAGCCCAGATTTTAAATCCAGATCCTTTTCCATAAATACAATAAAAATGTCTCTTATTACCATTCCCAAAAATGAATAAAAATGAGACAAATTAATGAAAAACGTAGCTATTCATTATTACATATTTAACTCCTAAACTAAATTTTACAGTTTAAATAATTAATTTTAACCCCATCTTTCACATAGAAATTCATTTTACTATCATACTCTAAACATTTATGATATCCATGATTTTAGAATACTGGGGTTACACCCGTGAGAACGAAGATTAATTACAATCAACTTGAAATTGAAAAGTAGGTAAGTCTATTTCGATATTATTTTCGAACTTACAACCTTGCATTGCCGCATTTGTTTATATTTCTATGTGATAGCCCCTGATCTTTTATTCTCATTTATGAACTGTTTTATGTAGTTTATAAATATCGTGAATATTGATTCAATACTTATCCGCTTATACCCTAACCTGATAATTTCATAAACCCTATGATTTCCTTTAATCCTAGTATCATACATTATAATTCAGGGAATACACTTTTGGTATACACATGGAAGCTCTATTTGGCCTCTACGACTCAGGGATTTAGTGCGTAGATTTAATGCTACATATGTATGAGTGACTCTCTAGTTAATATGCCTAGTTATTTACTTTTTCCAAAGGTTTTAGATTGATTTTATCCAAAGGTTTTAGATTTTATTGTAAGCGTATTGCTACACATTTAAAGCCTATATAATCGATAATTATAGGTTATCTTGTTATAGTCCGAACCTTATCTTTATGACTCAATAAAACTCTTAACCAATTACAATCACCATACTATTCTCATAAATATCAATAGGCCTCATATTCCCCTTTTCATTACTTTTGATATCTCATTTTCTTATAAATTACTCTAAACTGTGATATATTATTTCTTCTCCATTTTTCTCTATGCTATCTAACAAACTCACATATATACACTTGTTATAGAAATACAATTATCCACGTAGTAAATTTTTTCTTATTCGTTTCCCTCTAGATGGAAAATGAACTAGAAGAAGGAAAAATACTCCCGCCCCAATGGATTTTTATTCTGTCTTAAAACCTTTTTGGTTACGTATGTGTGGAAGGTAACTAGAAAAGATAATAGCATCAACTAGAACACTTTCATCACAATTTACCAGCTTATGTGACCTTTTCAGTCCCCTCTTTTGTCTCTGTATTATGACGAATTCGAGATACCCTTTTATTTATGTTTTATGGAGACTCTGAATAAGGAAAAAGATATTATGCGTACACCTAAATAAATTTCTATTTTCTTTTCGCTTGAGATATTATTGTTATTTTTTTAGCATTACTATATACAGAACAATGGGTGTGACAAGGAGTACAATAAGGACACATTCGGTTCGCACACACTACAATGGTCCATCTCGATGTGTTCATGCCTCTTTCTAGACCACTTGGTTGTATTTTTGAGGTTTCACTCCCATCATTCCCTATTTTTTATCCTAAAAATTACGTATATATGTCATTTTGTTGAACCAAAAGTTTGATAAGGGCATGGACAATTATGACGAGTTACTTTACTAAACCAAGAGTTTAATAAGGGCATGTAATTTTATAACTTAAATACCCGATCTGACCTAAAACTTGAGTCTTGTGACTTACTAAAACCAAGACTCCAAGAAGTATACGGTCAGTTATTGAAAGTTAAATTAATACCCCTCAAACTAGTTGTGCCTATTCGAGGGCATTTGGTTGTTTTAGTAATTGATTTTTTTTATGATTGCATTAACCCAATGTTGAACTTCCTTGTGTTCATTCATCCCAACCATAAACCACCTAAGTGGTTTAAATAAAACTATATAAAGACAAAAGAGCTTTAGGTATTCATCATATAGTACCTTAAATGAGCTTTGTAACATTTTTTGGCTGAGAAAGAGAGGTAAAGGCCCATGTCCATGTCGCTATCATGGAGAGCCTCCTTCACCAATTGGCAAAAGGATTGGTTGTAAATGCAAATAACTAAGCATGTTAATCATAGTCTAGGAATTAATTTTAATATGTGCAAAGTAAAATGAAATACTTATTGTTAATATGGTATAATTTGATAAGGAAAAAAGAGAATGCTAATAACAAATTTTCAAAATATTTTTTAAAAAGCTTACAAACTTCTTACAAAGCTGTAATTTGCCAACAATGCTATATTGAAGTTGGATTATTGCTTACTAGGGAGTTTTTAGGATGTTTGTTTTCTTCTAAGTGCAATTTTGAAAAAAATTTGTATGTTGAGGTATTTTTTGTGGCGAATTGACAACTATATTCAGGCAAAAAAACTAAGAGAGGGCCATGGAACACCACTCTCTCTGCTATCCTCCAAATATCTTCTTAAAGCTTGATCAAAGTCATTTCGGGATAAGGTTCATAATACACTTTAGAGGATTTTTACCATCGAAGCGCTTCCCAACTTATTCGGTAAAATAAGTTGTGGGAGTTCAATATGCAACTCTATTGGTTGCAATTTAGCTTCCCTTTGTACATAAGGTGGCAAAGGTAAAGATTAGTCAAAATCTGTTGCACATTTATGAGGGTATTAAGGTTCACAGAATTTCCTAGTATGAATCTCACTTTAAATCCATAACAAGGACTGATAATCTGAACAAACCTTTATTTCTTTTCAGTGATAGAAAAATATTGTAGATTTTGCAACATCATTGAGTGATTTAATTATTAAGACAACCTACAAATAAATAACTAAATCACTCGATTAAAACTTGCATTTTCAAAAAAGTTTGGATAGATTTCCTTTCATATCAAGAATAACTTGTGTCTAAATCATCCATGGTGATTCTACACAATTGTGTTTTATCCCATAACTATTTTTATTGAAAGTTAATATATAATCTGTGAACAATATTAGTTTTTACCATATATGGTGAAGTGTCTTCCTATCTTTATCACTTAAAGCCATGGGAAACAAGCCTCGAATATCAAGCTACGAAGTCAACATGGAGTATAAATGATAAATTTTTTATTTAACCTCAACATGAGCATTTATCCCAAGACTCAAGCCTAAGACACATGTACTCAACATGTAATAGATATGAAAAATCTTATCTAGATGCGTATGCATTTTGGCAATCTATATATCACTCTCACGGATGTATGTACTCTACTTACTCACACAACATTTTTCAATAGTGTAGGACGTGGACACGTTGAAGAGTCTATTAGGGTTTATTCTTAAAACCATGTATGACACTAAAGGCATGTCAGTCAATAGATCTTAGTAGGAATTTTAGTGATGCGACTTCAGATTGATCATAAGGAGATTAAAATTCGAGTTTTAGCATTATTGAAACATTCACAATCTAGATAGGGAGTTGACACGCTATTAGAATGGTTGTGATGTAATCCTATTAGTTCATCTCAATCTACGGTAACTTGTTTGATAGTTTGACAACTTGTTCAATAGTTATACAAAGGATTATGATCGGTACATCTTAAGAATGTATTGAACATGAAGACCCGTGAGATTTGAGTCTGAGGGTTGTCTTGATTAGACTTGGGCAATCTCACACCATTTCTAAAGGTGAATATATTCTTAATCCTAAGAATTATGAGTATTTGAATTCTTGCATGAATCTTACTTTGATTACTATGGGTGCGATCTGATTTATATCAGGTCAAAGATGTCTGCATATTGGGTGATAGTTGTGTAAGTAGGTTTAAGATGATAATTCATAGGAATCCACGTCCACGGGATACCGTGGTTTATGACACCCCCTTGATAGACTTATATGTTTTGTTTTCACCAAGTAAAACTCCACTGGTGGATTATTTTACAATCTTGGTCGAGTAACAAATAAGTTAAGTCTGATAATATAGTAATTGATTAGATGTTAGTTGAAATTGATTAACAGTAAATTGATTTTACCAAGCGGGTATCGGACTCTTAACATGGGGGAATCATATTTTGTACTATGATCAACATTGCAAATAAGATCTCATTATGTCCAAGTGATTTCTGAGATAATTAAATTGGAGTGCAGTCGTGACTATTTAATAGAGTTAATTCATGATTAAAAAGGAAAGGAAATAATTATAGCTATATAATTGTGATTTCTACGTATTCACTTAGAGCTAATTTAATTATTTATCTTGGATTCTTGATGTAGTTCATACACCCAGGTTTTAGGCCCAGACTCTCAAGAAACTAGTTTGGCCTAAGCACACCTTTTATTCATGTATATAAAGGTATGTTAATAGGGTTTTATATTTATTATAGTTTATTCTGGTTCGAGAAGGGTGAAGCAAATATTATTCACATTTTTGTGAAGAGTCCTAGAGGGAGAGGACCATATCTCACTCAAAGGAAGGGTTTTCATCTCAAAACGTGGGCACACACTTTCCTAACTTTGAGGAGGATCATAAACTAGAATATCCAATCCTTACAGAAGGTTAAGAAAGTTTTTGGAGTCTTTGGATGGGAAAAAACATCATGTTCTTCATCAAAAAATATTTCCTTGTACGAATCATGGAAAGATTCGTCATGGTATCATTTCTTGAAATCCTAAGTTTAATCTTTAAACCTTATTTTTATTTTATTTTCAATCCCAAGTTATTTTTCCTAACAATTGGTATCAGAGCCCTGGTTGAGATTGTTTTTGTATTGAAAAGATCTATGTTTTCAAACAAGAAACCTAGTTTTGGCATGTTCTATGATTATACATGTTTATGTATTGTGTCGTGCTAATACGGTTTTGCATGAATTCTAAGTTTATAACCCTTCCATCATGGCCACACATATTTATTTTGTCTGATTGGATACTAAGATGGTTTATTCGTAGTTAATTGTGCTCTTTGATTCGATATGATTGTAATAATTAGGTTTTTGTAATTATTTTTATATTGATGTATTTGTAGGTTTTTGAAGAAGGTTTTAATATTTATTTATTTTACAATCATGTATTTGCATATGCCTCAGTGTTGGGATAAGTTTCATGTATAATTTTAGGAGTTATGGGGCTTCTTCCCATGAAAATCCAATGAACAAGAAGAAGTTCATGTCCCAGAAATTCAAAATCTTATTTCATCCATAGAGAATGATCATACGGTTAGAATTCGTTGATATCTAGAAATATTCTTTCTACATAAAATGAAGACTATCTCAATCAAATGCATTTAAGGTCATCTTCTTTGACGGTGAAATTATATTCCATGACATCCATAGAGAATGATCAGACCGTTGAATTTTGTTAATTCATGGATATGTTCTTTCAAGAGTCTATATGTGGATATGGATTAAAAATCAACTCGATTGGACATTGTTAAGGTCACCTACATTTTTTGATGAAGTCTACTTTGAGTTGGACATTTGGACAAATATAAGTCTTCTTTAACAAGGATTCTTTTGAATGGAGAGTTTCAATTCAATTTGGACTCTTGTCCAAAGGGAAGTCTAATTTAACAAGGATTCTTTTGCATGAAGAGTTTTACTTCATGTGGAAATGGATTTTTTGTCTTTTGGTTTTTCCTATATTTATTTAATTATTTGCTTGGATGTTCCGTTATTTTATTATGTTGCATAATTCACGTGCTAATAAATTAGACTAATTAGGGTACAACTAATTTTATGGACAACATGAATTATTTATTTTAAGGTTTACCTAGATCTCCGATTTTCTTCAAAAATTTGATCTCTATTTTTTTCTTTCAAAATTGAATTAAATTGGGGTAATTAAATTTAAAGTCACGAATTTAAATTATATTTTTATTTAAAAAACTCAAAATAGTGAGATCAAATGATTTAATATATCTATAAGTACATTGGAAATTATCAGGGATTTAAATTAAGGAATTTAGAATTAAATGTTTAGTTCTCCAAAACTCTCAAGTTTTAGAATACTAGGTTGGAGAGGGGTTTCAACATAAAGCCCACGGTCTCCATCAATGATTTTCAGGATTTCAATATTATATAGGTCCTTGAAAGAGGAATACTAATTTTTGTGGTGGTTGGTAAAAGTTTCCTAACGGGTAATTTCAGATTCATTATTCATGCGAGCACCCCCTAAAGAAGGAGTCTACATATATGGGATAATCTAAAATATATTGGTCGTAAAAATTTAGACATGACTTTTGGTATCCTCCAAAAGGAGTCACTATGTTAGAACGTAGGTACCCAAAAAATTAAAATTTTTATATTTCTTACAAATTAAATATTCACTTCTTAAAGAAAACTTCAATTCGAGTTCAAATTTATCCTAACCAAATTCAAACAAACCTGATTCAAGATTAACAAGAATTTTGCCAAATTGATGATTCCAGTTGGAATTATGGTAAACAAAATTACCCAAATTAGTTAAGTACATAATACACCATTTTTTTTATTAAACTCATTTTATCTTGTTAAACCTAAGCATACATCTAGATGTGATTTTTCAAGATAAAATAAACACAACCACAACGCCACGATGTATAAGGAAAACCCAAAACGGGAAAAATCTCGGATGGTCCAGCCACAAGTCCACTAAGTAGGAATATATTACAAGGATACGACAGAAGACTTACTCAATGACTCGATGCCCTTGCAAGACTTGACGCTCTTAGTTCCTTCCAACTCGGTCTATACACAATGCAGGAGTCCACCTACGTCTCGGAGTCTATCGACGACGAAATGTTACTATCAAACATAGGGAGTCCATCGTATGTACACCAACGAACACAAAAATCTTTGCAGGAAATAATTCGTAAGGATGTACGGAACAAACACGATGCCAAAACTCTGATCTGAAAATATATATTATGTTGAGGCTTAGATCATGAAATAATTTGGGTGTAAAGAAATACATTTTATACTTTTCCTGAAAAAAATTTCCCACTAGGATGTTGGAAAAGTCTTAAATGGATTAACTTCTTATAGAATTTTTTTTCTTTAAAGGTTTGAAAAGTTTCCAGGAAAATATTAACTCCCGCACTACATAAATGGTTGGGAAAAAGTAGTGGGAGGTTAAAAGAAAACTGCTTGAAAACCTTGTTCGAAGGACCTCGAAAAGTCATTTGAATGACCTAGGAAAAAGCAGAAATTTTTTCTTGAAAAAATTTAAAGACATTTTAAAATAGCTTAACAAAAATATTAACACCCAATGAAAAATTTCCAAGGCTCAACATAATATAAGCATTCATACATGAGAGATCATTGGGACGTTGATGATGACAACTTGGCATGAGGCACGACATGGGATGTGATCACTTCGACTTGGCTGCTACATCTTCAACAAAACGGTCATAGGCTTGAAAGGACACAAACTCAACTTCTATCCTATAACTCTAATAGTTTTGTCCGATATTAAGCTAACACATATAGATTGACTCAATTGGAGATTTGTCCTTAAAATCTCCCCCTTTAGCTATTTTGGGACAAAACCAAAAATAAAATCCTATGGGCCGTCAAGATCATCTAAAAGACTCAATACCAACCTAAAAAGAAAATTACATATGCCTGATCCACACATATTTTGAGAAGTTTTGCATTGAATTTTTTTCGCATGTATGAAAACCTACACACTTAAACACACCATAAAATGCATAGGTAATCTAACAAATAAATTTCATAATTAAATCCTCGTCCTTTGTCTAAAAATGTCTCTTAAGAAAGACGTCTCCCCCTAAGTTAGATCTACCTAAATGAAAAGAGTTAGATTCCATTTCTCCCTCTTTTTGTTCCGGAAAAAAACATTATTTGTATAAAATAATTAATTTCTCCCTAATTTAAACAAATTCCCCCCAACTGAAACGATGGCTAAGAATAAAGGAAAAACAACCATATCATGTAGCAGTGTATAGTGATACAGGAACAACAAAGCATCATGAAAACACAAGAACAACTAATCCACATAAAGCGCAATAGATACCAACTATGATGCGATGGAAAAATGTAATCAACTAGAATGAACTAAGATAAGTATGGGATACCAATGAAAAATCACAATAATAGCAAACAAGACTCGATGCAAAAGCAAAGGCTCAAATAAAATGATACCATATATATTGGCGTTAAACTATATCAATGAAGCATAAACACACACATAAATAGGTATAAAGACCACAAAAGACACTAAACACGATAAGTTTTCCACACTCATATGGCATAAATGTGTCTAAACCAGATGTGGCAAATGGAATGAATGGGTGTGAACTCGAGACAAAGGAAATACGACCCAATCACTTAAATGTGTCCAAGGCATTCTATTTGACCGCAAAACTTTATCAACTAAGATTTAGCCTCATGTGATAAGACAAAGTGAACTCCCAAAACAAACAAGTATAATGTACACAAACCTAGAATTTTGATGATTCTACAAATCCATAGAGTCTTGACATAATAAGCATAACTTGGATTCATAGTGCAAAGCTGTTGATCTTCAACTAAACACCCTCAAATGATAAATATATTACATAGTTTCTTTTCTTTTCTTTTCTCAATTCTTTTGAAGCTATTTCTTTTGAATCATCAAACTAAACTAGGTTGGCCTTTGGCAATTTTTCAATTTTATTGCCTTATAATATTTTCTTTAGGATCTTACCAACGATGGCTTTCACGCGAAGGAGATTTACTCCTTTCATAACCCTTTCCCATACACCGTCTTTTCTTTTCTATACTATTCAAATAAATATCACGAGCAACGGTTCTTACATGCACAAATCTCCCATAATCACAAAACATGCAAATGACAAAACTTATGGTAGAACATCTCACTTAGCTTAATATACAAGTGAAGGTAACGTTTAAAAAGATCGTGCATGTGTGTGAGGAGGTATATACAAAGAGAATCCATTAAGCAAATAAAAGTCAAACTACTCCATTTAAGCATGATAAAGAACAATTTAAGAATTAAAATTCATAACCAAAAGTTCTAGCCACATGGAAGTAGAAAGTGATATAGGGTTCAAACTCAAGGATATGCCACATAAAATGTGTAAAACTAAAATACACAGAAAAATATTTTTGATTTTTTAAATTTAAAACAAACATAACTCAAAGGATAAATAATTTTTTTTGTGTTTTTCAATAAGACTAAATAAAAGAAAAAATAAAATACAAAAGATACACTTATCATGAATATAGCAAAACGTATATGATGAAGCATAGACTAGAATATGACTAACAAACACACAACTAGCAAAAACATATCATGAATCACAACCAGTGTATGTAAACAAAGCTAACACAATAAACATTTATATCTTGCATAAGAAGTAGCATGTGAAAGTACATGGGAATCATAAAGTTTATCATCTAAAGCCTCCAAATGGAATTTCCTAACCCACATAGGTGAAAAGTGATGCTCTCGAGTTTTGTTGACCTTGGAGACTCTACCCTTGAACTTCATTGGACCGTTTCTAAGATAAAAATAAAATCTCTTAAGGTGAACCTTCCTACCACAATATGTGCAAGTGAAAGCACGGTGAGAAGTATTACCTATGGGTTGACCTTTTCTAGCATTCCTGGACAATTCTCTCAAAATCAAGGTTTTGACTTTATTAGTGGAAGCATTTTAAGTATCGAAGCCAATACCACACTTGTCATCTTTGATTTGAATGTTGCCTAAAATTTTGTCCAACTTCTCCGACCTACACTCCAAATTAAATTTGAATTGACTCGAGTCACTTAATTTCTCTTCAAGATCCACTATTCTAGACTTAAGCAAACTCCTAGTATTTTCAAATTTAGAAATTTCTTTCTTCATAACCTCCATTAAACCTCAAAGACTATCTCTCTCACCTTCAACGTAATCCATCTTCTCTCAAAGAGTCCTCTCACATTCCCTTCAATTAAAACACTCTCATCATTACCTATGACATGATTTTTCATCAAAGCTCTTAACTTCAAGTTTGCCCTTTTCAATTTTAAAGATTTCGCATACAACTCACGAAAGGAAACTGGGAGTTAACTCACTTACTCTTACTCTTTTTCATTCTCAGTCTCTTCTCCACTCACTTTACCATCAAACACTTGGGATTCATAAACAATGGCCTCAAAAGTGTCATGAAAAAAAATATCTTCAAGGGAAGATTCATCATTAAAACTAACATGATTAGCCATGAACGCGATGAAATTGAGCTCAATGGGGGAATTGGGTCCCTCTACCGGTTCACTATAACCAAGGGTAGCAAGGTATGAAATTGGGTTCTTTCCCTCCTTCCTTAGTTTAGTGGGACACTCGACTGGCCTCTGGCCATAACCCTCACAACCAAAACATATATTTGACCTATCCTACTTAAGATCATCATGACTATTTTTATAGGGTTTCTCGACTTTGGTATACTTAGACTTCTCATACTTTTTATAATCATTTTTAAGTTTATATTTATTAAACTTAAGAAATTTTCTAAACTTCTTAGCACATAAAGCCATATCATTCAAGTCTATGTCAAACTCATCATCTAAAACCGACATTTCCTCAATTCGGGCTTTCAAAGCTATGCCCTTATTTTTAATCTTCACATCCTTGGAGGTACACATGTCAAGTTCATAGGTTTGTAAGTCACCTACAAGATCTTCAAGTTTTAAAGAGTTTAAAATTCCTAAATAATTCAAAATGATCACTTTTGTATTAAACCTATTGGGTAAATACCTCCAAAAAAATTATGACACGGTTATCGGGTATCTTTTTTCTCAAGTTAAAAGATGACTTAGAAATATCGGATAATCTAGTATAGAACTCATAAAACTTTTCACTCTCTTACATTTAAATTGTTTCAAATTGAGTGGTGATGTTTTGGAGTTAGGAGCCTTAACAACAGTAGTACCTTCATGGGTGAGTTGGAGTGTGTCCCATGGATTCTTAGACGTTTCACAAGTCATCGTTCGACGAAACTCCTCAGGGTGACCATACTAAAAACAACATTTAAACCACGAGAATTGAAATTTTCTAGCTTAATCTCATCTCACTCCATATTTCTACGTGTTTAGGAACTTTAACTTCTTCTACTAAACACATTGGTGGGGACCACCCTTTAATGACCGATAGTCAAATCCGCTCATCTAACGAGGTACTAACCTCATATGCGCTTTCCAGTACTTGTAGTTAGAACAATAAAAAAAGGACACCTCAAAAATGATAAATTTTCCATATTCAAACCCAAAGGACCTAACACGAAAAATTAGTGCTCCCTCTCAGATATTAATTGTTCGAACGTATGATCTAGGAAAATTCAAATTTCTAAATTTCTTCCAAATTAAAATTCACTTATTAAAGAAAACTTTAATTCAAGTTCAAATTTATCCTAACCAAAGTCAAACGAACTCGATTCAAGATTAGCATGAATTTTTCCAAATTGATAATTCCAACTTGAATTATAGTAAACTAAAGTACCCAAATTAGTTAAGAACCAATTACACCATTTTTGTGATTAAACTGATTTTATCTTGTTAAACCTAATCATGTATCTAGACGTGATCTTGTAAGACAAAATAAATACAACCACAACGCCGTGATGCATGAGGAAAACCCACAACGAAAAAAAACTAGGAGGGCCTAGACATAATTCCACAAAGTATGATTTTATTACAACGATATGACAAAAGACTTACTCAAACACTAGACGCCCTTGCAATCCTTGACATTCATAGCTCCTTCCACCTCTGCGTAGAGACAATGTAGGATTCCACCTACGTCTCGGAGTCCACCGATTGGGCAATGCTACCATCAAATATACGGAGTCCATTGTATGTACACTAACGAACACATAAATCTTCACAAGAAACTATCCGTAAGGAAGTACACAACAAACACAATGCCAAAACTTTGATATCAAAACATATATTATGTCGAGGCTTGGATCATGAAACAACTTGGGTGTAAATAAAACCACTCTAAACTTTTCCTTAAAAAAATCTCTCACTACGATGTTGCAAAAGTCTTAAACATGGATGAACTTCTTTGAGATAATTTTTTTTCTCTAAAGGCTTGAAAAGCTCTCAGGAAAAACTGAATTCCCTCACTACATAATTGGTCGAAAAAAGGTAGTTGGAGGTTGAAAGAAAACTGCATGAAAAACTGTTAATATTTTTTCAAAAAAATGCTCTGATCATTCGAATGGCAACATATCTCGTTCGAATGAGATTTCAAATGAGAATGCAGCACATCCCAAAATTAACCTCGTTAGAAGTCCCGTTCGAACGACACCAAAATCTCGTTCGAACGACGTGGAGAAGTCATTTGAATGACCTAAGAAAAATCAGAAAATTTTTCTTGAAAAAATATAAAGACATTTTAAAATATCTTAACAAAAATATTAAGACCCAATGAAAATTTCTAAGGCTCAAAATAATATAAGCATTCATACTTTAGAGATCCTTGGGATGTTGATGACGAAAACTCGGCATGAGACACGACATAGGATGTGATCGCTTTGGCCTGGATGATACATCTTTAATAAAAACATCATAGGCTTGAAAGGACACAAACTCAACTTCGATCTTATGACTCTAATAGTTTTGTCTGATATTAAGCCAACACATACCGATTGACTCAATTGGAGATATGTCCTTAAAAATCTCCCCCTTTGTCTATTCTGGGACAAAATCAAAAGTAAAATCCTATGGGCAATCAAGATCATATAAAAGACTCAATCCTAAACCGAAAAGGAAATTACAGATGCTTGACCGACATATTCTGAGAAGCTTTGCATTAAAAAACTTTGCCGCATGGATGAAAACCAGCACACTTAAACACATCATAAAATGCATATGGAATCTAATAAATAAATTTCATAATTAAATCCTCCTCATTTTGCTAACAATATCTACTTAAGAAAGCCATCTCCCCCTAAGTTAGATCTCCCCAAATGAAAAGAGTTTGATTCCATTTCTCACCCTTTTTTATCAGGAAAAGACAAAGATTATTTATACAAAAGAATTAGTTTATCCCCAATTCAAACATATTCTCCCCCTAAATGAAACAAGGGGTAAGCATAAAGGAAAAATAACTATATCATGCAATGGTGTATAATGATACAAGAACAACAAAGCTACATGGCAACACGAGAACAACTAATCCACACAAAGCGCAATTTATACCAACTATGATGCACTAGCAAAATGATATTGACTAGAATGAACTAAGATAGGCATGGGATGTCAATGAAAAATCACAACAATAGCATACAAGGACTTGATGCAAAAGCAAAGACTCAAAACCAAGGTTCTAAAAAACGCAGGGCGTTATCGAGGCGTGGAGGCCAAGCCTTAATCCTTAGAAGCCTAGGCGGGCCTTAGGCGTGAAAAGGCTTTTTGGCCTTTTTAATATATTTTAATATATTTTAACCATAACAAGGCTATTAAAATACTAAAATTGTACATATCATAAAAATATGTCTGAATATATGCAAATTAAAATACTATTTGATTATTTTGGATGAGATAATGGTTCGATTTGTAAAAAAATTCTTTAAAAGGCGATATCGTTTCACTAAAGCATTGTTGTTTTTAGAAAAAAAGTGTGCCTTAAGGGTTTTACCAAGAATAAATAAGGCGGGGCGTTTCTCCCAAGTCTCAAGCCAAGGCGTGCCTAGGCGGAGCCTAGGCGAGTTTTTTAGAAGAGTGCACAAAACAAATGATACCATATAAATAAGCATTAAACTATATCAATGAAGCATAAGCACGCACACATATATAGGTATAAATACCACACAAGACACTAAACACAATAATCTTTCCACACACAAATGGCATAATTGTGTCTAAACCAAATGTGGTAAACATAATGAATGGGTGTGAGCTAGAGACAAAGGAATTATGACTCATTCACTTAAATATGTTCAAGGCATTCGATTTTATCTCAAAACTATATAAACTAAGATTTATCCTCATGTGACAAGATAAAGTGAACTCCAAGAATAAACAAGCACAATGTACATAAGCCTAGAATTTTGATGATTCTAAAAATCAATAGAGTCATGACATAATAAGCATAACTAAGATTAATTGTGCAAAGCCATTGATCTTCAACTAAACACCCTCAAAAGATAGGCATATTACATATTACATATTTCCTTTTCTTTTCTATTCTTTTCACAATTCTTTTGAATTTATTTATTTTGAATCATCAAACTAAACTATGTTGGCCTTTGGCAATTTTTTTATTTTAATGACTTATAATCTTTTCTTGAGGCTCTTGCTAACTGTGGCTTTCATGCAAAGGAGATTTTGATCCTTTCGGAGCCCTTTCCCATGCACTCTCTTTTCTTTTATATACTATTCAAATTATTCTCTTGGGTAATGGTTATTACATGCAGAAATCTCCCATAGTCACAAAACATGTAGATGGCAAAATTAATGGGAGAACATCTCACTTAGCTTAGTGTACATGTGAAGGTAACGTTCAAAAATCTCATGCGTGTGTGTGATAAGGCATATACAAAGAGAATTCATTAATCAAAGCAAAGTCAAACTACTCCATTCAAGCATGATAAAGAACAATTTAAGAATTGAAATTCATAGCCAAAATTTCTAGCTACATGGAAGCTAAATGTGATAGGATTCAAACTCAAGGATATGCCACATAAAATGGGTAAAACTAAAATACACAAAAAACATATTTTTGAGTTTTTAAATAAATTTAAGAAAAACATAACTCAAAGGACAAATAAAATCTTTTTGTATTTTTCAATAAGACTCAATAAATGAAAAAACAAAATACAAAAGCTACACTTATCACGATTCTAGCAAAATATATATGATGAAGCATAGACTAAAATATGACTAACAAACATAAAACTAGAAAAAATATGTCATGAAGCACAACTAGTGTATGTAAACAAAGCTAATAAGATAAATCTTTAGATCTAGCATGAGACGTATCATGTGAAGGCAAATGAGAATCATAAAGTCTATCATCTAAAGCCTCCAAATCGAATCTCCTAACCAACATACGTGAAAAATGACGCTTTCGATTTTTGGTGACCTTGGTGACTCTACCCTTAAACTTCCAATGATCGTTTCGAAGATCAAAACAAAACCTCCTAAGGTGACCCTTCCTACCAAAAAATGTGCAAGTGAAATCATGGTGAGAAGTATTACTTAAGGGTTGACCTTTTCTAGCGTTCCTAGACGATTCTCTAAAAATAATGGTTTCAACTCTATTTATAGAAGCATTTTGAGTATTGAATCTAATACCACACTAGTCATCTTTGATTTGAATGGTGCCTAAAATTTTGTCCAACTTCTCCGGCCTACACTCCAAATAAAATTTGACTCGACTCGAGTCACTTAATTTCTCTTCAAGATCCACTATTCTAGACTCCAGCAAACTCCTTGTCTCCTGAAATTCAAGAAGCTCTTTCTCTATAACCTTCATTAAACCTCAAAGACTATCTGTTTCACTTTAAACATATTATAACTTCGCTTGAGGAGTCCTCTCTCATTCCCTAAGATCTTAAATTAAAACACCTTCATCATTATCTATGGCATGATCTTTCATTGTAGCTTCTAACTTTAATTTTTCCTTTTTTATATTTTAAAAATTCTGCATACAACTCACAGAAGGCAACTTGGGGTTCTCTCATTCCATCTTCCTTTCTTTATTCTCACTTTCTTCTCCACTCATTTTACCATAAAATACTTGGGATTCATAAATAATGGCCTCGAAAGTGTAATGTAAAGAAATATCTTTAAGGGAAGATTCATTATCAAAACTAGCATGACTATCCATGAACGCGGTGAAGTTGCGCTTAATGGGGGAATCAGGTCCCTCTTTCGATTCACTATCACTAAGGGTGGCATTGTATGAAGTTGGTTTCTATACCTCTTTCCTTAGTTTAGTGTTACACTCGACTGTCCTATGGCTATAATCCTCAAAACCAAAACATCAATTCGACTCATCCCTATTTAGATCATCATTATGATTTTTACTGGGTTTCTCAGCTTTGGTATACTTAGACTTCTCAAACTTCTTATAAGAATTTTTAAGTTTCTCTTTATTAAACTTAAGAAATTTCCTAAACTTCTTAGCAAACAAATCCATATCATCAGAGTCTATGTTAAACTCATCGTTCGAAACTGATGTTTCCTCCTTTGGGGATTTCAAAGCTATGCCTTTATCCTTAATATTCACATCCTTCGAGGAAAACTCTTCGAGTTCATAGGTTTGTAAGTCACTTACAATCTCTTTAAGTTTTGTAGAGTTTAAAGTGACTAAAGAATTCAAAACTATCACATTCGGATTACACCTATCGGGTAAAGACCTCAAAATTTTCTTTATGACACAATCATCGGGTATCTTTTCTCCCAAGTTAAAAGTCCGAGTTAACGATATCAAAGTTTTCACTCTCGTCTATTTTAACTTTTTTAAATTTAGTGGTGAGGTTTTGGAGTTTAGAATCCTTAACAATAGTAATTCCTTCATGGGTGAGATGGAGTATGTCCCATGCCTCCTTAGACGTTTCACACATCATCATCTGGCAGAACTCCTCCGGTGCGATCGCACGAAAAAGAGCATTTAAATATCGAGAATTGATATTTTATAGCTTCATATCATCTTCACTCCATCTTTCTGTGGGTTTAGGAACTTTAACTTCTCCTACTAAACACGTTGGTGAGGACCACCCTTTAACGATCGATTGTCAAACTTGCTCATCTAACGACTTAAGTGGTAACCTCATCAAGCTTTCCAGTACGCGAAGTTAGAACAATTGAAAATAGGAAACCTAAAAAATGATAAATTTTCCATATTCAAACCCAAAGGACCTAACACAATAAATTAGTGTCCCCACTCTGATACCAATTGTTCAAACGTAGGTTCTAGGAAAAATCAAATTTCTAAATTTCTTCCAAATTTAATATTCACTTCTTATAAATAACTTAAATTCGAGTTCAAAATTATTCTAACCAAATTCAAACAAATTTGATTCAAGATTAACATGAATTTTGCCAAATTGATAATTCCAACTTTAATTATAGTAAACTCAATTACCCAAATTAGTTAAGCACAAACTACACCATTATTGTGATTAAACTGATTATCTTGTTAAACCTAAGCACGCATCTAGATATGATTATGCAAGATAAAAATAAACACAATCACAACGTCGTGATGTACGAGTAAATCCCAAACGGGAAAAATCTCAGACGGCTAAGACTCATGTCCACTAAGTATTTATTTATTATAAGGATACGATTGGAGACTTACTCCACAACATGACGCCCTCTCATGCCTTAACGCTCTTAGTTCCTTCTACTTCTTCCTGGAGATAATGTAGGAGTCCACCTACGTCTCGGAGTCCACCGATGGGGAAATGCTACCATCAAACATATGGAGTCCACCGTATGTACGCTAACAAACACATAAATCTTCTCAACAAACAATCCGCATGGATATATAAAACAACTATGATGACAAAGCTCTGATCTTAAAACATATATTATATAGAGGCTTGGATCATGAAAGAATTAGGGTGTAAGCAAAAACACTCTAGAATTTTCCTAAAAAAATTCTCACACTAGGATGTTGGAAAAGTCTTAAACACGGATGAACTTCCTTGAGAAAATTTTATGCTCTAAAGGTTTGAAAAGTTCTCAGGAAAGACCGAACTCCCGCACTACATAAATGGTTGGGAAAAAGTAGTGGGAGGTTAAAAGAAAATTCCTTGAAAAACTATCCTTTTTTTCAAAAAATGCTTCGATCGTCCAATGAAATTTCAAACGAGAATGGAGCACAACCCAAAATTAACCTCGTTAGAAGTATCGTCCGAATGAAACCAAAACCTTGTTCGAATGACGTGGGAAAGTTGTTTGAATTACCTGGGGAAATTCTAAAAAAAATCTTTAAAAAATATATAGACATTTTAAAATTGCTTAATACAAATATTAACACCCAGTGAAAAATTTCCAAGGCTCAACATAATATAAGAATTCATACCTGAGAGATCCTTAGGATGTTGATGATGAAAATTCGACACGAAACACGACATAGTATGTGATCGCTTAGACTTGGACACTACATCTTCAACAAAACGGTCATAGGCTTGAAAGGACACAAACTCAACTTCTATCATATGACTCAAATTGTTTTTTTTTTGGAATTAATTCAACTCATACAAATCTCCCCTTGGATATTACGGTAAAAAACCAAAAATAAAATCCTATGGGAATTCAAGCTCATCTAAAAGACTCAATCCTAACCCAAGAAGAAAATTACAGATTCTTGATCGACACATATTCTGAGAAGCTTTGCATTTCAAAAATAATCCGCGTGGGTGAAAACCTGCACAATGAAACACACCATAATCAAAGGAAATATAACAAAATAAACTTCATAATTAAAATTCCCCCTTTATCTAACAATGCCTATTTAAGAAAGACGTCTCCCCCTAAGTTAGATCTCCTCAAATGAAAAGAGTTAGATATCATTTCTCCCCACTTTTGTTTGGAATAGACAAAGATTATTTGAATAAAATAATTAATTTCTCCCCAATTTAAACAAATTCTCCCCCTAAATGGAATAAGGGCTAATCATAAAGGGAAAATGACATATCATGCAATGGTGTATAGTGATACAAGAACAAGAAAGCAACATGGCAACACGAGAACAAATAATTTACATAAAGCACAATAAATACCAACTATGATGTGATAGAAAAATGATATCAACTAGAATGAACTAAGATATGCATGGGATATCAATGAAAAATCACAACAATAGCATACAAGAACTAAATGCAAAAGCAAAGACTAAAAGAAAATGATACCATAGATATATATAAGAGTTAAACTATATCAATGAAGCATAAGCACACACACATATATAGATATAAATACCACACAACACACTAAACATGATAAGCTTTCCACATTCATGTGGCATAAATGTGTCTAAACCAAATGTGGTAAACATAATGAATGGGTGTGAATTAGAGACAAAGGAATTGTGACCCAATCACTTAAATATGTTCAAGGCATTCTATTTGAGCGAAAAACTTTATCAACTAAGATTTAGCCTCATGTGACAAGATAAAGTGAACTCCAAGAACAAACAAGTAAAATGTACACAAGCCTAGAATTTTTATGATTCTACAAATCAATAGAGTCATAGCATAATAAGCATAACCAGGAGTCATTGTTAAAAGCCATTGATCTTCAACTAAACACCCTCAAAAGATAAACATATTACATATTTACTTTTCTTTTCTCAATTCTTTTGAAGCTCTTTATTTTGAATCATCAGACTAAACTATGTTGGCCTTTGAAATTGTTTTATTCCAACGGTGGCTTTCACGTAAAGGAAATTTGCTCCTTTCGTAGACATTTTCCATGCACTCTCTTTTCTTTTCTATACTATTCAAATAAATCTCACGAGAAATGATTTTTGCACGCACAAATCCTCCATAGTCATAAAACATATAGATAACAAAATTGGTGGGAGAACATCTAACTTATCTTAATACACAAATGAAGGTAACGTTCAAAAAGTTCGTGTGGGTGTGTGATGAGGAATACACAAAAAGAATCCATTAAGCAAATCAAAGTCAATGTACTCCATGCAAGAATGATAAAGAACAATTTAAGAATTGAAATTCATAACCAAAAGTTCTGCAATGGAAGTGAAAAGTGATATATGATTCAAACCCAAGAATATGCCATATAAAATGTGAAAAACAAAAATACAGTAAAAAAATATTTTTAAGTTTTGTAAATAAATTTAAAAGAAACATAACTCAAAGGACAAATAAAATCTTTTTGAACTTTTCAATAAGACTCAATAAATAAAAAAACAAAATACAAAGCCTACAATTGTCGTCATTCTATCAAAACATATATGATAAAGCATAGATTGGAATATGACTAACAACATACAACTAGGAAAAATATATCATAAAGCACAACTAATGTATGTAAATGAAGCTAACAAAATCAACCTTTAGATATAGCATGAGAAGTATCATATGCAAGCAAATGAGAATCATAATGTCTATCATACAAAGGCTCTAAATCGGATCTCCTAATCCACATAGGTGAAAAGTGAGGCTCTCGGGTTTTGGTGAACTTGGTGACTCTACCCAGGGACTTTCTAGGACCATTTATAAGACTAAAACAAAATCTCCAAAGTTGACCCTTCCTACCACAATATGTGAAAGTGAAAGCACGGTGATAAGTATTACCTAAGGGTTGATCTTTTCTAGCGTGCTTATAATATTCTCTTAAAATCATGGTTTTGATTTATTAGCAGAAGCATTTTCAGTATCGAAGTCAATACCACACTTGTCATATTTAATTTCAACGGTGCCTAAAATTGTATTCAACTTCTCTGGCCTACACTCCAAATCAAATTTCACTCGACTTGAGTCAATTTCTTTTCAAGCTCCACTTTTCTAGACTCAAGAAAACTCCTAGTCTCTTTAAATTCGAGAAGCTATTTCTTCATAGACTCCATTAAACCTCAAAGACTATCTCTCTCATTTTCAACATATTCTATCTTCTCTTAAAGAGTCATTCCACGTGCCCTAAGATCATCGATTAAAACACTCTCATCATTACATATGGCACGATCTTTCATCCTAGATTCTAACTTTCGGTTTTCCTTTTTCAATTTCAAAGATTCCGCATACAATTCACGAAAGGCAACATGGAGTTCACTCACTCCCTTTTCATCTTCTTTATTTTCATTTTATTTTCCACTCACTTTACCATCAAACACTTGGGATTCATAAATAATGGCCTCGAAAGTGTCATGCAAAGAAATATCTTCAAGATAAGATTCATTAATCAAAACTAGTATGACTAGCCATGAACGCGGTGAAGTTATGCTCAATAAAGGAATCAGGTCCCTCTTTCGGTTCACTATCACTAATGGTTGAATTGTATGAAATTGGTTTCTTGCCTTGCTTCCTTAGTTTTGTTGGAAACTCGACTGCCCCCATAGCCATAACCCTCACAAAAAAAACATCTATTTGACTGGTCCCTCTTAAGATCATCATTATGATTTTAGGGGGTTTCTAGGCTTTGGTATACTTAGACTTCTCAAACTTCTTATAATAATTTTTAAGTTTATATTTATTAAATTTAAGAATCTTCCTAAACTTCTTAGAAAACAAAGACATATCATCCGAGTCTATGTCAAACTCATCATTCGAAACTAATGTTTCCTCCTTTCAGGCTTTCAAAGTTATTCCCTTATCCTTCATCTTTACATCCTTAGAGGTAAATGTGTCAAGGTCAGAGGTTTGAAAGTCACTTATAAGCTCTTCAAGTTTCATAGAGTTTAAAGTTCCTAAAGAATTCAAAATGATCACTTTTGGATTAAACGTATTGGGTAAAGACCTCAAAATTTTCTTTATGACACGGTTATCGGGTATCTTTTATCTAAAGTTATAAGTCGAGTTAATGATATCGAATAATATGGCATAGAACTCATCAAAGTTTTCACGCTTATCTATTTTAATTGTTTCAAATTGAGTTGTGAGGTTTTGGAGTTTTGAATCCTTAACAGTATAGTACTTTCGTGGGTGAGTTGGATTGTGTCTTATGCCTCTTTAGAATTTTCACACGTCATAATCTGGTGGAACACCTTTGGTGTGACCGCACGAAAAGGAGCATTTAACCCTTGAGAATTAAAATTTTCTAACTTAAGATCATCCTCACTCCATATTTCTATAGGTTTAGGAACTCTAACTTCTCCTTCTAAACATGTTGATGAGGACCAACCTTTAACGACAAATATCCATAACCGCTCATCTAACGACTTAAGTGCTAATCACAAACGCGTTTTCCAATATGCGTAGTTAGAACCTTCAAAAATAGGAAACCTCAAAAATGATAAATTTTCCATATTCAAACCCAAAACACCTAACACGATAAATAAGTGTTCCCTCTCTGATACCAATTCTTAGAATATAGGTTCCATGAAAATTCAAATTTCTAAATGTCCTCAAAATTAAATATTCACTTCTGAAATAAAACTTCAATTCGAGTTCAAATTTATTCTAACCAAATTAGATTAAACTTGATTCAAGATTAACATGAATTTTTCCAAATTGACAATTCCAACTTGAATTATAGTAAACTAAATTACCCAAATTAGTTAAGCACCATTTTTTTCATTTTTGTGATTAAATTGATTTTATCTTGTTAAACTTAAGCATGCATCTAGATGTGATTATACAAGATAGAATAAACACAACCACAACATCGCGATGTACGAGGAAAACCCACAACGAGAAAAACCTCAGACGGACCCGCCACAAGTCCACTAAGTACAAATTTATTATAAGGATACGACAGAAGACTTACTCCACGACTCGGTGCCCTCGCAAGCATTGACGCTCTTCGTTCCTTCCACCTCTACCTAGAGATAATCCAGGAGTCCACCTATGTATCGAAATCAACCGACGGGTCAATACAACCGTTAAACATACGGAGTCCACCATAGGTATACTAATGAATACATAAATCTTCTCAAAAAACTATCCGTAAGGATGTACGGAACAAACACGATGCCGGAACTCTGATCTCAAAACATATATTATATAGAGGCTTGGATCATGAAACAATTTAGGGGAAAACAAAATCACTCTAGACTTTTCCTAAAAAAATTCTACCACTAAGATGTTGGAAAAGGCTTAAACATGGATAAACTTCTTTGAGATAATTTTTTTCTCTAAAGGTTAAAATTTTTTTAAGAAAAATTGAACTCCCGCACTACATAAATGGTTGGAAAAAAGTAGTGGGAGGTTGAAAGAAAACGGCTTGAAAACTGTCAATTTTTTTGAAAAAAATGCTTCGATCGTTCGAATGACAACCAATCTCCTTCGAACAAAATTTCAAATGAGAATGAAGCATAACCCAAAATTAACCTCGTTAGAAGTCTCGTTCGAATGACACCAAAACCGCGTTCTAATGAACTGGGAAAAATCAGAAAAATTTTCTTATAAAAATATAAAAACACTTTAGAATAGCTTAACAAAACTATTAACACCCAAGGGAAAATTTATAAGGCTCAATATAAAATATGAATTCATACCTGAGAGATCCTTGGGATGTTGATGATAAAAACTCGACACGAAACACGACATATGATGTGATCGCTTCGACTTGGCTGCTACGTCTTCATTAAAAAGGTCATAGGCTTGAAAGGACACAAACTCAACTTCTATCCTATTTTTCTGGAATTAAGCCAACACATACAAATTTACTCACTTAGAAATTTGTCCTTACACACTATCATTAGGAGTGGGACAACATATCATCAGCTATTCACTATATTAGATAGAGAATCCTAAAATGTCCGAATATAATAGATGAAAGTCTGTCTAGTTCAAGGTGTGGTGATTTAAACTCCCAACCAAGAATCTCACCTCATGAGGTAACTAGTATGTATGTTTAATTAATTGTAAATTGGCAGTTGAGGGGTGCCACCTAATGTGTAATCAAATTATTTCTCGTGTTCAATTAAAAAAATAATTTTTTTCAATTTCATGTTTTTAAGATTTTAAATACGAATTCAATTTTTTCTCACTATATAATTCTTAAATTATTAATTGGAATAAGTTTAAATGATTGAAAATGCAATTGGACATGGTAATGGTTTTCCTCTTAAAAGTGAATGCATGATTTCTAGTTCAATCTATGATAACTTAGTATGTAGACTCGATACACCCAATTAGGATTGCTACTCATTTTAAAGGTTTAAGGTAATCGATAAATTACTTTAAAGAGAGATCTTCGTAATTATGGGCATTAAGAATAAGGCAGCAATATAAGCAGTAATGATATCTTTTAAATAATGGCGAGGACATAAAATTAATGTTTGAAAATTATTTATTGTACCTAGTTTTACAAATTGATTTTGGTTTTCTAAATTATCTTTGAACAGATATTCGATTGATTTTACGAAAACTATTTTATTAAAATTAGACATCTTTTATCTATTCTAGGTACATTGAGAAATAATTTTTATGTTAAAAGGCTTGTCTCACCAGTACAGCCACATACCGAATTGAATAATTTAATAGACAAGATCATTAAAGAGAAAGAAAGCATACTTTAGACTGTTTAAGATGTGATAAGGTCCATGGTAGGTTATTCAGAACTGCAAAAAAAAATTATTGGGATTTTTATGAAAGCGACATGCATTTAAATTCTAGTTTAGTTTCTTCTTTATTAGTCTCTTCAACTCCCATTGAACATAGGAGTGGGAACAAGCTCACTCAAGGGCATATTTGGATTTGGAGTGCCTAGTTTCGTTCTGTGAAATGAGCAAGGAAGTTGAAATTTAGGAAAGAGGTATGTATCTTCATTGGTTATCCTAGAGGTTACAAGGGTATTTTATATCATAATCCAGAGTACGAGATAGTAGGTTCTTGTAAGAGGAAAACTAAGGCCCTAGTGTAAGTTGGACTTACAAGGTATAATGGAACATAATACTACCAATGTTATTAGACACCCGTAGAGGATAAGATACAACCTAATATCGATAATACACTACCTTGTCATAGTGGGAAAATTATAGATGATTATGATACACGTGTCATCCTAAATGGTTAGTGTTTTAGGCAGACATTTCGATATGATCCCAGGTGTTATTGTTCAAAAATGGTATATGGATTTTACTAGATTTAGTTGATTAATAGGAATGATAAATTATAAAAAATAAATAAAGAGATTAATGAATTAGATTTGGGAGAAATGAGAAATAGAGAAGGAGTTAGGAGATTAACGTGGTTATGCCTAATGAGATGCTTACATCCAAAGGTGTAATGATATTAGTATTAATCGTGAAAATAATGGAAATGTTCTCTAAAGAATCTCTCTAGAGTTTTGTGTATAGCCGTCAGGTTAAATCTTTTCAGATGCCTTTGTTGTGTGTCATTGAATGCTATTTATAAGATGATTATGATATATATATATATATATATATATATATATATTTATATACTAGGGTATGCCCGTGCCTAAAGGCACGCATATAATTTTGAAAAGTCTAAAGTCGTGTATAATATAAAATATATATTATTTTTATATTATTAGTGTAAATTTTCAAATTATTTTATCGTGTAAATTTAAATTTTTATAGTGTAAATTTAAGTAGTGAGAAGTCTTGTATAATATAGTAAAAAAGTAAGCGTAAACAATTTAAACTATATTTATAGGACTATACACCCCATTTAAGCAAAATATTAGTCCAATAACAATACTAACAATTCGTCTTGAACCTCCTAATAATTGTAAACTATTATATAATGAAATAATTGTTTGGTATCCACCATGGTTGTGTACCGTATATGCATAACCTCAATCTCCGTAAATATTCCGTCACCAATTAGTTGAAGAATAATTTCAGAAATGTTGACCCTACAATCTCCATGCAAAATCCATCACCAGCATACTTATTTCATAGACATACCAAACTCAAAATTTCACACACTTATCCAAACATACCTTAGCTGTGGTCAACCCATTTCCACTTAAGTAGTTAAATATAGATGTTTAAAATTAACAGTTGTGTGTCATGTGTTTGAAAAGACCACATCACTTAAGCCCCAACTCAAGAATAACAATTGTGTGACATGTGTTTGAAAAGACCACATCCTAAGCTGTGGTCAACCCATTTCCACTATTTTAGGAAGAATCTCACCTGATCAAAGTCTTTCACCTAATCAAAGTCTTTTAACTTTCTTCCATGTGCTAATGAAGCATGTAATCGAACCATAAAACTAAAATTAAAACTGCACTTAAATTAAGCCGTACACCAAAAGCGAACATTTAACTCAACATTAACAAAGAATGTAATACGAAACCCTGAACTTTGACAATTTTTATTTAAATGTCTTCCAATTCAAACATTATAAAATATTCACATCGAGCGTGAAACTCATCAGAAATCACCACCTCGAGCGTGATGGTCTTCACATTATCGATCGTGTCAGAGTTCTCCATCTTGAGCGCGATGGTCTTGCTAGTCAAGGTTTTGACGAAGATCTTCATCAGCAATCATAGCAAAACTGTCATAAATCAACGGCTCCGATTGCAAATGATGAAGATCTTCATTTTGTTGTCATAAATCAACAAAAAAATTAATCATTACTCTTCCCATGTTCAAACCATCATCCAAAATCAATTTTGGAGCATACCTCCCAACTTCATTAGTGTTTTTCCTCATATATATCTCAATTCATGCTCTCCACCCCTCTGCTACTTGTCGGTCAACATTTTGATGAAGATCTACATCTGTAATCGCAGAAAAACTGTCGTAAATCAATAAGTCCCATTTATAAATCCTTTTCAACTAAAAAATCAGAAAACCATCAGAGCTAAACAATTAGTAAAACCATTTTCGACAATTAGTAAGCCATTAAAAAAATTACAAACGAACAAACAAAATATGAAAACCAAAAGAAAAATCTTAACAATTTAAATCGAGATGGTTAGAGAGAGATAATCTAATAAAAAAATAAATCGAGTAAAACTCAAATCTCAAATTAGTTCTTTAAAATAAAATCCCAAACTCAGATGAAAAAAAAATAATCCGATCAGATTTATTTCCAACAAAACAGAACGGTGATGTTTTTAAAAAAAAGTTTTATTTAAAAAATAGCAGTTGCAGATGTGTTTTTAAAAAGAGATTGAATGTTTTTTAAAATATAAACTCAATCGATAACACATTTGACATTCTCTTGTGTTTACACCGAGACTTTGATTTCTGTTCACTTGAAAAATTAACTATATGTGATAATATTTTATTTTTCAGCGCTTCACAATCTGGCATCCTCGGACTCGACCGGATTCCCTTGATTTAACTCCATCCGAGCACCTAAGACCTTTTTCAATCGGAACCGACTTTGACCGCAACCTGAATAGGCTCCGACAACCATTCCTGGTGTGTTCCTTTCTCATAGATGAAAGAATCAGGCCTATAATACTGCTACTAATCATCACTGGAAATACTTGGTTTCTAAAGACTCAGAACAGTAGTGATGCGCCTATAATACCACAACCTGATATGTGATGATATTGAGACCATATGCTATGCAGCAAGGTGGTTGAATGGTGGTGTCTAGTTTGACAAGTTAGTTCGAAGTAGCAGTTGGTGAGCAACAGAGAGAGATGTACTTACAAAGTGAAAGAGGGGGAATGAGTGAGCAAAGTTGAAAGTGAGATAAAGTAGGTATTTGAATCTCTTATCGATGTTGCTATCTGATAATGGAAATAATTATGATTTAAGCAATATATGTCAGTAATGCGATTGCTATAATCTCGCACTCAAAATCAGGAAATGCCATTGAACTACAACTATATATATATTCCGTGTAATCTTCCCCCAACTGCATCAATGCCAAAATCATGTATTTGGTAGCTAACGGAGAGAGATCATGTATTTGGCATCTCCTAGATACCACTTTTCTGGTATTTGTCTATTCACATTTCCATTAATTGTAGTCCTCATGTGACCAATTGTTTTCCTAAATCCAAGCAATATTCATGTTTTCATAACATAACTTCATCAGTAAATGTCTCACCATCATTAAATGAGTATACCTGTCACAAATATCTTAGTTAATACGGCAACACGCGTTGATGACGAAGGCGTTGAACTTAAAATGTGTCAAAATACTCAATTTCCATTGTTTAAGGCAGCTTAGGTGAAGAATTACAAACTTGATTAGGTGCCTGCTCAGACATCTTTTCAACATCTTTGTTTGCAAATTCATCTTTCAGGTACCTACCCATACTCACCTTACATATATTACCATTGGAAAATATAAAATAAAAACATTGAGAGAAGAAATCAAAATTCTAAAAATTCCAAGAATAGAAAACATCATAGTTAAGTCAAAGAGAACATTAGGAAATTAGCTATATTGAAACACAAAAAAGGGGGCTTTGTAAATTTAGGACCTATTGTAATATGTATTTTGGAAATAGGACAACAAAAATTTTATTTATAGATTTAGTCCCTATTTTTAAAAAAGCCACTAGAAACGAAATTCTTGTTGTCCTATATCCATAATCAATATTATTTTAAGTCGTAAAAGTACATAATCTAAAACAAAACTATCTCAACATCATTTTTTAAATTTATCTTAAGTAAATTCTCTACATTTCAAACATTTCAAACATTACCCCTTAGTATGAAGATAACCAACAAAGAAATGAAAAATCCTACATTTCTAATAAGGTCGATTATCAATTGAACCTGAAAAATCAAACCAAAATAGAATAAAATCAAATAAGGTCTGCCTCTAAACACAATCCAATAATAAGAACCTATTATGTTGTACGTTCAAGATATTGGTTTTGGAGGAGCGTAACGGTATCATCATTTATAAATACACCAAAGTCTAGTCATTAAAAGCATAAAATAGCATGCTGCGAACCCCACGACAATTAGTATTTATAGGAAAAAACAACATAGAGTTATGGCTCAAATGTTTCAAATAACGGTGTAACGGTCAAACGTATGCCTAATCATGTTGTGATCTTTTGTATACCTAAGCCTACTAAAAGATTCAACAATACATATGCTTTGTTTTATGGTTAATGCCTAGTTTGAATATGTGATGTTCGCAAGATACAATTCACTGGAAATAATATTCAAACAGACAATAATTGGGACCTAAAAGCTACCGGACTCATGAGAAAAAAATCAAAGAAACACAGTTTGTATCAATTTATTTGGCAGGTAATCAATCATATACCTCAATTTGGTAAGTTTCCGCTATTGGTTTCAAGCAAGAAATACCTACAATAATATACAAACAGACTTCAACTTCATAATGAATGATATTGAAATGCATAATTAGTTGTACAATTTAGTTCAAATAAATTGCAAAACAAATGACCACCTACTTATGATTTTATAATTTGTATACCTAGGCAAAACAAATTGTATACCTATTCATGATTTGTTCAAAATACAAAATTGTTAGTGAATAGGTTTGCATTTTTTTATCTAGAACAAATTGAATACTAACATAATGAATACAATTTCACGATTTTACTGCTGCTACTATCTAACCAAAATGGAAAACTCCATAACTATCTCAATATAAAGTAAAAATTAAGAACAATCAAAACATATCTGGAGTTTTTGAATTCCAAAACCCAAATTGTTTACCTACAAAAAATACATTCACATATAATATTAAATCCTAAGTTCAAAAACACAAAAGTGAAAATTTAATAAATTTGGGGACAAACATGTTTTTATCAGATTCATCATTAGAGCTACAGAATTACATCAAACACAAAAGAATTACCGAGAATGTAGACAAATTTCACAAAATAACAGTTGTCTCTTGTGTTGCGTCCTTTGTGTTGACCTTTGCATAACAACACAACTTTTGAGATTATTTTAGTGTCATACTCAATATTGCTTCCTTTGTGTTGACCTTTGCATAAAGAGAATTACTAGAGAGATCTGATCTGCAAACGTCTCCAACACACCAGTGCGCTATGGACAGAGTTTGTTATGTCAAGAAATTGGCTCATCGCAATTGCAAACCATTTGAATCACCTCAAAAAGTACCTATATTTACCCATAAAAAATACATAAAACAAATCAAATGATTTTGTTTCTACTGTGGATATTAAGAGATAATGAAAAATAAGTTGTGGATATCGTTTGTAGTGTTAATGAACGAATCAAATGATATAAGGGATTGCTGATAAAGAGCATATATTCATTAGACAAGAATGATTCTAATTTCAACATTATCTAGGGCTAAAATTGATAATATCTAGGGCTGAAATTGATTCTAATTTCAACATTATCTGTAAGATTCAAAACCAGATTTTTGAATTCTAGACACAACAAAAAAACATGAACTCATGAGTGAGTTTTGAGGTATCAACATTGAAAAAAAATGATTCAAAACAAATGAGTAACAAATATATTACTTGTGGGTGAGTTTTGATTCAAAACATATACTCATGGGTGAGTTGTGAGGTATCAACTCTCAGTCTTATTACTACAAAACAAAACCTTCAAAACACCAGATTTGTGCACGTATAACAGATCTATACGTATGTGACAAATCTATGCATGTGTGTGTGTGTGTGCGCGAGTGGGGGGTGAGGGAGATTACCTATAAGCGGAGGGGGAGTAAGAGTTGAAGGGGGAAAAGATGAGGCTGAGGGGGATGGGAGAAGGTGTAGCAGCGTGGGGCTGAGGGAGGGGGAGAGTTTTGTGTGAGGTAGGTTTTGTTTCCATTGTTGGTCATTGTTAATCGTAAAGATAAGAGAGAGAGAGAGAGAGAGAGAGAGAGAGAGAGAGAGAGAGAGAGAGTAAAGTGTGGGAAAGGAATGAGATGGTAGGTTTGGACAATGAGGGTAAAGGGATAAAATGGGACAAATACAATTCTACCCTTATTTTTTAATTTTGAAGAAAATGGGGAAACAAATTATAGTGTGATAAAAGAGGGGGAATTCAAAACTTTAAAGGGCAAAATAGGCATTGCAGAAAAAATGCATATTAATGACATCATCAACTAATCTTATGAAATACATAAGTTTCCTACTTTATTTTATATATATATATATATATATATATATATATATATATATATACACAGTCCTGCTCTTGTGCGGACTAGTTCGCATTTTAAGAATGCAGATCGGACATGTGTCACCTGGCGGTGAGCCCATAAAAGAGAGAGAGTGTGCCTATAATTTAGGCAAAAAAGTCTAGGCGCACCGTTAGGTGACACATGTCCGGTCTGCATTCTTAAAAAATGGACTAGTCCGCACAAGAGAATTATTATATATATATATATATATAGAGAGAGAGAGAGAGAGAGAGAGAGAGAGAGAGAAGTGGGAGAGGTGGACTGCCTTTATAAATGAGACAGTTACACCTTTTTACATTCCAGGAGATAGCTAATGATGACATAATCGCAATTAGCTAAAAAGACTGACCCATGTGCGTAATGGGACATGTGGCCTACATGTGTGTTTGGTGAATAATAATATTACTTCATCATAGTCGGTCACCCATCCGATTAAAAATAACACTAAGCCAATCAAGTAAATAACGTGCTGACCAAGTTCAGTGAATGAGATGAACTTCTTCAAATGACATGTGTCATAATACCATTAGTCCATATCACATTCCATAGTTATAGTATAAAAAAATACCCTAATACTTCATTCATGATTGGAACGAATAATAACTTGTTCGAAGCATAAGATCTTTAGAGTGGTTGGGCATGTACTATGAATGGATGGAGTGTTAACCGGTAGGAGTTGATCGGCTTCATAAAAACTTGGTTATAAGTTCTCGTGTTTTGTTTGGTAGAGATACATGGTCAGCAGGGGGTCACTAAGAGTTGGTATTTTTGGTAAATTTTATCCTCCCAGTTCAGTGGAAAGTTTATAAATACAGGTAAATTTTGGGAAGCGAAGCGCTTCAGAGGTATGCTGGTAATAATACGCATGGTGTGAAGAACAACCCTTGAAAAAAATACGAGATAATTTTAATCACATCATTTGTAGGAAACTGTGTAGATGTCATTTAGGCTTATAAAATGTCATTTCCACCATTATTTCATCTTACTCTTCATTCAAAAATATCTCTCTTCATCTCCAAAATTTCAACTATTTTTTAGAGTTTGATGTGTTCTTCGTTTTCTCTATAAGGATTCCTTCTTTCTTCTTCTAATTCCTTTGTAATTCTTTCCTATTTTATTGAAATAAAGTTTATACTTTTGTCAGAGTTTGTGATGAGCCTTTAGGGTTACACATGGAATCCCTCCGTGGGTAAAAACTAAATTACTCAATGGGTCTTGTGACCTTTGTGCTCTGGGTGAGGTTCATTGATTACCTTCCATATTTATTGTTGAGCATGGGATCACTTTTCCCACCAATCATTTGCTTTTTGAATTTTGCCAATACTTTTATGTGGTCCCTATACAAGTTGCCTTAAATACTAGATAATCATTAATGGCGTCCATTGCATTAATGAGTAGTATAAGACTCATATTGGGATTATAGAGTTAATGTACTATTATCATTAGTCCACCACTAATGAGAACATTTAATATATAAAGACAAGGAAGTCAAATGGTTTAATTATGAAGAATTGGTAGTTTAATCCTCTTACTTAGGGTATTGTGTATGATGGCTCGAGATGCCCTCGAGGAAATCGGGGAATAGGTTAGGACACATACACTCAGGATATTTCTGCCATACATTAACTTTCTTTTTCTTTGCTTATTTTTTATTTTTACATTTTGTTTTGTAGATAAGAGTAATAAAAAACTTCCTCGTACCTCTAAGGTTAATTTTGCTGACTTGGAAATAGTGTTCCATCCAACATAGGCTTGGCACTGAGGACCATCCTAGCCTGGACTCATTTCTGATCAGATATAAGATTACCAATAATTTTTTATGGACAAGCCAACTGTGGAGATACCTCTTGCTCTTATCCCTTTAGACGACCCGGAAGCCTCTATCTCTGAATCCTCAAGCTCTGCTTCTGAATCCTGTCATAGTGTAGGGAATAATTTTTTTGTAAATAGTTAATCATCTTCCTTATAGACTCTCTACATCACACTAGTACTATCCAACATATCTTCGAACGTGATGGTGAAATGAAGGATTCCCAACCTCTTTGTTGGGGCTAGGTCGCCTCCGCCCGCGAGTAAGAAACCTGAAGTCTAAGGTTCTAGCAACCCCCTCATTTTGTATAAGTCTCCTTCCAAGGAATATAAACCTCTGTCTATGAGGATGAAAAAAGATCCACCTCTTCCGGTTAAGATTGCTATAAGGAAAATTGTTAACAAGGGAAAGGGTGGTTCCCAATTTGTTAAAGTATGTCCTGAGGTTGGTCAGGATTTGATCAGTGTTAGAGGCCTTCTTGTCAATAAGGCAGTTGTATCTTCTTCTTTACACTCAAGGTTGCTTGATTAGACGAATTAAAATTTATCCCTTGTAAGTTGATAGTTTATTATATAATTATTATTCGTACTTATTCGATTCTCTCTTATAACATCCTCTATTGGACATTTATCTTCCAGTTCTTGATGGACTATGACCAGCTCCTAAGGAGGAATGAAAAATGAATGAGTCATCTTCTGATATTGATATTTCCTCAATGGGCTGCGTAAATCCTTAGAATCTACTGGTCACAATAATGAGACTCAGATGCAAGAGAAGAATAAATTTGACGAGAAGGTCCAAACTTTGGAGTAAGAGAAGATACTAGTGGATAATATTATAGTTGTTGCTAAAAAGGAAGCTAAGGATGACAAAATAGCTACCGACTGGGACAAAACTCAAGTAGCATAAATAAAGGCCAAGGATGCTTTCACAAGAAGTTGGGATAAGGCATTCACTAATGCCTTTATAGAGATTGATTATTTGAAGAAGGTTGCTTGTAAAAGTTGTTGGGATGACACCTTAGGCAAAGTAAACATTGTTGGAGAGTCTGACCTCTTCTAATTTTACCACCCTAGCACTCCCTCTCATATTGATGAAGATATGGATGATGAGGAAAAAATTGGGGAGCCTACTGATAATTGGCAATTTGTGGTCATTAAGCAGGTTAAGGGCCATGCTATCGCCGACAAAGAGAAGGTGGGAAAATAAATCGTTGTAGTCTTACAAGGATTTTTATTTTTGCTTTACCTTTTCCCCCTTTTTTGCTTCCTTTGGTGTATGGGGCTTGCCCTGATGTAACCCTCCTTTTATAATGAAATAATTTTTTTTTCTCCATACATTGTTGTCCTGGTTAAATTCTTACAAGTTCTTTTCCTAAAAAAATAATTATATTCGACCACATGCTTTATAATTTAATACAAGACTGGCATATCTAGTCGATGCCTAAAGTGACTTCCAACAGAGATGTAATCGGTTGTTCGGTGCTGGTCATATCGAGATTGATAAAGATGGCCTTGAGTATTTACTCGTCCATGATGCTTCTTCCTTGGCCAAATGCTCGTACTTAAGTCTGTGCAGTCTTTTTCATAGGGCAGTAGAGAATAATGCTGCTGGGATGATTTTTTATATCCATAAGGAATCCATATCAAATCTTCATGCTGAGAGGCGACAAAGACGCTCCAAGAACTGAGAGGCGACAAAGACGCTCCATCTTTCTTGAGCAAAACAATAATGCCTTACATGGTAAGAAAGAAAATAATACCCTACAAGAAACTAAATGGAAGGGTGAAAAGGCTAGAGAGATAAGAAAAGGTTATAAGTTATTTTACTCGGCAGGGATAGATAATCGTAGAAATGGGGTGGGTACTGTTGTTGATCACTATATGAAAGATAAAGGCATGGATGATAAAAAAACAGGGAGATATATTAATGAGTATTAATATCATCTTAGATAAAATAATATTGAATATTATAAGTTCTTACGCTCCCCAATGAGCTTTAAATAAAAATGTAAAGAAATCATTTTGGTAATTATTGGATGAAGCATTATAACAAATTCCTACGCATGAAACATATTTTTAGGAGGTGAATTGAATGGAAATATAGGAGTCGAACGAGATGGTTATCCAAGGATACACAGAGTTTGTGGTTTTGGTAAGAGAAATGATGGAGGGAAAACTATCTTAGAGTTTGCTAAGGCATACAATCTAGCATTAACAAACACATTCATAAAAAAAGGAAGAACATTTAATAACATTTGAAAGCAGAGAGAATAAAACTCAAATAGAATATTTCTTACTTAGAAAGAAGAGACTTGTAGACATTCAAAGACTGTAAAGTTATATTAGGTGAAAACTTAACAAATCAACATCGACTATTAGTAATAGATTTGGCAATTAAAGTATTTAGGTACCAAAAAGTGAAAATAGGTTATCAAAATATAACATGGAAGGATTTAAAAGGATGCAAAAAGATAGAATTTAGGAAGAAATTCCTATTAAACATAAAGTAGAATTAGGACGATATTAAAAACAGCTAGTCAAGAACAAAGAATGATATTGAGAAAATAAGTAAGAAAAATTTTAGGCGAGACTAAAGAAAAAAGATTCATTAAAAAAAAGAATTGGTGATGGAATGAAGAAGTGAAAAAGGTAATAGAAAAGAAACGATTAAGTTTTAAAGAGGGGTAAAAGTGTAAAAATCAAGAAGATTTAGAAAAGTATAAGAAGTTAAAGAGTGAAGTAAAGAATATTATTAGGAATTCACAACAAAACGCACTAGATAATCTTTATAATAAATTAGGTACCAAGGAATGTGAAAAGGAAATATATAAATTGGCAATGGATAGAGATAGATTGACAAGGGATATGGGTCCAGTTAAGTGTATTAGACACATAAATAAAAATATATTAATTAATGATAAAAAAATTCTAGATAGATGGGAAGAGTATTTTTAAGCATTATTTAATGAAGAATATCCCAACAAAGATGTAAAGTACATTGAACCGAATATAGTAATGGTATGTTATATTACCAAAAAAGAAGTAGATATATTAATAAGAAAAATGGGAAAAAATAAAGCCGTTGACCCCGATAAAATACCCATAGAGGTATGGAGGACCCTTGGAAGTATAGGGATAAAATGTTTAACATGTTTATTTTAAAAAAAATTAAGAAAGGGAAAAATGCCAGATGAGTGGAGGAAAAACACCATAATACCTTTGCATAAGAGTAAAGGAGATATACAAAACTGCGATAATTATAAAGGAATCAAACTGATGAATCACACTATGAAGTTATGGGAAATGCTTATAGAACAAAGATTAAAAAATGAGCCAACTATTTCTGACAATCAATTTGGATATATGCCAGGGTGATCCACCACATAAGTTATTTACTTATTAATATAGTTAATGGAGAAATGTAGACTTAAGAATAAAAAATTATATATATGGTCTTTATAGACTTAGAAAAGGCTTATGATAGAGTATCTAGGGATATTATTTGGTGGGCTTTAAGGAGGAAAGGAATCCCTATGAGTTATATCAAAGTTATTGAAGATATGTATGATAACACAAAGATTAGAGTAAGAATTATATTTAGAAAAACTAATGACTATACGATTAAAGTTGTTCTACATCAAGGATCGTCCTTAAGTCCTTACTTATTTGCCATAGTTTTGGATGAGATTACTAAGGACATACAAAAAGATGTCCCATGGTGTACGTTGTTTACGAATAATATAGTTTTAATAGACACTTAAAAAGAGGGCTTAGTATTGAGAGTAGATATGTGGAGAAAATCCTTAGAGTCTAAGGGACTAAAAATTAGTAGTAATAAAATAGAATTTATGGAATGTAAATTTAATAATGAGGCGTCGGGTAGCATAATGTTAAAGATTGAAGAAAAAATGATAAACCAAACTAATAAATTTCGTTACTTAGGATCAGTGCTACAAAGTAATGGGTATATTGATGAGGATGTTACGAGTAGAATATCAACGGGTTGGATGAAATGGCGATAATTAAGTGGGGTGTTATGCGATAAGAGGATAACTAATAAACTAAAAGTAAAGTTTTATACGGCAGTTGTTAGGCCAGCGACCCTATATAGAGTGGAGTGTTGGGATTTAAAGAAAAAACATGAACAAAGTATCCATGTTAGTGAGATAAGTATGCTCCAATAGATGATAGAAAATACTATAAAGGACAAAATTAAAAACCATCATGTAAGAGAAAAGTTAGAAGTTTCTCCCAATAGCGATAAATTAAGAGAAAGTAGACTTAGGTGGTACAGACATGTGTTGTATAAACGAATAAATGCACCTATAACAAGAGGAAGATTATTGAAAATAGAGTGTAGAAGAGAAACGGCCCACCCTAAGCTATCATAGGAGGAAATAATTAGGAGAGATATTAAGGAATTAAACTTGAATGATAATATTGCATATAATAGATTAGAATGGAAAATAGAAGAATCCGTGTGGCCTACCCCATATAATGAGGTTAAGGTAAGGATGATGATGATGATGATGATGATGATGATGATGATGATGATGACGGTGACGGTAAGCTTGAAGGTCTCAAGAAGCCAGGGCTAGCTATCCAAAATTAGGGTGTTTCCTCTTTAGAAGAAGACAATACTCTCCCGAGGGAGAAGTTGAAGCGAATAAAGAAATCCAAGGGAGAATCTTTTTGCAGTGAGGAGGATTATGCAGTTATTAGAGGAAGAGCGAATCAAGAAAGATTTGTTCGATGAAGTTGTGACCATAAAGAAATAATTGTCCAACATCAAGAGATTGAATGAGAAAGTAGATCGCCTCATATACCAATTTCATAAGAAAATTTATACCATTTGGATGGAAGGCTATGATGAGTCTCTTATTCATATAAGGGAAGATCTTGATAAGGCAAACATAGTCGGCTATGAGCATGGTTGGCTCAATTCTCTGTTAGTAATGAAGATTTCAAAAGAAAATGAACTATGGTTTGGCATGACCTAGGTTATTTGGATTCTCCTAAATATCCTTTCAGTATTGATGCCTTATTGATTCCTACAGATTCCATTCCCTAGAGTTTAGTAAGAAAATATCTTGGGGAACAGTCTTGTTGGGTATGAATATCGAAGACGACCTCCTCATCTAGTAGATAGGATTAGTTCTGGTAGTTATCCTAGGACCAAAGATTTATATACGACCATTACCCCTTATGCTTTAGCCATTCCCATATAGGTTTTGAAGGTTCATCAAGTAAGTCAACCACTTATCACGACTGAAGATTTAAATTCTGTCTTTATAATGTCTTACAATAACCTTCATGTTATAATAAAATGTTATATTCATGCCTCTTTGACCATTTGTCTTTATGGCACAAGTAGATGTAACCAAACCCTCATAACTTTAAGTCACGTTATCTTGATAAGTTAAAATGGTTATACTTGTTTAGTCTTATTATCACGTGGTCAACTATTGCCTAACTAATCGGCCTTACTAATTACCATGGTTGGTTGAACTTGGGTTATTCAGTCTTAGGTTTTACCAACCAAATATTGGTGTTAGTTGCTAAGATGACCAAATATATTAAGAATTATCCTTGCGTTTAGTCAGTTGTGGTCGGATCTTATCATCCCTATAACTTCAATGGATTTTTAAAGTTTAGTGTACTTCTTATTCTTGGTTTTCCCAAAAGGAGAGGTCATACATGAAGTGAAAATAACTTCTTGTTCTTCGTCTACCCTAAAGGCGAGATCATATATGAAGTGAAACTACTTCTTATTCTTGGTTTACCCTAAAGGAGAGATCATACATGAAGTGAAACTAACTTCTTGTTCTTTTTCTGCCTTAAAATTGAGATCATACATGAAGTGACATGAACTTCTTGTTCTTGGTAAGCCCTAAACGGTGAGATCATACATGAAGTGAAACTAAATTTTTGTTCTTGTTATGACCTAAAGGCGAGATCATACATAAAGTGACATTAATTTCTTGTTCTTGGTCTTCCCTAAAGGCAAGATCATACATGAAGTGAACCTCACTTCTTGTTCTTTGAGTTTTGTTATTTTAATAAAGCGTAAAATAATTTGGAACGGTTTAAAATCATGCAAGATTTAGATGCAGTTTTAAACCCTTCCATATTCTCCTCGTGCAAGCGTGCGAGATTGGAATTTTTGGTGTAGTGTCAGTTCTGACCAACCAGGAAGGATAACCAATAGTGAGGAGATTGGGATGTTGTCCCCAATTGACAGCCTTGAGTTGTGTTATTTTAATAAAATGTACAATAATTTGGAATTGTTTAAAAATGAGCCAAATTTAGATGCAGTTTTAAACTATTCCATATTCTCTATGTGCAAGAGTGCGAGATTGGAATTTTTGGTGTAGGGTCAGTTCTGACCAACTTGGAAACCAGTAGGTAAGGTGATCAGGAGACCCCCCCAGATATTTCTCCTTCCTGGTTTGGGGTCACACTTAGTTAACACTTAATCTCCCTACTCCCGACTCCCACTAATCAGGAAGTCTAACCCATTATGAGGCCATCAGGAACCCCCCCCCCCCCCCCAAAAAAAAAAAAAATCTCCATGCCGGTGTTTGGGTCACATTAAGTTCACACTTAATCTACCCACCCTCTATTCACATTAACCAGGAAGAATAAGCCAGAGTGATGTGATCTGAAAACCCCCATGAGCTTTCTCCCTCTTGATGTTTGGGTCACAAGAATTTCACTCTTAATCTCCCCACTCTCAATTCCCATTAACCAGGAAGGACAACCAGTCGTTAGGTGATAATGACCCTCGGGAGTTTTCTCCCTCCTGATGTTTGGGTCACATAAAGTTCACACTTATCTCCAAACTCTCGATTCCCTTTAACCAAGAAGGATAATCAGTCGTGAGGTGATAAGGAACCTCCCGGATCTATATCCCTCTTAGTACTTGGGTCACACTAAGTTCACACTTAATCCCCTTACCCTCAGTTCCCACAAACCATGAAAGATAAATAGTCATGAGGTGATAGGGAAACCCTAAGGATTTTCCTCCAACCTCGTGTTGGGTCGTAGTAGGTTCACACTTAATCTTCATACCCTCAAGTTATACTTTCAATGAAGGATAACTAGTTGCGAGTTGATAAAAAAAACTGGGATCTTTCTCCCTACTCGTGTTTGGGTCACACTAAGTTCACACTTAATCTTCATATCCTTGGGTCCAACTAACCAGTAAGGATTAACAATTGTGAGGCGATTCCCGAAACTTTCTCCCTCCTGTGCTTCGGTCACACTAAGTTCATACTTAATCACCCTACCCTCGGTTCCCGCTAACCAGGAAGGATAACCAGTTGTGAAGTGATAAAAACCCCCCAGAGATTTCTCCCTTTGGGCGTTTAGGTCACACTAAGTTCACACTTTATCTCCCTATCCTCAATTATCACTAAAAAAGAAGGATAACCAGTCGTGAGGTGATCAAGAACCCCTAAAAAATCTTTATCCCTCCTGGTGTTTGGATCACACTAAGTTCACACTTGATGTCCCTACACTCAACTCCCACTAACAAGGAAGGGTATATAGGCATGACACAACCATGAGCCCCGTGTATATTATTATTTTTATCATAAAAGGATACACATGTGATACAAGGGTTTGTCCCACCATTTTCGTATCCTCTTGTCGATTTACTTCTACAATATAAGTTATATCCTCGATTCTAGTTTCAATTTTATTACCCTTATTTTATCATCACTATTGCCACGTTATTTATTTATTTATATTATTATCATTATTTACTATTATTTGCATTATTTTTTGTCATTTAAACTACCGCCATCATATCATAACCCCATCTCTTCCACTTTTTAAGTTTTCTCCTATTTCCTCACCCCATAAAGGATACTCACCATTAATTATACTTTTTATTTTTTATTGTTTTATTTTGTTTTATCATTATTATTTATATTTGGCCACAAATTGCTAATAGTTATATTATTTGATTTTGCAACAGATACCCAATTATCATGTTCTTTTCAAGACATATAAAAATACCATCACCAAGTCTAGCATTAAATGATAAAATAACTAAATAAAAATGATGAAACAAAAAGCAAAAAAAGTAAAAATGTCATAACACTTATAGGACGCACCCATATGGCTCAATGACGGTCACACTCTCACAAGATGATATCAATATCGACCTCATCCCCTGGCAGTGGAGGTCATAAAACAACACTCGTGCCACGGGCATCGCGTCCTCTCACCTAAGGTTATCTTGGCCCAGTCATCCACATGAGATACCACGCTTTAATGCCCACCAGGCCCCAAAATGAACATATCCGGCTATAACACAACTTCCACCTCTTCGTCCTGCCCCACAACCCCGCCATTAACCCTTTCGACCCTCTTGGCCTAATGCAAATCCAGAACCTCGTCCCCATCCACCGAAACTTGCTCTAATGGCTCCATAATAACAAAAAAGAAGTCTAAAAATTCTCTCAAAAGATCGCAAGGGTCTCAAAAGTTGAGTAAGAAGAAAAACAAGATAGAAGAAGAAAATAAATGAATGTATAAAAAAATTTCTTAGTAATTTCTCTTGAGGTTTGGACCAATGGAACGTTCCAACATTTTACCGATCAATCAACCATTCAAACCCAAGGGTGAACTGACTAGTTAAAGCCCCCTTCCATTTTCAAAAAACCCATTTCTTCCCCCAAACTTTCCACTTATCACCCTTATATCTCACGCATCCCCAATAATAGGCAAACCTATTCTTTTAAAAATATTTTATATTTTAATGAAGAGTGTCCGCAGGCGAAGGCTCTTAGTCAACCACCTCTGCGGACACCCCAATTTATGATCAGGGTGTGGTACATTTTGTCCTGTCACAAATGACCACAGACACATACCCCAAAAAATCCACAAAATTACCAACATCCCAAACCAAAAATAGAAGTTTAAAAGGTAGAAAAACCAAGAACAAGTCTCCAAAGGGTTAAAATACGAATAGTAAAACGCACAAAAAGAGAGCCGAATAGACTCTCTATCTCCTTTAACTGATCTATTAAAGTCCCCTCCAACCCTTTAACCGATCAGTTAAAGGTCCCCCTAAGAGATAACCGATCAGTTATCCCCACCCAAAGTATTCATTACGAGATCTTTGGAAAAAATTTCTCAGCCACCCACGTGTCTCACACCTCAGAAGAAAAAGAAGTATATTCATAGTTGTGTACACTCTCACTATTAAGCGGTCTATGTTTCATGTAAGGCTAATACCTTGTATAATTATGACTTACCTGAAATGTGAGTGTAACCATTGTAACAACTGCTATTTTCCAAAACTCAAGCATACATATTTCAATGAATGAAAATCCATTAGCCCTAAACCCTCCTCTCATTCGTTCAAAACAAATGACAAATAAAACTATCTAAAGTTGGGGGTTCTCGTGAAAACTCACACAAATGATCAAACGGATATACAAAATTGTACAACGTAGGCTTTGATCCCAAGTCTTCTTGGGTGCATAGGCACACTAACGAGTCCTTATCATGATAATAAGCCTCAACAATGTATCTCTTGATATGCAGTCACAACAGAGATGAACCCATTTCTCACATTCCCTTTTTATCTCTCCTCAAACCTCGAAGGAGATATCAAACTATCTCAAAGCTTATCTCCCTCGTACACTTACGTACAAACAAATGACCACTGATTACACAAGCATGGAGTCATCCAGAATAACCCTTATGTACTTGAACCAATTGAAGTTACGTTCTTACACCTCTCACTAATACCATTTTCCTACCTAAGCACCATTCCACATTTAAGGGATTCTTAACCTAAGGTCTCTAAACCAGTTTTAAAAATAACTAAAAAGTAATCAATTAATTTTAAGAACGATAATAAGCATATAATTAAGGAAGCATAAAAAACAAGTGGGGTGCCTAATAACTTCCTCACTTATAACCTAGTTCCTGATCTGACACAATAAGAATATATGGACAAATCGATGACTTAAACCTCCTTTTGTATTAGCCTGAAAGGGATTACTCGAACCTTTTATTTGTTTTTGTACAAATAGAACTGATGACTCAAAACAAACCCCTTATTACACAGAAGACAAGCCTAGGCCTAAAATCAGGGTTGTGCGAATCAAACTGGATATGGAGTCAAACATTTTCCAGGGGAAAAGTCCTTCGACCCACATTGAACTGATAACGAGACAAGCACTCCCAGGCATCCACCATCAACACACAAGTTAACACAAGTGCATCACCACTTGGGGCCCATAATGCTATAGTGGCAACTCCGTTGGGGACAAATTTAGAGAATCAAACTATCTTTATGCTTCCTTTATAATATGATTAATATCTCTCCTCTGCATGACAACTTTACATAAATCTTAAATATATTTAGCGGCTTTAATTTTAGAGTCCCTTAAAACGTATATATGTGCTTAGGTCCCCTTGTACAACACTATAAATTTTGTCAATTAAAGTGGTACATGTGAAGGATCTCACAATAAAATAAACATCAAAGTATGTAAACTAAAGATTACATGTTTTCATCATGCACTTCATGGTCTTGATTTTCATATTATTTATGCCGTATACCCTTGAGACCAAAAGAGATTAATCGAGAGGAAGTTCGTACCTTAGAAAAGTTTCTTCACTCAAATCGAGGTTCATATTTCCATAAAGTCACTTCTCCTTAAGGGAAGTTCGTACTTTAGGGAAATCTCTTCGTCGAGTGAATTTCTCACTTTTCGCAAGTTGCTTCCTGAAGAGGCTAATCATCGATGAATTCTCACCCTTTTTTCCCACCGTATGATATATTGAGAAACTTATCTTTTGATCCTAAAATCTTGGTGACAGAACATTTGAGGTTTGGAAACATAATTTCATGCTCCGTGCGACTGATTATTTTTCATCAGTGAGTTCTACACCCATGATTGTCAAGTTTTCTGCATAATATGCTCCATATCTATCGAAGAATATCGCGATTTATCCATAAGGGATCATATTCTAAGATAGATTTAAAACACCACCACCTCGTCGAATACCATGCAGTTTAAAATCAAGGCACTGCTTATATCGCAAGTTCGCCTACAAGAAGCCACATTTATGATTACAATGATCAGAACTGGAGAAAACACACTTCCTCCCCCATCCCCAACACTGGAACACTACCCGCGATAGCTGCTGAAGCAGTACAAGCTAATCCCTAGTATCCACTTGCATTGGTTCAAACACTGGTTCTCCTATTAACACCGGTACCCCTTGATTCCATGTAACATTTGTCCCTTATAGATACTTTGAACCCTACCAACAGTACCCCGAGTACCCACACACCGCCTTCCAAGGCCCACCATGAGATGAATCTGGACCTCCTCCACCAGCTAACGAGGTTATGCCCCCACCTTTAAATGAATAAATAATGTAGTTTTAATATGAAATGCATCTCCTTTAAGAAGCCATCAACAATATGCAAAGCAGAGATTAGATCACTAGTATCAATAAGATGGCCCTCTATCCTGAATCTTGGTTGCTATAAAAATTCAAAATGTCAGTCTTCAAAACCTATAAAGGATTAGGCTTCCCAATCTCCCACTTGTCTAACTAACATCTCCAGATGTTGGTCCCAAATGTACACCTAGGAGTTCTAGAGAGTATGCTTTCATCAACTATGTCTAGAGGATCCCTTACCTGGTATATGGGACTGTAATGCAAAGGGACTACCAAAACATGGGATAATGTATCTCTTGCTTTCCTAAACTAGTATAAATAGAACGTAGAACTTGGCATCATCCGTAAAGTCTTTGAAATGCTAAAACAAGAGGAGAAAGATCCATTTGGAACATTCGTAACGTGTTGGAGAGAGAAAGTCGATCATATGGTCAATCGCCCTTAGAAAATTATCAAATAGAGATCATAAACAGGAACTTTATTGAGGAAGTAAAAAATAAAATTGGGCTCACATAGATCCTTGACTCAAAATCACTCGATCACATCGGGTGAAAGAGCAAGAGCAATGAAATTTTGGCTACTAAGGCCACCAGACCTACTAAGGAACCTCATCGAGCTGAAAATAAGTTCTTCGCTCGTAAGAAATCACGAGGAGATTCTCCATCTCACATAACAACCCTTGTAATCAGTTTGGAACAATGATTATCCATGGTTTCAAATACATACTAACCTATGATATCCACCGCTACACCTTTCCAACAAGGACCACCTCCCAGGCATTATCAAGTTGCGCCTCCTCCCAAATATTTCAAAACCTAGCCAAGACAACTCAAAGACCTTCAGGCTCCCCTTAGTCGGGTATATGCTACCATAATGGATGTTAACTTGAAACCTATAAACCCCAGACCACCCACTTCATACCCGAAAAAGAACTAGCAGTTCGACTACTATTGCGAGCTCCACTAAGGACTTAACCACATTATCAATAAATGTTGGACCCTGAGGTTTGACATCCAATACCTCCTTGATGTCGAGAGCCTCATGCTGCCTAAGCCAAATTCCACTAACAACCCCTACCATATCAAACCAACCCTGGCATCAATGCCTTGTTAAATAGTCCCATTCTAAATAGCGATCGCCCCCATTTATCACAAAAAGAGGATGAGGACACACTCTCAATTCAAACAGTCACCCCTCTAGGCGCGCTGTCACCCGCCCCAAAAATCATCACTAAAACAAATCCCACCATTGACCATATGAAATTATTAATAATGGCCATACACTTCCTACAAACTAAACACTTCAACCCGAACTTACTCCTCATCGTGTAAATCATGCTCTCAAAGGAGCTAGGACTCCCCACTCTTTCTTTGAGATAAACAAATCATTAATCGAGTACGAGGATATGTAGGACTAATATCTCCAAGCCACTGAGCATATATACTTCATATTACCAATCCAATCCTCCACATGGTGAGGATCCACCCCTAAGGTAAACTTGTTTATCATCATATATTCACAATTATTTAATGGTACCCACTCACCCACTACATCTAACACGCTTTCAGTCAAATCTATTGGAAATAGTCGGGCAACCACTTTTCCCTATCACCAAATAAAGGGAACCGTAACTCATACGCCTCAATATCCTACCCCTCTAACACAAATGAGTCAACAAGATGGACAACTCAGGCAGATGATCACATCACTTGGAAATTTTGGACCTATCACCAATTTTTTTACAAAAGAGAAAGAAAAATTCAGGTTCCATATCGCTCAAAGGTATACCACCTGGAAGGCCAAATTGAGGGCTAACCCTAGACTAATAGCATACACCAAACATATGAACCTTTTGAGGGTTGTTTGGAACCTCCCCCGTAAAAATCAGTGAGTTATGGTCACCTAAATGATATTCCATACCAAAAATGACATACAACAAGAGATGACCGCCCATGCCAATCCTCCGAGAAATGAATCTTGATTTTCCCCCATGCTACCATCCACGTGATGTGAACAAATATTCAAGGTGTCATTGACCCTTCTCGACTGATAGGTTTGAAGCCTAGTCTAAAACCCACTGTTGATACCAAATATTATCCATATATGTGGATCATTAGGATACTGACATATGTTATACAGTGGAAGATTAATCCTAATCAGCAAGGATAAAATGCCGACCTAATAAGGGATGCAAACCAAAACTAGGAACACCGATCAACGATGACAGTAAAACACCAACAGTTGTATACATAAATGATTGTACATAAGTAAATGTCCACGACATGAAGACATTCGATCCTTTGATATTCCATCACTTGTACACCCCTTGGGGGTTATAAATACGTTGTAAACCCTACATCCAAGGGATACAAAAAGAGAGGCAATTTAACAATCCCAAAGTAATATACAACAGTGGACATAGTCTTTTCCCTTAAGCCAAACCACTTTAGAAATCTCGTACCTTTTACTTTTATTTATTTGTGATCAATTAATTAGCCTAGTCTAGTTTTTTGCATCAACAGATTGGCATCGTCCGTGGGAAAGATATTTCTAATCGATCTCACTCAATTAAACATCTAAATGGATAATATTCCTAATTCAAGTCTCAGGAATGAAGGTATTTCGCCTTCCCCTTCTGCTCCTCCAGCTGCAAATGATTTAACTGGGATTCTCTCCAGTCTTGCAAGAGCCCAAGAGGCTATGCAAGATATTATCAGGCAACTTGCACAAACTCTTCAAGACGGGTAACCTGCTCTATCTGCTCAAAGAAATATTCCACCACCCCCGCAAAGTGGTGGTTAGCATAGCCATTCGATGACAACAAGAGATGTCTCCTACCATCCACGATCAAATTCATTACTCAGGACATCAAAATCTTTCCACACGCAATCTTATTCTCGAGAGAGGCCAAGTTCCTTAGAGAGATTGAGTCGCGCTTCTTCCTTTGATCATTTGGGACCTAGGGGGAACAAAATGTTCCTAGGGAAATGTTAGGTAATACCCACCGACCATCTGATCAAAGGGAAAGCACAGCTCAATCTAGATCAAATGCTCGACGAACTGCTACTCGTACCGAGCAACGAATTCAGGAAGAAAGCTCCATAACTAATAAAATTATAGTGCATAAATCCGGTGCTGATAATGATGCACATAAAGAATCCATATAGAGATTGGAAGATAGATTAGGAGAAATGGCGAAGACGGAAAACCATCTATAAAGAAGTTTTGTAAAAGGGTCTCCATTTGTGCAGGCGATTGTGGATTTCCCTACTCCAACAAAGTTCAAGGCTCTACCCAAATATGATGAAAAAATTGATCCAGCCCTCAACATAGAACAATATCAGGAAGTTGATGATATTTATATCGTCCTCGATGAAATGAGGTGTAGAGTATCTACCCAAATTTGGTACAATGGACTTCCTTGAGGAAAAATTTCTAGCTTCAACCAAGTGGCTGAGCTATTCATTAACAATTTTTTCTTTGGAGCAAAGCCTGTGAAAAGGGTGGAAAAATTATTTAGTGTAAGACAGAAAGAAGGAGAGAGCACCAGAGATTATATCACTTATTTTAATAATGAGAAACTAGAAGTTGTAGATTACGAGGAGAAGACTGCAATAACCTCCCATAGAGTGTATTGCCCCCCCCCCCAAAAAAAATTATATTACACTCTCGCTAAGGATCCTCCGAAGGTAATGGCACAATTGATGTACAAAGCAATAAAGATCATTAATGCTGAGGAAGCAATGATAGCCAAGCGTAGCTCAGGCACAAAAGTTGATGGAAAAAATGATAAGAAAGATCATAAAGACCCCAAATAACACAGGGAATCAAAACAGATAGGAGTTTTGGAACGACCCAAGAAGTACAACGACTATACTCCATTAACCATGGAAATTCACCATATTTTAGAAGAAATTAAGCATAATAAAGATGTGCATTGGCATGATAAGTTGAGAAGTTCCCCGATGAAGAGAGATAAAACTAAGTACTGTGAATTCCATGGGGATCACGACCACACAAAAGAACGTTTCATAGATCTTCAAAATGAGATTGAAACTCTCATTCGATGAGGAAAGATGAATCAGTATGTTGATCAGCAGAATAACAAGGGAATTTAGTGAATATCAAAATCTCCTTTCAAGCCCATAAAGTAAAAGAAAAGAGCTCATGAAGATGACCAGGATGATGATATCGACCTCCCAAAAAAACCCGGGCAACTAGAATGTGAGGTATTTTGAATTAATTTTAGTTCTTTTAATTGCCAAATGATTACAGGTGGAGATGCACGAGGAGGAGATCATACATAAGATAAAAAAGCATACCTCAATGAGGCACAAGATTTCTTGTACATACAAAGGATCAACCTCACAGAGGAAGATCGACCAAGGAAGGTTAAAAAAGAAAAACTTGTAATTGGTTTCTCTAAAAATGACCTTTCAGGAGTATTGTATCCTCACGACGACCCATTAGTATTCAAAGTCATAAAGGAAGAAATTATTGTCTCTAGAGTACTAGTAGATAATGGCATCTCAGTGGATATCATGTTTTATCCTTGTTTCAGTAACTTGGATTTTAAACTCAGCCAATTAGAGCCCTATCATCGACCACTAATAGGCTTTCCAGGTGAGAAAGTCTTTCCTTTGGAAACCATTAAGATGTAGGTGATGATAGGCACCTGGCCAGCTAATCGAACATAGAAGATCCGTTTCTTTGTGATTGATAAAACATCCATTTAACTTACAATATAATCATGGGAAGAGTATGGCTAAAGAAGTTTAAGGTAGTACCATCCACTATTCATCAGTGTTTAAAATTCCCTATTAACTTTGGTGTGGGAATTGTGAAAGGTGATCAAAAAGTATCTCAGGAGTGTTACTACTCTTCTACCGAGTAAGAAGACTTAAAAGAAATAAAGAAGAAAACCACTACCTACCAAGTGGATACTCCTAAGCTTGATAAAGAATCTAAAGTTGAAACCTTAGACCCAAGGGAGGAAACAGAGATGGTAAAGGGAGAGATTGTGGAAGCAACTAAAAACATTGTGTTAGACAATGAAAAATCAAAGCGAATCACTCAAATAGGGTCAACATTAGATCCTGTTCTTAAAAAGGAATTGGTGAGCTTCCTTAGACAGAGAAAGCATGTGTGTGCCTGGAGTCATGAAGATATGCATGGGATAGATCCCAAATTCCTTTGCCATGAGCTTAACGTAAACAAAGAAGTTAAACCAGTAAAGCAAAGATGAAGAGTGTTTAGCCCCGAGAAGAACCAATCTATAGGGGAAGAAGTTGAAAAGCTTCATAAAATATCTTTTATTAATGAAGTGAAATATCCAGATTGGTTGGCCAATGTAGTTATGGTCAAAAAGATAAACAACAAGTGTAGAATGTGTGTAGATTTCACAGATTTAAATAAAGCATGCCCAAAGGATCACTTTCCTTTGCTACAAATAGATCAACTCGTGGATGCATCATCATGACATGAATTAATCAGTTTTATAGATGCTTATTCTGGTTATAACCAGATAAAAATGAAGTCTGAGGATAGGGAAAGCACTTCTTTCATCACTCCCCGAGGAAGATATTGTTATAATATTATGCCTTTTGGTTTGAAAAATGCAGGTGCTACATATCAAAGGCTGGTTAATAAGGTGTTCGAGGAGCAAATAGGAAAGAATATGGAAGTCTACGTGGATGATATTCTAATAAAAAGAAAAAAAGGCATCCAATCACATTACTGACCTTAGCTAGACTTTTGATCTACTTGAGAAACACCAGATGGGGCTGAATCTGACCAAGTGCATTTTTAGAGTGCGAGAAGGAATGTTCCTCGGGTACATAGTAAATAAAAGGGGAATTAAAGCAAATACAGATAAGATTAAGGCATTAATTGAAATGCAATCCCCAACTCACAATAAAGGCGTGTAAAGACTGACTGGATGAGTAGCAGCATTGAACAAATTCGCGTCCCAAGAAGCAAATAGGTGCATGTCGTTCTTCAAAGTGCTCAGAAAGAGTTTTGGATGGAACGAAGAATGTGAAAAAGCTTTTGTGGAATTAAAAAAGTATTTGGGGTCGCCTTCATTACTCTCCCGACTAATCACAGGTGAAAAATTGTGCCTATACTTAACTATTTTTGAATCGGCTGTAAGTTCTGCATTGATTTGAGAAGAGAATGGAGTTTAAAAACCCATATACTATACTAGTAATGCTTTTTGAGGAGCAGAAATTAGGTACCCTCAATTGGAGAAATTATCTTTATTATTAATCAAAGCATCTAGACCTATGAAACCTTATTTCCAAGCCCATACAATCACAGTTTACACTGATATGCCTAAAAGGAAGGCTTTGCATAAACCGAAGAAATCTGGTAGATTGATGTACTAGGTTGTGGAATTGGGGGAGTATGATATTATATATGAACCAAGGTCTTCTTTGAAAGGTCAAGCAGTGGCAAATTTCATAGCGGAGTCCACTTACTCTGAGGTCCCCGAGCAACAAAGTAAACAAGTAGAACAAGAATGAGGAGGAAGTTATGTTAACAAGAAAGCTCCCGAAGAACCTTTTTCGAAAGAAGCGATTGCCAACCAACCATATTGCTCTTCCTGAACATAGGAGATGACCAGGAAGTATAAAGAAGTAGACGAAAAAATATTCCACTATTAGAGTTTGACAGACCAAGTATTTGACAACAATGCCCCAATATATAACTTATATATTGATGGAATATTTTGTTCAACGGATAGTGGAACAGGTATAATACTTAGCACTCCTGATGGTATTGATATTGAGTATGCCCTAGATTTTCAATTCTAGGCTTCAAACAATGAAGCAGAGTATGAAGCCCTTATTGTGGGCCTGAGTTTAACCCAATCATTTAGTGTCGAGCAAGTTGTGGCACATAGTGACTCTCAGTTGGTGGTGAACCAAATACTAGGTTTATATGGAGCTAAAAGAGAATTAACAATCAGGTATTTATCCAAGGCGATGGAAGTCATTATAAAATTACCAGCTATTCAGATGAACAGAATCCCAAGGTTGGAAAATGCTCGAGCTGATGCCCTTTCTCGGCTAGCCTCATCTACCAGAATTGAACTCCGATGAACTATCCTTATTGAGATTTTGGCCAATAGGAGCATAGATGAAGATTCGATGATCAATTTTATTGCCATAGATATGGGGCCATCATGGATGGACCCTATTAGAGAATAAATTGAAGAAGGAACTCTACCAATAGATATGGTGGAAGCAAAGAAGTTAAAGTATAAAGCAGCTCAGTATGTATTAGATAAAGGGGTTGTGTACAGGAGAGGTCTAATAGACAATTTGTAATATTGTGTGCCTCCATCAAAGCTACAAGATCTAATTCAAGAGGTGAATGAAGGATCATGTCGAGCTCACATAGCTACAAGATCTACTGAGAATCAGTACGCAAAGGTATTGCTGGCCAACAATACGAGCAGATTGTGCAACTTTTGCCAAGAAATGTGATAAATGTTAAAGATTCTCCACCATTCGAAAACCCCCACAGGATGCTCTCATTCCAATAACTTTACCATGGCCATTTGCCATGTGGGGTATAGACTTTGTCGAACCACTGTCGACCACCTAAGGAAGATTTAAATACTTAGTTGTCGCCATGGATTATATTACAAAATGGGTTAAGGCAGAGCCTTTGATAGACATGCCTTATGAAAAGGTCTATCAGTTCATATAAAAAAGCATCATATGTAGGTATGGGTTGCCCTATGATTTCATTACCGACCATGGAACACAATTTGATAATGATGAATTCGTAACTTACTATACTCAGTTCAATATTTAAAAATTGCATTCAACTCCAGGACATCCTCACAGTAATGGAGAAACTGAAGTCAAGAACATAACTTTTCTTATAGGATTGAAGAAAAGGCTAGATGATGCCAAGGGAAATCGGATAAACAGGATACACTCTATCTTGTGGGCATACTGAACAACGCTGAGAATAGCAACTGGCGAATCCCCATATATGTTAGCATTTGGGACTAAAGTTTTCATTCCTAACGAGCTAGGCTTACCATCCCATAGAGTTATAAATTTTAACTCTCCTGTAAGTGACCTAATGAAAAGGTTGGATCTAGATATACTAGAAAAAGTAAGAGAAGATGTTGCCATAATAAATGCAGCCTACCAACAGAGGACAACCCATTTTTACAGTAAAATAATGAAACCGACCAACTTGAAGGAAGGAGATTATTTGCTGAAGAAAGTGCTGCAGAAAAATAACAAGCATGAGGCCAATTGGCATGGGCCATACCGTATTTCAGCAGTGATTCGACCCGAAACTTATCGGATTGAAACAATAGAAGGCGAAGAATTCAAAAACCCATGACACGTAGAGCATCTAAAAAAATATTACCAATTATGTTGTAATCAGTTTGAAATCAACTTCCAGTATTAGTAAAATCATCAGTTCTTTCAATTTTTATTTTTAATTTTTTTGGAAGTACTAGTTCTATGCACTACTATAGTTAAATTGACAAAAGTAAGAAGTTCTTAGTTCTTCAAATTGTTGCTTGACTACACAAATACATTGCCCTAAAAGATGGTCGGTAGAACACAAGAATACAAGCGAGTTGCTTGGCACCAAGAAATAAGTTACTCGGGGAAGTCACAAACTTGATCGCTGATACGCAAAGTCCAAATCAACAGCATGTTAATTCCTCAAGAAACTTGGTCCATAAACATAAGGATAAAAGAAGAACTTTATCCTACTGGTCACAGTGCAGGAAAAATGTTACAAAGATTCCTCAAGAGGAATGTAAGCACATATTCCATATACTCCTGGTCACACCACTAGTATTTAATGAAAAAACCTAACACTTGATTGCATTAGTAAAACCTTTGGACACACATGGGTAACTAGATTTAAATTTAGATCTTAGCCTAAGTGTGCTAGTAAAACCTATGTATTCATCTAACTAGCTCTAAATTTAGATTTTAATCTAAGTATGTTAGTAGATCATCAACACTCATTGGTAATTGATACTCAATTTTATCAAAGGGTATCAATAGAACTAATGATAAAGAAAGGATTAACATTCAATATAAGATAAGTTGATAAAATTTCCATTTCATTCAATCAACTAAATTACACGACTATGTTAACAAAAAAAAGTACAAAGCTTCATTCTACAGGACGTTTCCCTTTGGCTTTGGAAACATGATCCATTACAGCAGGAGGATCATCCAACGTGTAAGAAGAGCTAATGAAGTTAAAATCTTGAAGCATTCTGGAATTGCTGCTACTAGGGCAATAAACCTGGTGAGGAGGTCGAACGATTTCTAATTCATCATGAAGCTCATAATCTCCCAAGTATTTTGAAATCAAGCATTTAGGAATACGTTGGACTGGAATAAAATTGACATCTAATTTGAATGGAGGATTGTCAAGATCAAGCAATCCTGGATCATACAAGTCCCACAATTAGCTATTTTGATCCACCTTCACCACTGGCAAAACATTCATCCAATCCCATTTGTAGTTCTCATTCTTATCTTGTTAAAGTTGATCATAAAAATGCCCCTGAGCTTCAGTGTACCAATCCATCCAGAGTTTCCTTAGTTATTTATGGAATTGAAAGGTCAATCTGTCAACTTGGTAATATAGTTTCTTCAATAATCCATCATTAGCTTGTAACTGAGAAGATTGAGTGGATAGCTGCTCGGACAAGGCCAGTAACTTTTGGGACATCTCAGCAATGGATTGATTTTTGGCTTTTAATTGTATATCTTAATTGGTAAGGGTATGTTGTGTCCTTATTTCCTCTGTAGTACGTTGGTCAGGTTTAACTCTATCTCGGAAAAATGAAGAAATAGGTTTTAATTTCTTTAGAGCCTCCAACTCCTCACTCAACTTTGTATTCTCAGCCTCCAAGAATGAATGAACCTCATATGTAGTAGTAACAACAACAGTGGATGACTTCAAGGTATCAAGGTCATCTCTCAAATTATTTTTGTCCTCCTCCAAAAGCTTGGCAATGTCCCTTGCTTCATCCACTTCACGTTTAATCAGGAATTCTTGCCTTCTAAAGTGAGAAGCAAATTTATCCAACTTTTGCTCAAAACCCAAAATTTCACTAAACGCCGGGAACTTCTTCTCATATTCCTCGTGCAAACGTGTCTTAGCTTCATTATGGTCCTCTTGTAGCTCTTCACTCATTTCATAGTAGGCAATGTTATTGGCCACTGCCCGATCAAGAAGACACTTCAGATGAACATAGGGTTCTTTGGCTTGCTCGAATACCCCTTCCCCGAGCAACTGGAGTAGGTTGGTATCAGTCAGAGATAAGTGGCCATCTTTGAAAAACTTATTACACCTCTGGAGTAGGTCAGAGTCAGTAGATGAGAAATATTCTAATTTATCCATGAACTATTAAGAAGAAGAAAGTTATTAATCAACAAGGTGCAGAGCATAGAAAAAAAAAGCTGAGGAACAACGACATTTCTCTTTTCATTAATAAAAAGGGGAAAGTACAGATACATCTTCAAAAAGAAAAGAAAAAGTACAACTGCTAAAAAAGGAAAATAAAAAGCTGCTCGGTTCTACACCTTCCTCGTATCTGCCTCAGGATTAGCTAAAGTAGAAGCAGAAGTAGAAGGAGGAAGAGGATTAACTGTGGAGGGGGCAGGAGAATCAATATCCTGGTGTTGATTGGCAGACTCCACGGCTATCAAAGAAACCCCATCATCATCAACTTCCTCGTTCAGGTTTGGAGGGGGCCCCAGGATCATGTCGCATGAACAACTCAAAATCTTTTGGAATGCCAATGTAATACCCCACTTTTCTGATGATTTAAATAATTAAGGGATTTTTATTACAGCGGGATTAATTAAATTTAAATGTGAAGAATTAAATTGTTAATTAATCCGGATCGAATAAAATTAAATATTAACTAGCGTGCTGAGGGTTAATACTTATTAGTTTAATATTACTGTGCGACATGTAATATGGAACTATACACTTTGATAAATTGTCAAGAGATAATAATACGACAGTTTAGTAAATTAAGTCAGACGTGCGTGTGAGTCGTGTCGGGACTAAATTGATGGAATAAATATATCAATTATTTTCAGTAACTCGTATGATGATTTCTAGTGTACCGTTGAGTCCGGAAGGGTCGAGATAGTCACAATAGTATACTCGGGTGTTTAGTTTGGATCCCGGGGCAATTTTAGGCCTAACCGGCACCCAAAAAGGGCATTATGGTAAATTGAATTTTTAGGCCTAATTAATGGACGAAAATTAGGACTTAATTTATGATCCAAAATAATTGCATTAGGGTTAGAAAGCTGGAGAAAGTAAGAACGGCCATAGGAAGTGTGAGGGAGAGCTTTTGCCAATAGAAGAGGACCAAATTGACATCACCTTGCACAACCACCACCACCACAGTGTAGATCGGGACGAGGGGAACACACCCATACCAACAACATCAAGAAATCAGACTAAAGTGTTTATAACTTGCTGTATTTCGGTATTGATTTGATTCATGTTAGTGTACGATTGTTAGGATTATGTTATAGGTTATAAAATGGTGAAATTGAGGAATTTGAATGTGTAAATAAATTTTGTGATTTATTAGATTGAAACCCTTAATGTATGAAGACTGGAAATCACGTTTTAAGGAATTTATATGTAGAACAAATCTGGAAATTATGGCTTCTTGAACATGTATTGGAAGAACTAGGGTTTTGATAAATTTAAATTGAGGATTTCACGTTTTGTGAATGATTCGTAATGAATTGATGATTCTAGGATGTTAGAATTCATATGTTATTGATGGGGTTTGATGTAGAACTGTTTATTTGGAGTTTGGAGTGTTGAATGAGAAGATTTGAGGTTAAAAATGGTGAAAAATGTTGGGAAATCTGGGTAGGGGACGAACAACGAATTCTCGTGCGAAGTCGCTGGAAGTCGTTCGAGCGAGATTGCAATCTCGCGTGAAGCCGTTCGAGCGACATGTGGCAGTCGTTCAAACGAATTGCCACCTCGTTCGAGCGACAGAGTGAAGTTTTGATAATTTCTTTTAGGGCCCAGTTTTAAGTTTATTAGTTCAGAAATGAGAAGTATATTTTCTAATAATAAACTTAAATAAGGCAGAATTTCAAAAGAAGTATGAGAAGCTAAATACTTTAATGAATTAGGTATGGAAAGGATATGCCGTGGAGATTACGAGAGGGATAATAATCCTAATAACTATTTCAGAATGTTGAAATTAAAATGCATAAGAGAAGCATATATGTAGGTGAGGAAACAAAAATACCTATTTATTATAATAGGACGTGTGTATGCCTATTATGTATTATTACTATTAAAGGCACCAATGGGTGATAACCCGTGGGTGTGAGAATATTATTATTATAACTGTACTAATGGGTGATAACCCGGGGGTACAAAAATGTATTGTAAGTGTACTAATGGGTGATAACCCCGTGGGTACAAGATTATTTAAATAAGTGGACTAAAGGGTGATAACCCGGGGGTAAAGAATGTTGATTAGGTGCACTAATGGGATGTAGCCCGGGGGTGCAGTATCATGTTATATATATATATATATATATATATATATATAGGGAAGATGTGACTATATGTATATATGTATGAGAGTTGTGAATCAATCTAATGTGTATAATAATGAATGTGGGTATGAAAACTTGTTAAGAAAATTTTAATCGTATACTTGAGTTATTATGAAAATGGAAAATGGATTAATTGGATTTTCGTCATAGGCTAATTGGAAAACGTATTGCATGGGCGATACGGGTTGACTAATAGTGAGGGTAAATACTATTAGGATGGATTCAGACTAGTTATATTGGGAGGTATAACTAAGGAGAAAATTTAGATACACTTTAGGCGTGCACAATAGAAGAGGGGTGAGAATCTCAAGAGAGAGTTCGAACTAACATGTACTTGATACTTGCTTTACTGAAAATTTTAAACACTTGCTTAAACAAATATTTTTACACATCGGGCTCTAACCCGTTTCTTGCATCTTCTCTCTCTTGTTGTATATATATATATATATTTTATCAGGTGCTTAGCCACAGGGACATCAAGCTTAGAGTTTCGGATTACGTGGCATGCTGTAGCTGTTGTGGGAGCTGCAGGACTTTGTTTAGACGCTTTGATTATTTCATTCCTATTCGTTATGACATTTTCATTAGGGCATGTGTTGCCCCCTCTTTAGACAGTTTTGGAGATTATGTTACTCTATTTCTCGTTCATTTTCATTTGGATTGATGGCTACTATTGTTTGGTTTAGAGTTTTAAACTGGGATGTTTTATCCAGTCTTATTTATTTCAGCATGCGATTCTGATTCAGTATTTGTATTGATTAATTGTGCGTGGATGTTTTACATTAAATAACTTGGTTTGGTAAATAAATGGTTCTTAACTAATAAGAAAAATGTTTTGACACTTAGCTTATTATATTAAGTGATTAAATGAGTTATTGCGTTTTCGACAGTGATGCTAAGAATGAACCAACCGAACATTCTGTTTTAAATTTTATAAAGGAATGATCACCCGAAATTTAATTGGGCGGGGTGTCACAGGTGGTATCAGAGCATCAGGTTCTTGTCTCCATTAGAATCTGTACGGCTTACTATGTTTTCATCTTTGCGGCCTTTGATATAGTGCCCTATTTTTCGGACTATTATAATCTTATATTTTGCAGTTACGTCTTCAGCTATTTGAGATTTTGAAATAACTGTGGACTAATAATATTTTTTCTCATCTCAGATGCTTCCTCGACGTGCACCAAGAGACCGACAGGCCCAACCAAAATAGCCGGCCATACAGGCTCAGGGGACAATAAACGCAACAGAAGTTGCCATGATAGTTGCACAAGTGGTAAATGTAGCCTCAGCGGTGGTGCAGCAGGCCCCACCCTAGGTTCAGGCAGTGGCACCAGTTCCAGTACATCCATTTCCCACTGCATGGGAGAGAGTTAGAGAGTCATTTCAGAGGGCTTGTCCCCCAAAGTTCTTGGGCAGTTCAGATGTGGTTATCGCGAGTCAGTGGAAGGAGGACATACAGCAGCATCTTCGCATGTATGAGTGCACAGAGGTTCAAAGGCAAATTTTGGCTACCTTCAAGCTGAGAGGGGAAGCCTTACAGTGGTGGGAGTCCACTACTACTACCGAGGAGTGAGATTTGATGATTATCAGTGATTTCTGGGTGCAGGTTGACAGCAAGTATTTTCCTTCCGCCGTCAAGACTGAGATGAGACGGAAACTTTTAGACCTCACCCAGGAAGGGAAGACCGTTTCGAAATACGAGGAAGAGTTCACACGATTGACAAACATGGTACCGGAGGACGTTTCTACTGAGGATAAGCGCATTCAGATGTTTATGGATGGCTTGACATGGAAGATAGAACATCATTTATTAGGTAACCTCTCCCTACACTCATATACCGACCTTCTGAATGCAGCCTTATTGCATTGTCAGGACAATCGCTTTCATGCTAAGGGAAGCAAGCGAGGGGGAGAGCCCAACCAGTTGGGAAAGACAGGGGGAGGTAATGCCAGTGGAGTACCAGTTGAGCAGAGTCAGAGGCAGGGTTCCCAGCAGATGAAGTCTGCTAAGAGGTTCCGTTCTCGAGGGTTCAGGCATGGTCATGGGGGTTAGAGACAGGGCCACCAGGGCCAGCCACATGGATAGCCACAAAAATCAGCAGCAGGGTCAATAGAACGGAGTACAACAGGGCCAACAGGGCCAAGGTGGAGGTGGTAACGGCCAACCGGGCCGAGGCTACCAGGGGCAGAGAGGAGGAAACTTCATTGGGAAATGTTATACTTGTAGCAAGACTGGCCATAAGTAACAGGAGTGCCCGAATAGGGACAGAGTTCCTCGACAGCAGGGTGCTCACAAGGAGACCCAGAGACCCATTTTTCCCGCTGCCCTACCAGCGCTGGCTCCAGTTCCAGCTTTACCCGCAATACCGATGTAGCAGGAACAGTTACAGTATGGACATGTCTATAACGTCTACCAGGCCGCAGTTCCACAGGCACCACCCGTAGTGGAGGGTAAGTTTTCTATCCATGGTACTTTGGGTCGCATCTTATTTGACACGAGGGCATCACACTCTTTTATAGCCACTAGCTTTGCAAAGACCACTGGGTTGTTAAGCACGACAGAGAGTACAGTAACTTGTGTAGACTCACCACTTGGTAATGGGTCATTGATTTTCTTTATTTGCCGGGGAGTAGGCATAGAGATTGGCAGTTTAATCTTACCGGCTGATATGCTAGTATTATATATGTTCGAGCACGACGCCATTATTTGTATGGATTGGTTAGTCGAGTATAGGGCTATAATTGATTGCTTTAATAGGAATATTGTGTTTGCCATTCCGGGCCAGGAGATGTTCTTGGTGGCGATGCCTCACTCGGAGGGAGGGTCGTCCACCCACTTATTTTATATAGAGGATGAGACCTCTGCAGTCGTGGTTCCACTCGATTCGATTCCGGTCTTCTGTGAGTTTGCTGATGTATTTTAGGATACACCGGGTTGCCTCCGAGTAGGGAGATCGAGTTTGTGATAGACTTAGCACCAGGCACTCGTCCGATAGAACGTGCACCTTACCGTATGGCTCTGGCAAAGATGAGGGAGCTACTGGATTAGATAGAACAGTTATTGGGACAGGGCTTCATCCGTAGGAGTACCTCGCCTTAGGGTACCCCAATTCTGTTTGTAAAGAAAAGGGATGGATCCCTACGGCTTTGTATTGATTATCGGGAGCTTAACAAAGTCACGATACGGAATAAGTATTCGTTTCCTCGGATCGATGACTTGTTTGATCAGCTGAGAGGAGCAGCCCACTTCTCGAAGATAGATTTAAGATCCGGGTACCATCATCTATGCATCAGGGAGTAGGACGTGGCCAAGACTGCTTTTCTAACGAGGTATGGATCGTACGAATTCAGGGTTATGCCATTTGGGCTAACCAATGCCCCAACAGTATTTATGGACTTAATGAACAGAGTATTCAGAGAGTTCCTAGATCAGTTTGTTATTGTATTCATAGATGACATCCTGATTTATTCTCGCACTGAAGAAGAACATGCCGAGCATTTACGTATGGTTCTACAGACCCTACGAGAGCATGGGTTGTATGCCAAATACGAGAAGTGTGAGTTTTGGCAGCGAGAGGTACAGTTTTTGGGACACATTGTATCAGAAGAAGGGGTATCTGTAGACCCTAGTAAGGTGTCAGCGATGAGGGAGTGGGAACAGTCCACGACACCGACGGAGGTGCGGAGTTTTCTGGGATAAGTTGTATACTACAGACGGTTTATTCGGGGATTCTTGAAGATTGCGGGTCCTATGAAAAATTTGACTCGTAAGGGCGTACCGTTTATTTGGGACGATGCATGCCAGTTGGCATTTGATGAGCTGAAGGACAAGTTAACTTCAACACCCGTTCTAGCACTTCCCAGAGTGGGAGTGGAATACCTGGTTTATACTGATGCATCATTACAGGGGCTTGGGGGAGTACTCCATCAAGAGGAGAAGGACATAGCTTTTTCTTCCCAAAAGCTTAACCTCATGAAAATAATTACCCCACCCACGACTTAGAGCTGGCAGCAGTTGTGTTTGCGCTTCGAATTTGGAGGCATTACTTATTGGGAGAACATTTTCTCTTATTTACGGACTACAAGTCATTACAGTACTTGTTCACGCAGAAGGAGTTGAATATGCATCAACGCCGGTGGCTTGAGTTTGTAAAAGATTATCAGTTCGAAATACACTATCACCCGGGAAAGGCTAATGTGGTTGCTGATGCATTGAGCCGCAGGCCGGTCGATGAGACGACCGAGGTGTGGAAAGAAAAATGGAAGGAATTGGGTCATCAGGAAGCTGTGGCCCGGTCATTCATGTCTACGATGACATTTACACCTGAGATCATTACGCAAATAGTACAGGCACAGGCAACAGATTCGTTCTGTCAAGATCGGATTAGGCAGCTTTTATCCGGGGGAGCCGAGTCTTATTCAGTAAGTTCTGAGGGTGGTTTGCGCTTCAATGGGAGGTTCGTTGTTCTAGAGGAGGAGGACCTTCGATATGCAGTAATGACGAAGTCGCATGGGTCCCGATTTGTGGTACATCCCGGTGGGGACAAAATGTACTAGGATATGAGGCGACAGTATTGGTGGAGCGGGATGAAAAAGGATATCACAGAGTTCATATCCAAGTATACCACTTGTCAGCTTGTGAAAGTGGACCATCAGAGACCACCAGGTTTACTTCAGCCATTGGAGATTCCTACCTGGAAATGGGAAGGCATTTTCATGGATTTTATCACGGGGTTGCCCACTTCGCAGAGGGGGCATGATTCTATATGGATTATTATAGATCGGTTGACGAAGGTATCCCACTTCTTGCCCGTCAGGATAGACTACACAGCAGGATAGTATGCTTAGCTATTTATTGCAGAGACAGTGAGACTGCATGGTGTACCTCTTAATATCGTGTCAGATAGAGATAAGACATTTGTATCTCATTTTTGGGAAAGCTTCCAGGAAGCTATGGGTACCGAGTTGCGGTTGAGTACAATGTATCACCCGCAGACCGATGGGAAGACTGAACGCACTAATCAGATGCTCGAGGACATGTTACGCATGTGTATCCTTGATTTTGGGGGAGGTTGGGAGCAGTATCTTCCACTGGTAGAGTTTGCTTATAACAACTCCTATCAGTTTACGATTGGCATGGACCCGTTCGAAGCATTGTATAGCAGACCTTATCGTTCCCCCGTTTGTTGGCTAGATATGGGAGACGACAAGCTACTCGGGCCAGAAGTAATTCAGGAGATGTCAAGCAGGATCGAGATGATTCGAAATTGCATACGGGTAGCCCAGGACAGACAGAAAAGCTACGTCGATGCAAAAAGGTTCTTCCGTGAGTTCGCAGTAGGGGACCAGGTTTTGTTGAGAGTATCTTCGATGAAGGGGTAATGAGATTTAGGAAGAAAGGGAAGTTGGCTCCGAGATATGTGGGACCATTTCCTATTATAGAGAGGGTCGGACTAGTGGCATACAGATTGGCATTATCGGAGCACTTGCATCGTATACATGATGTGTTCCACATTTCGTCACTGAGGACATACCTTCGAGATGAGTTAGCACACACTCACATTGCAATTGAGGAGATTGAACTACAGTCAGATAGTTCATATGAGGAGATACCGGTAGCTATTCTAGATTATAGTGAGAGGAAGCTAAGGTCAAAGATAGTTCCACTTGTTCGGGTGCAGTGGCAACATCACAATGTGGAGGAGTCTACTTGGGAGCGTGAAGCGGACATGCGTGAGAAATATCCAGATTTATTCATACCAGGTATGCCTTATTTTTCCAAATTTCGGGATGAAATTCCTTTATTAGGGGGGAAGTATGTAATACCTCACATTACTGATGATTTAAATAATTAAGGGATTTTTATTACAGCGGGATTAATTAAATTTAAATGTGAAGAATTTAATTGTTAATTAATCCGGATCGAATAAAATTAAATATTAACTAGCGTGCTAAGGGTTAATACTTATTAGTTTAATATTACTGTGCGACATGTAATATGGAACTATACACTTTGATAAATTGTCAAGAGATAATAATAATACGACAGTTTAGTGAATTAAGTCAGACGCGCGTGTGAGTCGTGTCGGGACTAAATTGATGGAATAAATATATCAATTATATTTAGTAACTCGTATGATGATTTAAAGTGTACCGTTGAGTCCAGACGGGTCGAGATAGTTGAAATAGTATACTTGGGTGTTTAGTTTTGGGTCCCGATGCAATTTTAGGCCTAATCGGCACCCAAAAAGGGCATTAGTAAATTGAATTTTTAGGCCTAATTAATGGACGAAAATTAGGACTTAATTTATGATCCAAAACAATTGCATTAGGGTTAGAAAGCTGGAGAAAGTAAGAACGGCCATAGGAAGTGTGAGGGAGAGATTTTGCCAATAGAAGAGGACCAAATCGACATCACCTTGTACAACCACCACCACCACAGTGTAGATCGGGACGAGGGGAACACACCCATACCAACAACATCCAGAAATCAGACTAAAGTATTTATAACTTGTTGTATTTCGGTATTGATTTGATTCATGTTAGTGTACGATTGTTAGGATTATGTTATAGGTTATAAAATGGTGAAATTGAGTAATTTGAATGTGTAAATAAATTTTGTGATTTATTAGATTGAAACCCTTAATGTATGATGACTGGAAATCACATTTTAAGGAATTTATATGTAGAACAAATCTGGAAATTATGGCTTCTTGAACATGTATTGGAAGAACTAGGGTTTTGATAAATTTAAATTGGGGATTTCACGTTTTATGAATGATTCGTAATGAATTGATGATTCTAGGATGTTAGAATTCATATGTTATTGATGGGGTTTGATGTAGAACTGTTTATTTGGAGTTTGGAGTGTTGAATGAGAAGATTTGAGGTTAAAAATGGTGAAAAATGTTGGGAAATTTGGGTAGGGGACGAACAGCGAATTCTCGTGCGAAGTCGCAGGAAGTCGTTCGAGCGAGATTGCAATCTCGCGCGAAGCCGTTCGAGCGGCATGTGGCAGTCGTTCAAACGAATTGCCACCTCGTTCGAGCGACAGAGTGAAGTTTTGATAATTTCTTTTAAGGCCCAGTTTTAAGTTTCTTAGTGTAGAAATGAGAAATATATTTTCTAATAATAAACTTAAATAAGGCAGAATTTCGAAAGAAGTATGAGAAGCTAAATACTTTAATGAATTAGGTATGGAAAGGATATGCCGTGGATATTACGAGAGGGATAGTAATCCTAATACCTATTTCAGAATGTTGAAATTAAAATGCATAAGAGAAGCATATATGCAGGTGAGGAAAAAAATACCTATTTATTATAATAGGACGTGTGTATGCCTATTATGTATTATTACTATTAAAGGCACCAATGGGTGATAACCCGGGGGTGTGAGAATATTATTATTATCAGTGTGCTAATGGGTGATAACCCGGGGGTACAAAAATGTATTGTAAGTGTACTAATGGGTGATAACCCCGTGGGTACAAGATTATTTAAATAAGTGTACTAAAGGGTGATAACCCGGTGGTACAGAATGTTGATTAGGTGCACTAATGGGATGTAGCCCGGGGGTGCAGTATCATGTTATATATATATAGGGCAGATGTGACTATATGTATATATGTATGAGAGTTGTGAATCAATCTAATGTGTATAATAATGAATGTGGGTATGAAAACTTGTTAAGAAAATTTTAATCGTATACTTGAGTTATTATGAAAATGGAAAATGGATTAATTGGCTTTTCGTCATAAGCTAATTGGAAAACGTATTGTATGGGCGATACGGGTTGACTAATAGTGAGGGTAAATACTATTAGGATGGATTCAGACTAGTTATATTGGGAGGTATAGATAAGGAGAAAAGTTAGATACGCTTTAGGTGTGCACAATAGAAGAGGGGTGAGGATCTCAAGAGAGAGTTCGAACTAACATGTACTTGATACTTGCTTTACTGAAAATTTTAAATACTTGCTTAAACAAATATTTTTACACATCGGGCTCTGACCCGTTTCTTGCATCTTATCTCTCTTGCTGTATATATATATATGTATTTTATCAAGTGCTCAGCCACAGGGACATCAGGCTTAGAGTTTCGGATTGCGTGGCATGCTGTAGCTATTATGGGAGCTGTAGGACTTTGTTTAGAGGCTTCGATTATTTCATTCCTATTCGTTATGACATTTTCATTAGGGCATGTGTCGCCCCCTCTTTAGACAGTTTTGGAGATTATGTTACTCTATTTCTCGTTCATTTTCATTTGGATTGATGGCTACTATTGTTTGGTTTAGAGTTTTGAACTGGGATGTTTTATCTAGTCTTATTTATTTCAGCATGCGATTCTGATTCAGTATTTGTATTGATTAATTGTGCATGGATGTTTTACATTAAATAACTTGGTTTGGTAAATAAATGGTTCTTAATTAATAAGAAAAATGTTTTGACACTTAGCTTAATTATATTAGGTGATTAAATGAGTTATTGCGTTTTCGACAGTGATGCTAAGAATGAACTAACCGAACATTCTGTTTTAAATTTTATAAAGGACTGATCACCCGATATTTAATTGGGCGGGGTGTCACAGCCAACCTCCACCAAGGTGGCAGACCATTCATCCTTAAATCATTTCTTCTTCGCAAACTCAATTTGCAAAGAAGCTTCTCCAATGAGCCTATCCCAGCCTCTGTTGAAGCCAGCCTCCCTAGCCTTAGTCCTTTTCTCCTTCTCAATACCCAAATCCTTCTGTAACTGGGCGGTCTTGACTTTCTCAGCATCTAAGTCTTTCTACAACTTATCAGCTAGACCCCAAGTAGTTTCAACAATTCCTTCGGCAACTTTCACCTTTTCCTTCCATTTCTTCTATCCATTGGTCAATGCTTGTTGGGAATCAAACACTGAATTTTTTAGCTCATTAAAAGCTTCTTCAACTTCACTAGAAGAAGCTCTCAAAGCCTCATCTTTCTCCAATATGTTATTGAAGTCAATAAGGAACTTCACAAGAACAACAAGGAAAGTCAATATTATGAATAACAAATAAAGAGACAGAAAAATAAAAAAGGTAAAAAAAATATATACCATAGCAAGGCTTTGAGAAGCCCTGTCAGACTTTTTAGATTGAGGTAGTGCAGTTGCAACACCCCTGTGGTCTAGTAATGTCCCAAACTTTATTAATTGTCTTGCCAATCTAAGGCCAAGGACCACT